>CM024755.1:9916706-10379206 GCA_014218235.1 Colocasia esculenta | reverse complement strand
CTCGTATATCTAATGAAAATTGCGCGCACACACACACATACACACAGAGTTAGGAAAGTTCATCTCACATTTGATACTCCATGTCAATTAGTGATCTGCATGAGAATTAATGGAAATGGTATAGTTGGCTCATGACCCATATATTTTTATTTTCTGAATCTCTCTGTTTTAATGTCCAAGTTAATTCTTAATTAATCCCAGTCTAATTTACAGATGGTCCAAAACAAAGGTAATAGGAATAGTCCAATTTGAGCAATCTCTTTGAGATTTGAACTCAAGATCTCTCACTTGAGTAAAGAGAGAATTATTAACACCAGATAACACAATTCACTTTGGCGTTTTAATTACTTGATGTATGAATATGTCGCCAAACGGGTAACATATGGAAAAGGAGACAATTAATGCTCATAAGAGTTCAACAAGTTGCAAACCAACCCCTACAAATCCTCATCTGAAACTATAGCTAGGCACTAGATAATGTTCTTATATCTCTTAAAACCCTAAACAGCCTTGCAATCTTTAAGCTCTGAAAATGGACTGAAGTATAGATATTTGAACACCATTCACATCTCTCGTTTGACCAAAAGGGGGTTGTATATATAGGTTTGGCACCACATGTAAGCTAAAACCCATAGTTTAACTGGTTCAAGGTCCTCGTGGTCACACAAGACCCTTCCAAGTCTAATTCTATCTCCCACACCCCCAAATATTCCCTCCTAATCTTGCAACAATCTTGTGTACTCACGTTGGGTATTATTATGTCTAAGTGATCACATGATCATACACACCCCCACACATGGTTGACCCCCCTGATCCCCCAACATCACCCCCACACCCCCACATGTGTGGTCTCCAAAACCCTAGGCAATGGAGGCTCGAATTTCTATGCATGTTAAAGAGTACTTAGAGTATTTTACTCTCTATGCAAATTCTTATTCACTTTTTTTGACAATGAAATTCTTATTCACTTACTATTCAGAATAATTAGTAGTATGCATAATACCCTCAAAATGTATCTTATTCCAGTCTATCCTTGTAATAACTTTTAACCCACTGATTGATCTTATCCCAGGATAAATTTCTTAGTACTCTATCGGGTTAAGCAACCTGGATAACGGAGGTTGGACTGCTTAACCAGTTATTATCCCGGGATATCTAGTTGATCTATCAAGCTGAAAAAGTTAAAATTTCAGGTTGGCTGTCATGCTTTCTCTATTCATTGGATGAACCGACACGGTTCATGGATGCAGAGCACTTACCACCGTAGTAGCAAGACATTTGGGGAAGAATATCTCTATTAAAATTTTAGTTCTGCACTTTGATACCATAACTTCAGATTTAGCCATGGTTCAAGGCCCCACCCCTCCCAAAAAAAAATAAAAAAATAAAAAACAATGCATAAAGTGAAAAGGGGATTCTAAATGCTCCTGAGAATGATATAGAACCAAGTGACGAAGCATTTCAGAACAATCTAATTGATGTTCCTATTAGAGGAGAAATTCAAGATGTGGATCTATGTCAAGAAAGTAGCGTAAGAGTGGATGATTATATTGATATTTAGGTGATTTTTTTACGTTAGTATTTATATTTCATTTTAAAAATAAATTTTTTAACTTGTTATGTTTACATATTTACTAACAATTTTTTGTAACAGATGGTTTTCGGTAGTGAGCGCTCTTCTTGTGATGGCTCACGCCCACGGAGGCTTCGGACTCTATCGGTCCCTCTCCCTCCCACCTCTCAGGCGATCCCTCCCCCTCCCACATCTCAGAGCCTCCCTCCCGCTCCCACCTCTCAGCAGCTTGCTCTCCCTCTCACTCTTCAGCAGATAGCTCCCTCTTCCAGCCCTCAGGGCTCTTCGGCGACATCTACATCTTCTGTGGCAGGTTCATATTTTAATTTCATGTAACTTTTATATTCATTGTTTAATAGATATTCTCTAATGATGTTTAATGTTTATATTTCAATAGGTCCATCTACACCGTCTGCACCATCTTGGGGGAGGGGCACTGGCCGTCGAGGGCCGACTAGGGGAGTTACGGAGAGGAGGCTCCCTGATGGATAACAATGGAATGTCTCCCTCGTCCGAGGATATGGCGTGGGCCCTACTGCATATCACTTTACGAGTCGCATGGGCGTTGTATCAAAGATGTATTGCAAGATTTGGCAAAAAGACTTTGCGAAGCTGGCTGTTGCGACTCAGGAGTTGATATTCAGAGATCTTCAGGTAATTATTGTTTAAATTGAATAGTATATATGCATATATTTTTGTTATAATTGAGTGACTTTATTTTGCAGTTGATGTACCAGTGGGAGTGCACAGAGAAAACAGATAGGGAGATGCTTGCTGATCACATGAGCGCCATGCATCGTAGTTGGCGTAGCAAGCAAAAAAAAGAGTAAGTTAATATACTATTTCATTTTCATATGTACTTTATTTTTTAAACTTGTTTATATGTTGACAAAAATTTTATATTTCATGTGATCATTTTAATGGCAAGTCTTTAAATGGTGCGATTGCGTCCGTCCCAATAGGTGTTGACTCCTCAGATTGGCAAACAATGTGCGAGATGTGGACTACTGGGGATGAGAGGGTAATATTTAAAATGCTTAGAATATAATTGTTTATGATTATTTTGTTTCTATAAATGGACCAATAACTGTCTATTCTTGTCTTTTTAGTGGGTTGCTAACCGAAATAAGCAAAACCGTACCACTCAGTCTATGCCATATAGACGGGGCAGGACTTCTCATTATCAGTTGATGAATGATTTTGTGAGTTATGTTTTATGAATTATGTTATCTCTTTTATTCATTAGTTACTTATATGTCTTTAATTTAAACAGTCTAATATGCATGGACGTACTCCGCATCGACTTGAGGTATTCAAGATGGGTCGATGCAAAGATTTACCTGACAGCACTAAGAGCTGGGTAGATGAGGAGAGCAGGAGACGATATGTAAGCAACTTTATTTCTATTTATTTTATGTGAATATGTTTTCATTACAATAGTTGTATAATTATTTTTTTTTCTCTACCTTTTGTTGTAGGAGGCTATGAATCAAATGATTGCTCCGTCTGACGTTGATGCTGAGAGCCACACCACAGCGACTCCCGAAGATGCCTTCATTTCGGTCATGGGAAAAGATCGACCTGGCCGTGTTCGCTGTGTAGGTAGTGGAGAGACGTTGAGCACATGGTATGGATCTACAGGACCGTCTGCCTATTCAGAGCGAGAAAGGAAAATGCAAGAACAATTCAAAGTACAAGAAGAAAAGTTGAAAGCACAGGCAGATAAGATGAATCAAATTGAAGAAAAGATTTCTCAATTGGAGAGTGTAGCTTCGAAGGTGGACGAGATGAGCTTACTCCTCTCCCAGATACAGGCGTCACAGGCACGTACCCAGCATGTACCTCCTCCGGTTCAAAGCGAGAGCGAGACAGATGAGGCGGTAGATGATTATTTAGATCATGATGATCCTGTCTCTTGATTTCTCTCTTATTTTATTACACTTTCATATTTTCTACTGTTATGGATATTTGTATAACAATATTTATGCATTATATTGTATGTGTGTGATTGAATGATCCAGCGAGCTTGGGTGGTGGCTCAATAATGTGTGTGATTGAATGATCCAGCGAGCCTGAGTTGTGGCTCAATAATGTGTGTGATTGAATGATCCAGCGAGCCTGGGTGGTGGCTCAATAATATATGTGATTGAATGATCCATGTGATTTATGTACGAATAGAGTGTAAGTATAATAAATAAATAAATAAATAATTTCTTTCTGACAACTTGTCAGCGGCTGAGAAGCCGCTGCCAAAGGGACATATGTCCGCGGCTACAGGATGCTGACAAAAATTAAACATATAGCCGCGCCCTTAAAAATCGCTGACAAAAATGTTGTAAGGTAGCGGTTTCAGCCACTGATAAAAGTGTCATATGTCTGCGGCTAGATCCCGCGGCCAGAATATGCTAATGGCCGCGGCTTGTAGCTGTTGCTGTAAAATATATGGCGGTGGTTGTTTCAACCGCAGATAATAATTTTTATGTTCGCGGCTGAAAAAGGCACGGACAAATGCGATATATGTCAGCGGTGACAGTAAGCCCCTGACATAAGATCTGTCCACGAATTTTTTGACAACGATTGTGGCAGCGCTTCCATAGCCGCGAACATACTCTTATGTCAGCGGTTTCTGTATATTTGTCAGCGGTGCCAAACCGTTGACAAATATTGGTCCTCCTGTAGTGATGGCTGGTGGGGTGGTGTTAGTGATACAGTATATATAGCTATGGCATGTACAGTTCCAAAAACAACCGGCGTGTTAGAATGAGCCCGGTGAGTGACTACTCCCACGCTAAGCTCATGAGCAACGTCCAAGGGAAGATAACCTCACATAGCGGAACACAATAGGGATATCCGGACAGCCCCCAAAAAGTCACGTCGATCGAGGTTGAGGCATTGCACATGATTGAGCAGGCGCAATACATGCATATATCGGATATGCACATGACGATGCACCCATGCATGTCGCAGTGCCAGCCATGCAGATGTATGGGTAGTTGTGAGCATGCACACAAGTGCTACCTCCCGTAGGCGCGTGCCGATCGACGTCCATAGGCACAGGCGCATGCGCCTACACTGGCTACCGGGTGTATATATATATGCACACCTGTGCGCCTCCAGCCATGCGCCTAGGTGCTTGCGCATGCACGCGTTGGACTTGGGCCCGTGCCCTACCACACAGACCGCTGCATGGCGGTACCTGCCTGAGCATCTGTCGGCTCCATCCGCGACGGCGCCACCCCCACGCGATGGCACTCTGGCGAGCCTCGCCATCTTCGATTTCATAGACAGACTCAGAAAAAATTTTAGTGGGTCACTTTTTTAAAATTTTTTTTTAACTAAATTAATTTAATGAAAAATTTTAAACTCATCCATAGGGTTTTAAAATTCCAGTGAAGTCACGTGACCCCACTGATTCTTCACTAGATCCGTCTATGATCGACCTTGACCCTATTTACTCAGTAGTGGTTTTGAAGTCATTTTGCTTAGATATCAAAATTATGCTAAAATTTATGTTTATGTCCTTTTTAGATAAACAGTCAATAATTTATTTGCTTTGATATCCCTATTAGGTTAGCAAATGCATTTTGTGTCCCAGTAGAGTAATGTTGCTTTCATGTCCCTATGTGTCTGTAAACATGTCCCTATTAATTAATGAAATATTTTATTTGTGTTTGTGCATATACCCCTATTATTTTTTTGTCCAATAAATTAATTGTACATATTTACAAGCATATAGTACAGCAACCCGAGAAAAAAATAAAATATATGAATAAATTAAAACCATGCATGAGTCATTGGATAAATGATTAACGGATTAAAATGAGAGTTACCTACGCAAATTGGGCTAATGTAATACCTTTGGGGCTTAAAGGAAATTAAAGCAAAATATCTAAAATAGTTAATGCCCCAAGCTCCTCATTTATGTGAGTTATATTAGCCGAAACTAAACCTAAATGGGCCAAAAGCTAAATCCAAATCGTAACCCATTAAAAGGAGGTCAAAATCGAGCCCTAACCTAATTAGGGTTGGAAGTGAAAGGAGGCGCTGATTTGAGATAGAGATAAGAAAAAATCAGAGTTTTGATAGATCTCCATGAGAAGTCCAAAATTGGAGTTATTGGAAATCAACACTACGTCTTTAAATAGAGCCTTAAACCCTTCCCAACTGAGTTTAAACATCTAAGACTGTTCAAGGTTCTGTTCGATCTGATTTTTTTTATTTTTTATTTTCAAAATCTAAGCGAACCAAATTACATTTTAAAAAGAACCGAAACCGTTTTGAACCGAACCAAATTTCAGTTCGGGTTGGACCTAATTATGGGCTTTGGGTTGGGCTTACAGATTCTAATTTGGTTTTTCTTAAATGACCTCCTCTTCTCCACCCACCCTGGCGATAAAAAGATGTTTTAGAGTGGCGTTTCAAATATTCTCTTCAGGAGTACAGATTCGGCAAGTAAAAATGGAAAACGAAAAAATGTAAATTTTCAAAAAAATCCTAAATCACATTAATCGTGGAGATTATTTCAAGAAAACGAAAAAGACACCTGCTAAATGAAACCAAGCAAAATAACAAAGGCGACTCCACAAAAGTATACACATCCAGGAATACAACTATACCGGAAGCACAAAAACGGAGACCATTGGACAAAAAAACTACGATTTTTGCCAATCAAAATAGGAAGGGGGAAAAGCTAGGGTACCGTTGCCGCTGTTCAAAGATTCTGTGTATGCAAAAAGAAACAAACACCGAAAGGAACATTTCCCAGTCATGGTGGAGAATTAAATGCAACCACTCAACCTCAAATAATAGACAAGAGAAAAGATTAGATGTGTGTGGTGGTGGGGTTTTCTGTTTTTCTTGGGGGGGGGGGGGGGGACAACGATGTCTATTCTGAATTGGGGTCTTATAAGCGATTTCGATAACAGAGCTGAAAGTTATGTCTGTTTGAGCGAATGGGTGTCCCTATACGATCGCATCGGGAGGCTGCGACCACAGTACTTCCGGAGATGAATTTGAGCGCCAAATCGGAAATCTCTGAATCTGACCTTGTACCAACCAGGTTGAAGTGTCGATTCTGAATTGGGGCCTCGCGGACGGTTTTGATCACCGGACAAAGAAATATCTTTGTCTTACTGAATGAGTGTGACAATCGATATACTAGTACAATGCTCCGCGGTGAAATTTCGGCTTCAAAATGGAATTTTGTGAAACTAGCATCTAGTCGACCGTCTCGGAGTGTCGATTTCGAATTGTGATCACATAAGCGATTCCGATACTCAGGCCGAATGTTATACCCAGTTCTTTAACTAAATGAGTGAGAATAATCCAGAATGGATGAGTATATCAGCGAAGTTCGGGACCCCATAGTTACGACCTGAGGAGGAGTTTTCTCGTCGAGATCACCACAACATCCGATCATCGTGATAGGCCGACTCTGTGTTGTAGCCCCACCGGTGATTCGCGTAATCGATGGAAACGTTACAGCTAGAAAAACTTGCAAATGGGAAGATCGTCGGCAGGAATCACAATTTTGAAGTCCAAAACAAAATATTGTCGACTCGAAAACGACGTCTTATCGTCGACGGCAATAAAGGACGACGAGCGCTTCTGAGTGCAGATTCTAAGTTGTGGTCTTATAAGCGATTCCGATAACTGAGGGGAAGTTATGCTCATTTGAGCGAAGGGGTGTCTATATGCAATCGCATCGGGAGCCTGCGATCACGCTCCTCGAGAGGAATTTAGGCGCTGGACCAAAAATCCACAAATCCGACCTTGTGCCGACCTGGTCGAAGTGTCGATTCCCAATTGGGGACTCGCGGGTGGTTCCGATGGTCGAGAGAAGAAATATCTACATATTACCGAATGTGTGCGACAATTGGTGTACTAGTACACACAGCTCCGTAGTGGAATTTTGGCTTTGGTACAGAATTTCGTGAAACCAGCGTCCTGTCGATCGTCTCGGAGTGTAAATTCTAAATTGTGATCACATAAGCGATTCTGATACCCGGATCGAAAGTTATGCCAAGTTCTTTCACTGAACGGGTGAGAATAATCCGGAAGGGGCGAATATATCGGCGATGTTCATGAGTCCATATTTACAATCTGGGGAGGAGTTCTTGAGCCTAGATCCCCACAACTTCCAATCGCCATGATAGGCCGACTATGTGTTATGGCCCCACCAGTGATTCGCATAGTCTATGGAAACATTATAGTTAGAAAACCTTGCAAACGAGGAGATCGTCGGCAGGAATCACAATTTTAGAATCGGAAACAAAGGATTTTCCACTCGGAAAAAAATGTCTTATCCCGAAAACAATAAACGATGGCGAACGCCTCTGAATGCCGATTCTGAATTGGGGTCTTATAAGCGATTCATATAGCCGAGCAAAAAGTTATGCCCGTTTGAGCGAATGGGTGTTCGTATGAACTAATGGTCCATGTATGAACTAATGGGCCCAAAATCTAGAGCCCAATGCTTGACGGGAGATAAGTATGCCTAATTTCGTACCTGAATTATTAATACATTAAAAATGGTTAAGATAATCATTATTTTAACTCATAATTATCTTAAAAATGAGTCTTAGTCCTATCCTAACCTCTTGGCCACGGATCTAGAGCCCACCCCTAGTCAAATGGAAGGATAAATGCTAGGAAAATGAGAGACAAATATAGGGAATTTGGAGTTGGATGAGAGGGAAGAGTTTTAAGAGGTTTTTTAACCTTAAACATACAAATACCTCTCTATTTCGTACCTAGCCAACCCTAGAAACCTTCTGGAGCTTGGAGGACGAGAATGAGAGATTTTAGGACGAAGAGATCAAGGAGGAGGAGGCTTGGAACGAAGAGCATCTTCAAGTTCTTCACTCTTTAAACCCTAGGAATCAAAGCGCTCAAAGGTAGGCAATCTCTCAAGCAAAAACAAATTAACTCCAACCATACGTAGACCATGATCTGAGCATCAAAAGTCCCATGTTTTCCCCAATTTTCATCATGTCATTCATGAGTATTTCTTGCTCAAAGTTCTATTAAAAACATATACCCGACTTGACTTGTTCACACTAAATCCATGTTCATGCTTGATCTCGTGTCATGAAATTTTTACTGTACATGCTACTTGATGTCAAGAATCCAATGACACTATTTTCCCCAATTTCTATCAAGTACCCTTTTCGAATTTAATTATTTTCCATCACTGTGTCTAATTTGGTTACATTGCGAAGTACCATGTGTATAGCATCATCATACCATGACAGAAGTCCAATTGCTTCCTACTATGGAAACTTCTACAAGTCTAGTTTTGTTTAAAACTGATTTCATGATTTTTCATTAAGTATACGAATTGATATGAATTGTTAAGGACCCCTATGTCCAACCCTTGGTTATATGGACCGCAGCCCAAGGAAACCTATGCAACTTTCTGAGCTCGGGCCGAGACCCTGAGAACTCGACGACCCGATAGGTCACGTTCTCAACCGGGTCGCGACAAAGCCTCACGTCACGTTCTTAACGCGACGGGACCCAGCGTCGCGATCTTCAGATCATGTCGGTCTCGACCTGAACGCGTCGCCCCGACACGTCGCGACGAGAACCTCCTCGTCGCATCGGCGTCTCGGCTGAACCGGATCGCGTCAGCTCGTCGGTCGCGACCTGAACACGTCGGCCCAACCCGTCGCGACCAGAACATGGCCGTCGCGTCGGCCCAGTCTGTCGCGATTTGAACGCGATTCTGGCCGACGTCGCGACCTGACTGTGACTTCCAGAAATCCTAATTTTCAGAAAACCATGTTAATCATGCTCTATAATCATTGTTTAACCCCTGCAATGTACTGTTATCAATAGTAACGACATGTTAATATATTTTTGATAATATTCACATAATTTATTTAATTAAAAGATGTGTGCACAACTCTCACATGTTATCAATGATTCTCTCTCACATGCACACACCAAACATGAATTTTTCCATGAGACCTTACGAAAAATGCTCAATAATATATCTAATAATTAAGTGCAATTATTCATGTAAATTATCATATTTTATTAAATAGACTTGTCTTCGTTTTATTCGTCGATTTAATACCGCTATTGCGTCCCTCTGCCTTTGAGCACTCAAGGTAAGACAGACAAACGTTTCTATACACACTTTATATTGGTTTGGATGACCTCTCCAATGAGAATACTCCTGACTAGACTAGGAACTCCTTGTCAAGACCTCTGTAAGACTCCTTGGCTTTGGTGGACGTTCATTGTCGACGAGCAGGTTGTACCATTAATACCTATTTTACCCTTAGGGATCAGCATGATCCAACGACCTTAGCTTGTTCTCGCTTACCTTGAGATCATGTCAGACCTCTGGCCTGTGTTCATAGCACGGCTATTGGGTGGTTGTGACTTCTATTGGTCTGCTGGCACACGATCGTGTGTGTTGTGCATCTGTTACTATTGTCTGTTTAACGTCGATTTGCGAATGTGACCCTCATTCTCATCTATTATCCTTATTCTCTCATCTATTCACGATCTCTCTATAGTCTCATCTATTCTTCAATTACTCTCATCTATTCTTGGTACTCTATTTGATCATCATTTGATTGTCTAAGATAACAAACATAATCATGACAGGTAACATTATAAAGGGTCCGATCTGGTCCTGGGAGGAGCGCCCGAAAGGCTATTTACTCGCGAGGGTTTAATGATCAAGGTGTACGGCATAACACCCAAGTGCCATACTATCAAGATTTAATCGAAGACAATCAATCAAAGTACTATGTTCTTTCGGTTGACAAGAAGATCAAATAGCGTGCTATCGTGACTAGTGCACTATTGTGCAAACTATACATGTTATCTCGTTATATGGCCAATCCGTTATCATGCTTGTTGTGTTATTTTCATGTGAAAGCACTATTGTTCTCTTGCTATCATGTGACATTACTCTCGTGACTATACTTGATTGTTCTATCTTGCCTTACAAGACATTAATCACTTAAAACATGTTTGTTTATACGAGATATTAAGTCTAACTGGGCGATTATCGCTCATCCTGCGTTATTTATTTTATATTTTTCAGGTGAGTCCAATGGGGACTACCATACACACAAAGAAGGGAAAGAGCAAGAGTAACCAGTTGTTTTGTCAACCAACGCTTTTAGTAGCTAGTTAGATAGTTTAGTTGTTTTGTTTTAAATAAAGTACTTGGGCCTATAGTTTTGACTCTGATTAGTGAATGTAATAGAAGTTAGTGGAATTATCAATAAAGGTGATTCGTTGGCATTATTCCAATTTGTGCAATGGTTTGATGTCCATTTCTCGCTCTATACTATATATTTAACTATTTATCGTTCCGATATTCCACATTGGGACGTTACAATATCTCTCTCACTTTTATCTAGGATGCCTTCGTAATTGTCAAGGGATGAGTCAAACCTGGTCGTGTTTATTGCACGGGGAAGATTGAGACACTTGGAAGTTAGTATGACAGGAGAGAGGGATGGAACTCCTAAGGAGATAGGGTGATACTAGTTGGAGCAGCAATTACAAGAGCAAAGTAGACAGATGGAGGAGTTGCATGCCCAACATGTTGCGGAGATGAGCATGGATCAGAAGGAAATGGAGGATATGCACATGTTCATGATGCAGATGTGAGCTCTCATATATGGAGCAGTTGGCCAGCCAGACATCACATGCGTGGGTCTGAAGATGATTTTGATTTTGACGATGATGATGATAAGTAGGAGTAGACGGTGCTAGTCTTATTTCTTGAGAGACTTTATATTTTGTGTGCGATGGTTTGTATATGGATAATTTATGTTTGTTTTTCTTTCATGATAATTGTGGAAGTTTTTTTGTGATAGATGAGTGTATGGTTTTTGCTGATTTATTGTGCATATCTTTTTACATATTTGTACATAATTAACAAGTACAATGTGTAAGTTAGAATAATTTTTTTAAAAAAAAAATCATAGATACCGTCCATCTTGTAGACAATAGGGCTGTAAATGGATCCGGATAATATCCGGATCCGATTCGGATTCGTATCCGGTTAAGCGGATATTATCCGTTTAACATATATCCGACGGATCGGATTTCGGATACGGATAATATCCGGATAATAAACGGAGCGGATACGGAATTAGGTGATCCGCTCCGTTTAAGATCCGCTCCGAAACTGGATGAATCATGACCGTTAGATTTTAGATCTAATGATCTATATATAATATATAAATATATAAGAAAACCCTAACTACCCCACTCACCACTCACCAGTCCCACAAGCTCGTGAATCCCCTCGCCGCCGCTGCCTCATCACCCCCCTGCCGCTGGCGCCATGGTGACCTGTGAATGGAGCCACGGAGGGAGGCCGCTACCCCGGCCACAAGCACCGCCGACCGGCCGACGAGCAGCGGCTACCCCTCCCGGCGCCGGCGAATACCTCCCCCTTCTCTGTATCTCTCTCTTTCCCCAGTCCCCACCCCCTTCGATATCCTCCCTCCCCCCACCCGCAGTCCGGCTCCCCTCCCGGTGCCGGCGAAGAACCTCCCCTTTCTCTGTATCTCTCTCTATCCCCACCCCCTCCCCCCCCCTCCGATCCGGCGCCTGCGGGTGTGGTACTCGCCATACCCACCCATCACCCAGAACTCGTCCTCCTCCCCCTCCCGCCCTCTACAGACCCATCCCGTGCAGCCAGCCCTGTCCCTCGGCATAGCGGCCTCCGCCTTCCACTCCCCACTCCCCGAATCGTACCTCTCCACCGAACTCACCCGACTACCGTCGCTGGGGAACATCGAGTGTTGGGACCCGCCACCGGCCACGAGGATCTGGTCCCCCGGCCCCCTGCCGGCTGCGGCGCAGGCGAAGCTCCCGCGGGGGCAGAGCATGTCGGGAAGTCGGGCCCAGACAGGCGACGAGCAGGAGAGGTCGAGGCGGTGGGCGGCGGCGGAGGGCATGGGGCGGTCGACGGGGTAGGCGCGGACGGCAGCGGGCAAGACTGTAAACAGATAATATCTGATATTATATTTTCGAATCAGATAATATCTGTATCCACTCCGGATCCGAATATTATCCGATTAAAATATTCGCTCCGTATTCGAATTTTATTCGGAGCGGATACAGATTATCCGATTAAGTATTCGGAGCGGACACGGAAAACCCATATCCGCTCCGTATCCGCTCCGTTTACAGCCCTAGTAGACAACTCCAATAAGTCGTCTGCGGAACTTTTTTAGACAGCCTTGTAGACTGCTTCTAATTAGCCATCTATAAAAACTTTTTGTAGACGCTAACGTACGTCTCAGCTTCTGAGGTGCCGTTGTACTCGCCCTTCTCTGTCAAGGATGTCTAAGCATTTTTTTCACGAAAAATGATTTAGTAACATTATTTGATAACACATTAAAATAATACATCAATCAATATGTAACATAACTTTATCATTTATGAGGTGTTTTTAATTTTTTTATTTTAATTACTGATGTGGTATAGTTTTAATTTTAATAGTGATGTTACTTAATTTAATATGTTACAATATGACGTTACAAAACTGTTTATCTTTTCCCACTCGGTGATGAAACTGGGACACACTTTAATTGATGTTAAAAGTTGTTAACCATGTGAGGCGTTGTCACATGCCAGCACATAAAGTTAATAATAAAGAATAGACATGCACTACTCGTTGGCAACAGGAACCCGTTTAGTGCTGTCTGATGCAGACGCTATCTACTCTAAGATCGACGGGATCTTCGACAAGATATCTCTGCCCGTGGGGTTCCATGCAAGACCAGAACACGTGCCGTCATGAGAGGATAAGATTTCCTGCGTCATGGGATGGAAGAAATCACGAGGATCTTTACATGCAGTACTATTCTCGATCGTGCATGGATTAAACATAGCTAGAGTTCTTTATATATAACATCTTTATATCTTCTTTGTGTATAAGATCTCTCAAACGCACTTGTCAAAATATAAAAAATAAATGAAAGATCTCAAACGCGTTGTTGTCCTTCGTGTTAACATACAGACAGGGCATGATGGTTATGTAGGACGTACAGCACGTGTATCCCTAGCTAGATATATAGCATGATGGTAGTCGTTGCAGATCCCAATATTGTTCAGGTATCTTTTTTTTATGACTTTTGTATAGGTGGTGCATCAGTTTTCATCCACAGTGAAGAAGTCTACTATGAAAGTGAACTTCAATTTCCTTTCTAATGGGTCGTCTTCTGATCGTCGGATGTCACGACCAACTCGTAAAGGGGAGTTAAGATTTGTTTACTGATCACCCGTGAATGTTCTCCTAACCATGTGCGTCCAGTACAAGCTATTCACATACCTGATCAAGCACCAAATTTAGATTTGAGTATGAAATTTTCGTCGGTTGCAGATCTTGCTAAAGTTGAAAATATTTTTATAATTTCAATTTGATCAAGAGACATCAGAAATGGATTCGGAGGAAGAAGACATGGAACGTTGCTCACGTCGAACAGGCTTACGTCTTCGGGCTGTTCTTCGGCGAACCCACTCGTGGGATAGATCTTCTATGGAGTTTTAGATGGTCTTTTTCTGTTGTTGATCTGTATTTGGCTTTGCCTCTGGTTGTCAAAATCTCTGATTATTAATAAATAAAAATTTTTAGTTATATATATATATATATATATATATAGTTGTAGTTTGATCGAAGGATGAACAAGATCTTCTAGATGATGATATTGTTTGTACTGCCAGCAAAGAAGTATCAGATCTATTTCATTAGCAAAGATTGATCTCTATCATTTGAAATAATATTGTGCATGTGTGACGCATGGTATCCTGTTCTTAGTAGGATTAGGACGGATAGCGTGCTCCGACTTATTTATCTATCTATAGCTTTTGGTTGGATATATAGTAACATAACACGCAGAAGATAAACATAATGCTGATGAGAGAGCTTCGGGAAGATAGGCATCCTTGGTGTTTAGTATAAAAACCTCTCCTTTTAATGATCTATTTCTCTTGATTTGATTATATGGACATAAATTCAAATATGAAAATATTAATTATGGCGCCACATTCTTTGCTATGTAATTTTTTTTTTTTAGAGACGAAGTTGATCTTAGACTCTGAAAAACCACCGTATTTAAGTTCTAGATTAAATTCATCAACTCGTCTTATCGCATGAACAGATGTCTCTGATATGAGAATGACAAATGAAGTACTGTTAAAAGATTCTTTTTTTCTCCTTCTAAGTGTGTTTGTGCAGTTCTTTCTGTAATCGATATTCAATATCTTGCATGCATAGAATGAAGAGAAATGTTTATTATATTTATTTTCGTCCACAAACACACGTATATGCATGCATGCATGCTGTAGGAATACTTAGTGCAAATTAATGGTTTACACTAAGTAGTGTATATTCAATGAAGGTGTGACACTCAATTTCTTAAAATTGAGTAATCATGACATAAGATATATTATCATGAAATGTTATATCTTCATTAAAATTATGTTTGATATTTGAATAGATCGAAAATAGAATGAAGATATTTTTAAAATTTTGATAATATTTTTAAAATTTTGATGATATCTTCACTCTATGTCAAATATGATCTAAATGTACACCATTTAATGCAAATTATTAATTTACACTGAGTGAGACTCCCGTATATAAACTCCAACATGTTTCTACCAACGAAAGTTGACTACCCGTAGAAATTAATCATCTTTATTTAGAGAGACCAATGACGGGACGCGCACTCATACGAAGCAAAAGGCGATCGTTGCCAAAGATAAGATCTCTCCCTCAGGTAGGTATGTACGGTCAACGTACGATTGGAACGCGAAGCTTCCGAGAATCCCCCAGTTTAAAGGCAAGAGCTGCAGGCCGGCAAACATGATTTGGATCAAACCCAGACTCAAAAACATATATATAGGACTTGATTCGAAAAGGGGAAGAGAACATCTCCCTGGAAAAGCTCTCTAGCTAGCTAGCGTTTATCTACTCGTACAAACAACACTGGCTTCGCTTTTTTGGCTTTAATTCCTCGTCCACGTCCAAAGAAGAAGGCCCCCAGTCTGCATGGCCCCGCACCCCACTTACACCAACTTCACCATATCATGCCAATCTTTATTGTGGTAGCAATCGCCTCTGGTATCGATCAACATCACGATATTAATCTCTCTCTCTCTCTCTCTCTCTCTCTCTCACTCTCTGGAAGGATTGATACTACTCGCCAAATGTGGGTTATGTTTCACTTGCAAATCTAGGTGGCCATGATTAATGTGGTTAGTATGGGCTATGGGCATCGATATATATAGCTAGCAGAGTTTAATAACCTGTCTAGACAGCTACAAGCGGAAACATATATATATATGGGAGCCACTTCGAAGATGTGGGGGATCAACGTAACCAAAGGAGGTCTTATTAACTAGTAAGTAAATGATCTCTTCGAGGAGATTAGCCAGGCCGATGGAAGTCTTATTTATTTAACATGCATGCTCTCCATATCATCGCCATTTTATTGGGTATTCCGGGATGATAGTGGAGTATGAGGGCAGTCATGAGATATGATCATATATGACTATATAGGAGTATACTTTAGAAAGGGTGATAAGCGAATAGAAGCCAGAGTTTCTTAACTCCCCAGGTTACTGTGAGACGGGCAGGCCCCCCGCCCCATGACTCGGTGGTTGACGTCATATAGTTAAGAGATCAGGGTCGTCCAAGCATTAATTTATCATTATGATAATCACAAAAATAAGGAATTATTGCCCTTATAAATACAGCAATTAATATTTTTATCGGATTTTGCATACTCCCTCTGAATTGAAATTAGTCTATGAATTGGTTTTACAAATAAGTACTTGAAATTCTAATATTTAAAAATAACCCCTTTTTATAATAACAAAGGGATATTTCTCCACTTATGTTTAAACAACATTAATTAATGATACTTTGCATTAATTGATTAAGCCACTAGAAATATTTTTTAAATTAGGAGTAGATGTTACTTGACTTGCAGTGTTATAGTGATCTCATTTACCTAATGATGGTTGTATATATAGGTACATTATAATAAGAGGGGGATCTTTTGTATATTGATCATCTATGTTGTAGAATTAAGTCAATCAAAGATACATCTATATATATATATATATACCCTCCTTAACTAAAAAGAGATGTTTCAATTAGTTTAAATTCGATTCCAATTACCGCAACTCAAATCGTAGCTAGATGGAGCACTAGCTACTGATCTGACTGAAGCTTTTTCGATGATCATCATGATCATAGATCTGGCTCGTCTCCAACTGGGCAACTCAGCCTCCACCAATAACCCCCAATAATGATTCATGGAATCTAGTCTCGATCATCTAATGACAGCCGTCTAATGGCTTAGTACTATAGTTGCAAATTAATTTTTACTTATCCCGTGGGTCCACCATGCATGGACTCGGTGATCCAGCTCATTGGAACAAAAACCAGCTGGCGCAGCTCGGTCGGAAGTGAGATGGTTTCCATTATCCCTTGGTGGGTCCAAACCTTGATTGGGACCCCCCATTAAGTTGGTGGCGTCTGGATTAGTCCTCTCATGGCCGGCCCCATGTGAAAGGGGGCTTCCATGGGAACCAGCACCAGTGGAAGAAGATGATGCCTTGTGAAACAAGTGACATCTCCTCTTGGGACACTACAAGAGAACCAACATTAATCAACGAATATATATCCGCGGCTGAAAATTCAAAGATAAAAGAGATATAAGACAACGACTATAATAGACCGCTGCCACAAAAATATTTTGTCCGCGGTTAGCACTGCTCGCTGACAAAAGTTCAGCATACGTCAGCGGTTGAAATGTAACCGCGGACAAATGGGGAGTTAAGGTCGCGACTATGTTTGACCGCGGACATATATTATTCAGCGGCTTTTAGAACCGCTGACATATAGATGTTATGTCTGCGGTTCTATAAAACCGCTGACATAGATTAAATGGCTGCGGCCATGTAAAGCCGCTGATAGTATTAGTCAGCAGCAAAAAGCCACTGACAAATATAAACATTTCATTTTATTTATTTTTTAAATAAAAAAACTTCAAATCAGAAATATCTAGAACATATAATTTTTTTTAATAATAAGTTATTTTAGTTTAGTGATTGATATATACATATGTTATTTATATTTGAAATATATATGTATATTTGTGCTAGATATATATATATATATATATGTATATATGTATATTTGTGCTATATATATATATATACTTGTAATGTTCTCAAATATAAATATATTATACACAAATTCAGTGAACATATATATGTATATACACATGTGTTTATATATATTTCTATGTGTTTATTAAACTAAAATCTAACAATTAGAATTTGAGAACAGAGTAAATTTATATCTTTGAAAGAATATACCCATGAAGCAAACTGATCAACTGATCTGATCATATTATGTGTGTGTGTGTGTGAGAGAGAGAGAGAGATCCTGAAATGGTTTGTGGAAATGGATTTGTGATCCATCACAAAAATCTTATTGTTCTTTAGATTTTTATCATGTTCTCATGTATATGGATGCATGCATATTGCAAATTCAAGTACTGTCGCCAAGTGCTTCTCGAACGGTGGTGACGAGCGATGAATCGACAGTCAGATAGCGTAGGCGTGCTAGTCTCGTGAGTGAGAACATGTTCTGCCTCCAAGAGTCGAAGGACTTTAAGTCTGTTTGCGCACCGTTTGACTTCGTCAAACAAAAATGAGTATCGGGCCCAAATTTTCAAGTAATTAAGTTGACCTGGTTCCTCAAGTAAGTCGATCGACCTCTGTCTTCATCCATACTGGTTTAAAATGATGAGTCCACATGGTCAGATTTTAAATATGAATCAAATTCAATCGACTGATTTTAAAGATGAATCAAATTGTATAGAGTAATTCTAATGTACTTATAATAATAGAGATCTTGATGAGATGTATAGTCTTTGATTCAACGATCATATATATATATATATATATATATATGTATTGATCAAAATTAAATGTAAGAGTAATTAAGATCCAAAGACATTCTATGGTAGAAGTACTGATGATGAAGAAGTTTAAACTAAATTTTTTTTTGTATCCTTTGTTTAGTTGACTTAGGCATTAATTAGAAGCCAATATATCAGTTTTTCTCGTCAATTGAAAGTTTAGATTTTCTTATACCAGCTGACCTAAGCATTAAAAGCCAATACCAGTTCTTTCTCATTATGATTAAATTTGATCATATTATTGTGCCTTAACTGTTCATTCTCTGAAATTCTCGTCCGATCCTCTTTTAGTGCTGACACATGCTCTTTAGGTGTCGATACACAATTACTTGGTATCATCACAAGATAATACATTAATAGATGTAGTAATATTTATAAGAGTAAATTAATTAGGATTCCCTGATTGTAATAGGGTGGACCTTACTGTAACAAACCTTAACGTATACTGTAACATGGGATAACACTTACTGTAATGAGTTACAACTCTGTCATGAACTAAAAAATAAATAAAATATCTAATAGGGATTCTTAATTAATTTACCACACTTATAATTATAAAAAATAAATATATTGATGCAAGAATAAAATATATTTAATTTTCTGAAGTTTATGTGTTAATTTTTTTTAAAAAAATACATATGGCAGCGGCTATTATCCGCCGCCATATAATTATATCGTAGCGGCTTGTCATAGCCGTTACTAAAGATCAATATGGCAGCGGCTTTGTAGCCGCTACCATATTTTTGCCCCTGTCCGCCTTAAAGTGCCCCAATTTTTTCCCTGCGCGCTCTCTCACACTCTCTTGCTCTCTCTCTGCACCCTTCCTGACGGCGGGCGACCCCCTCCGGCAACGCCCCGACCTCCGACGGTGCCGACGACTAGCGACCCCCTCCGGCGACTCCCAGAGCTCTGGTAGCAGCCCCCACCCCCCCACGGTGAGTCCCTCCACCGACGCCCAAACCCTCCCTCCCCGGCCTCCTCCCCTCTGGCGGGAGCCCCCCCCCATCCCTTCCCTCCCCTCTGGCGAACACACATACAGAGGTTGAGAGGGAGGAGGCTGACCCCCCCTCCCCTCCGGCGGCCCCACCCCCCATCCCCTCCCTCCCCTCCGGTGCACACACACACACAGACATTGAGAGGGAGGAGGCTGACCCCCCTCCCCTCTGGCGGCCCCCACCCCCCATCCTCTCCCTCCCCTCCGGCGCACACACACACAGACGTTGAGAAGGAGGAGGTCGACCCCCCCTCCCCTCCGACGGCCCCCACCACCCATCCCCTCCCTCTTCTCTGGCGCATACACACACAATGGTTGAGAGGGAGGAGGCCGACCCCCCCCTCCGGCGGCCCCCACCACCCATCCCCTCCCTCTCCTCTGGCGCACACACACACAGTGGTTGAGAGGGAGGAGGCCGACCCCCCTCCCCTCCGGCGCACACACACACTGTGAAAATATCATGACTTTTGAGGTTGACATTTTTTAACTAAAAATCAAATTTATCATTTCAAATTGCAGGCATGTTATAAGCCGAGGACCTTGTTCCTTTTGTTGAATACTGGTATTTCTTTCCTTCCTTGGCACATCCAGGTAATCTGTCTTAGACTATGTACGTGACACACAAAGGGCTATACGAATCACAGTATATATATACATCTAGCCTTAGACAGGAAACAATTAATTGCCTAAATTTTGTGTTTATGTTGTTTCATTTGTGGGATTTTTTCGTGCTTCATGCTTATCCTTTGACTTGTTTTGCTAGCAACATGGATGATAAATTTTTAGATTTCAAAACTCCATATATGTATCTCATTGATTGTTTTAATGATTAGTTACTTAAAAACAAAAGTAGGGTGGGGTGGTGCTGGTGGTCTCTGCGCAGGTGAGAGATATTTTTAGTTAAATTCTAAAAAATATTAACTCAAATGTTAACTCAAACTGGTGACCAAGTTTTTTCACATCTTCAATTCCAATCTGGAGGTTGTAGCAAATAATACTCATCAACATGGTGTTGAAATTTTTCTTCACCAATGACCAATGTAAGGGATGTGCAGTGAGTGTTACTCCATGAAAGTAGCAACACAACCCCCCTTCCATAGCGATGTTTTGTAGGCTGTCATTTGGCCCGGCCCAATAAGGGAGGGCAACGCCAGGCCCAAACACAAGCCTGGACAACTCTTTTGGGCCAGAAATTAAACTATCCAGTTAAAAAGAAATGTAACACACTCGGCCCATGCTGAGAGAAGGCAAGAAGCTTAAGCATTTAGTTTGGAAATTAAACCCATGTATTTAGAATAACATTTGCGCATCGAATTCACAATCGTCCACGTGAGGTCGATGAAGATTGAGAAGTATAGAACATAATCTATACTATTATAATAAAAGACAGTCCTGAATGCTGTCACGTGGCAGCACCAAGATGAATTTTTTTTCGCCATACTTGCTAATATAAAAACTTGTTAATGTAACTTCTCTCCTCTATTTCTTTCCCATTAAAAGCTTCTATTAAACATCTCACTTTTTTTAAAAACTCACATCCTTACTCAAAACTCTTTCCCATTTTACTCACTTCATCAAAACACATTCTCTCTTTTTCAAAAAATAATAAAAGGGCATTACATATTTTTGAATAATTCTTTTTATTGAAATTGTTATATTAATAATAAATACTATTAACCTCATGTATACGACTTACAAATTTTATTTATTCAAATCTAATAATTTTTCGTGCATCACACGGTTATAGAGCTAGTATATATATATATATATATATATATATATATATATATATATATATATATATATATATATATAATACCCATGTAATGTTTAGGTTTTTTGTCCTTTTTTTTCCTCTCTACAAATTCTCTGTCTCATATGAACAATAGTAATTGGGTACATGCGAATGTGTGGGATATGCGAGGATAGAAGAAATGGATCCGAATGTGTGGTGAGCCCCTGGTTCATATACAGGAAAATTGAGTAGCCCAGAGAACATATATACTTCTAGGCGTCAGATTCTAGGAAAGGCAAACACATACTATAGCCGTATGGTTCCAGACAGGGTAGGTCCAGTAAGATTTTCTTCTTTATTTTTATTTCTTATTATTAAAATTTAGATACAAACTAAATTAGTATGTTTCGATTTACACCAATATTTAGAGAATCAAGTCCAATCCGATTCACCGATCCAGCAAACCTTGCTATAAAAACCACTTGAAGAAGTCTAAAACCAACCCAAGTATAGCAGAAAGTTTTAATGAACCACCCATCTAGCACTAAAGAGGTGTGAATTTTGGTGTTAGGAGTATAATAACGAGGGGAAAAGAACTGAGCTAAGTGGGGAAAAAATAGTCAAAATCGCCATATTTTATGTGGTATAAGTCTCTACTCTTTTTGAAGGAGGAATTTGTATCTAAATTTCATGTGGTTCTTATTTTATGGAAGAATTTGTAGTTACCAAATGTTTAAACAAATTCATCTTAATTTGTAGTTACTTTCTTGCATTCCAGATTCTATTTTTCTATGATGCCCCACATTCCTTTCTAATAAAAGATATTTGCAAATGCATGTTATACTTGGATAATTATCTTAACTCTACATATTATTATTCTTTCTCATTCCCCCCCCCCCAAATTCTTAATGTAGGTTGGTGAGGAAGAGAAAAAGCTAGCAGAAAGTATCAAACTTTACGCTGTTCCAACTACTTCAACATCAAAGAGGACCATCCTTAGTGACCTCATCACGGTATGCAAGAAGTGATTAGAATAGATTTACATTGAGATTTTAGAATAGATTTTTTATCTTTGTTCAACCATCACTTCCATTGGAGCTTGATTCATGTTCTTGCATTATTTTTCTGGTAAAAGTTTGGTCTATACCAAGGTGACTAGTCTTTTGCACTACTTTGTTATGTAATAGTATAAAAAAAATTGTAATCACACGCAATGAACAAAAATGAATACTAAAGATGATATCATCTAGTTATAACTTTCCCTGCCCGGGTGGATACGCCAGGAAGCAAATTAAGGTCACCAACATCCAAGAAAGGGTCAGAAACACGTATCATGATATCGACACTAAGGCATGGGAAACGTGCATGACATGTATGTATCTAGCTCACAACATAAATAAAATGTACAGAATCTCTCAGTTCTGGTCGGTTTAGGAGTATATCAGTTCAGTTCAATTTTTTACTTTAAAACTAATTGAATTGAATATAATAATAATAATAATAAATATATAATAACACAACATTGTTGTGGCGGAGATTAGCGCGGTCTCCTTAAGAAAAGAAAATCACAACTCTCCTAAAATAAAGTATTTTTCCATTTTCAGGAACCGGTTCAGTTCGATTACTTAATTGATTTGATTTTATCCACCTATCAAATAGACTAGTTTAGTTCACAATACTATTTTAGTTCCCCCCCCCCATTTTTTTTCTTTCTTCTAGATTGAGAGTGCAAAATTTATTATCCTCTTGCATAAGTTATGGGTCCATAGCTCAGAGAAGGCTGATCCAAATGAAACAATTCTATTAGGAAACATGGAGGGGTCAAGGTTAACCAGATTACAGAGGAACAAGTGATCCTTCATTTCTTTGATCTTTTAGGGTAATTGGATTGCACTCAAGTGATGTGAGACATACAAAAGCCATTCCCCATTCTCATTCGAGACCTTCCAACAAACAAACATATTACATAATCAGAATGACTTGAAGACGTGATTGCATTTGGCCTCATTTTCCCAAACAGATCGTTAGTTATTTCTGCATATTTAACGGCTCGCATGTTACAGATCAATTGTCATGCACTTAAAGTTTCTCAATACAATGACCGGACCTTCTAGAAACATACATCATATTTTCCATGGGATAGCAATAAAAAACCTGAGTTTTTGAAAACCTGAAACTTAGATAGATGAACTCTATTTACTGTGGTATTAAAATATTAACAGGAAATACAAGTTTAAAATCCCTAGTATGAAAATTGGATTGGGGTTAAAGCCTTAATACCTTATATAGTTAGCTTATATTCATCTAAAATTGTCTATTCATATATGGTGCATGCATATATTATTGATTAGTAAATTGTTCACGTTCAGTTTAATGATTAGTATTACACATCTTATTTTAATATATTTCTTTAGTATTGTAGTTGTTTATATGTATTATTTCTTGCAGATGTTGAAGAAGTAGGCTAGGGAAAAAAAAGGATGCACTGGCCCTGTATTTTTGAATTTTACCTACTAACACGACAACCAGTAGCTGACAGAAAAAGATTTGGAGGAGTAAGATTTGGAAAAATGGAGAGGACTACCTACTTGTCCATGGGACCGCTACGAACCTTCACGAAGGCCTATTCATGTCATTATGATACAAATTCAAAATGGCTGCACAATTGTCGAAAATTCTGTTATCTAGGGCACCGACGATTTTTGCCAATCAGTCATAGATGGAGAAGGCGTGAGTATCAACACAAATTTGATGGCGTGGCTGAACGTCGTAAGCGTCCAGAAGTGTTAATAGGTGTTGCAGTGTGGAATCAACAGCTTCAACTTCCTCCTATCAGATTTGGAAAGAACTTTAAGAAGGATATCAAGAATTTAGAAGGATGGAAGAAACAAAGTATTTTTTTAGAGAGCTGTCGTATTAGTCAAATCTACTCATTCGGCTCAACCTAGATGTAATGCACATTGAGAAGAATGTATGTGACAATTTGTTGGGAACTTTGAATCTTCTTGGTGGGGAAAAGAGCAAAGACAATCTAAATGCACGGTTAGATATGGAACAGTGGGGAATAAGACCAGAATTCCATCTACAGATAGACAGTCAAAATAAGACCAGGTTACCAGCGGCAGAATATACATTGAATAGATTGCAGACAACGGCTGTGTGAAACTTTCTGCGTAATATAAAAGTTCTAGATGGATATTCCTCCAATTTGATGAAATTTGTTGATATTGCAAGTCGAAAATTGGTAGGTGTGGATACCGTTTCTGATCCACAAAGAAGCAGGGGGATGAATAGTGTTTATGTGTGTGTGATATGGAGTGGATGGCAAAAGAGACAATAAAATAAAAAGATCGTGATCGCCAGGCACGCGAGGGTGCCGAATGGAGGCACACGCGCGAGGGGTGCGAGATGGAGGAGTGATCGCGAGCGTACCTTTTTTATCGGGGAGATTGCACGGGTGATGATGTGGGTCCTCTCTTCCTCTACGAACACGGCCGGCCGTGGTAGAGGGCGTTTCCTCATTTGATTACCCTTGTAAAAAAAGAAAAATAAGAGAGGAGTGGATTAGCTGGATGTAGTATACAAATCCTCAAAATAAATAAAATAAATATGAATAGAGGGAGGAGAACATACCTTGTGGTGGTTTTTAAACCCCTAAAATAGGTGTGTGTGTGTGTGTGTGTGTGTGTGTGTGTGTGTGTGTGTAAAAGGAAAATGAGGGCCACGTGGGGGTCGGAGGAGGAGAAAACATAAAGAGCCACGTGGGGCCCGGAGGAAGTGGAAATGCAAATAGAAAAGGAGGGGGGTGCTTCCCAAAACGAATGGCGTGTCGGCGCCGTTGCCGGTTGAAGGGAGGACGTGGAGGAAGACGCTCCCCGCCTCGCGTGTGGAATGGAAAAAGACGACGACGTCGGGCTCCGAGGAAGAAGGGCGGATTGACGTGGAGGGCTCGGAGTCAAGGCACCGATCCGGCAGGGCTTCGCCTGTAACACCCCGGCCCCCTTGGGCCCTTGGCCCCGTCCTCTGGGTCGTGGCAGGGCGACTGTCGCGACATGGTTCCGATCGCGTCGATGCCTGGTTCTGCTTGGGATTGCGACAGGGGGTATGTCGCCTTCTTGAAGACGACATACCCAATGTCGCCTTCTGGTTTGATGGATGGCGACATGGGGTATGTCGCC
Organism: Colocasia esculenta; assembly: GCA_014218235.1. Taxonomy (NCBI): domain Eukaryota; kingdom Viridiplantae; phylum Streptophyta; class Magnoliopsida; order Alismatales; family Araceae; genus Colocasia; species Colocasia esculenta. Next base: position 10,353,738 of record CM024755.1, on the reverse strand, counting down.
TTCTTGAAGGCGACATGGCCTATGTCGCCTTCCCATCGCGTCGCCCCAGACGCCGTCTGACAGACGTGACGGGCGTCCTTTGTGTCAGTACGGCTCTGGCGGTGTCGGGTGAACGCGACAAGATGGCTGTCGCCTTCACTTTTTCGAATTCCGAGATTTGACCGTTGTCAGTGGGTTGCGACGGGGGTTGTGTCGCCTTCTGGTTCCCGTGGCGACATGGGGTATGTCACCTTCTCAGCACCGCGGGCTTAAAGCTCGGGCGCCCGAGCCCCTTCCCCCTCTCTCGCGCCTCTCCTTCCCCCCCCCCCCCCCCCCTCTTTCTCTCGCCCTCTCGGAGCTTCCGACGGTTTTGGGGTGCCTCCCCCGTGTTGAGGCGGCCGTGCTGAGGAGGGTGTCGCTCCGTTCGTGCAGGGGTTGTGTTCGTGCCGTGCGGTGCGAGGAGGAGACGGCCAAACCTACGAGAAGGCACCAACGGGTGCGTTCTTCGCGTGGAGGTAGGGACATCTGACTCCTTCGCCCTAAGCATGATCCCCTCTTCATCTAGACCGTGGTTCTCGTGTGATTGGGGTCTGGGGAGTGTGAGAACTTCATGCTCGTGTGAGTGAGGTTTTCCTCCGAGCGAAGAATCCATGTTCTTAGGGTGTTCGAGGGTGGTTTGTGTGTTTAATGATTTTCTAGCATGATAAGCATGCTCCCCTCCCCCGTGTGTAGTGTTTCTCCCATTTTGGGGAGGTTCTCGGAAGAAGAGTCTTCGGAACCCCCGACTGGCCTGAAGGCGACATACCCTATGTTGCCATCTGACTGGTAAGGCGACACCCCCTATGTCGCCTTCTTGAAGGCGACAGGGCCTATGTCGCCTTCTCAGTCCAGAGGCAGGTTGTGCTTCCGCCGCTTCCGTTTTTGCTTTACTGTACCGTGGCACCTGTGCTAGTTCCCTAGTACGGTCTCACACTAGTCGTTCGTCCGGTGCGCGGCACTTGAGGGCTTGTCCCGTGCGAGAGGTTGTTACCGTTACCTGGGGCCCCCGTCCTCGGGAGCCTGTTGAGGGAGTACTCCGGGCTACGAGTGTGCTCTAGTTGGCAGCCGCTTATGCGGACTCTGGAGCTGAGGGGAAAACGGTGGTTAGGACAGTGGCGTGTGAGTCGCTTGCAGAGCTCTCGTGGTTGGTCTGGGACGCCGAGGACAGTTTGGAGTTCTACCCGGCGCAGGCCAGCTAGTCCTGTTTCTCACTGCCTCGCTCCTTGCTGCCCCGGAACTGCTTGGGGAGGTTAGGCGTGGGACCGTAGTCTGGCCAAACTACGGCGGTTACTATTGTTGTACTTGTGTCCTACCTCGCTCTGACGAGACGCGAGGGTCAGGACCTAGGTCGAGGATAAGACATCTGTGGACGCACCTGACCGTCTGACTAGTGGTGTTGTTCCCGTAGCTAGTGTTCCTTGTCCAGGCGGAGTTCCCTCCATCTGTGTTTTACTAGCCGTGTGGTGGTCACGACGAGCAGTCGTACGGAGTTTCCGACCAAGAGTACTTTCCGTACCGTGTTAGCTTTAGCTTCGCTTCCGCACTTCCTTTTGTAGGTAGAAAGATATCAACTGCCGTCTTTCCTTTATTAATAGTTGTATATGTTCCTCTGCCTGTTTAGAGCCAGTAGGAGATTGGTAGTCCCTACTAAGCTTCTGTTGTGAAGCTCATCCCTCTGTTTTCCAGGTGAGTCTTCCCAGCAGCGACAGGGCGCGCGTTGGGCGGAGGAGACGGGGCGGTAGGCTTGGTCCCCGTAGCTAGCAGTGGTTCCCCCTCTCAGTGTACGTCACCCTCGGGGTATGCCCCATAGGGACTTGTCTCTCCCCTTTCCTTACTTGTACTAGTGTACGTGCGTTGGGACTGTACTTAGAGCGGTACGCAGCGGTCTCGCTTTACTTTCCTGTTTCCGCTTGTACGCTTCTAGCTTAGCAGTTGACGTTTACTTCCGCTACATATCCTGTCAGACGTGTGTAATAGCCCTTCCGGGCCCCCCTGGTCCGTGGGCGGCGACCGCGAAAATCGGGTCCTCGGCGTGGGCCGAGGGTCGGGTTCTCGGGTCGTTACAATTGGTATCAGAGCTTGGTCTGACAGGACTTGTAGTGGATCTAAACTGCAACAGTAAGTCCCAACAATAGTACAAGTACACTGCTAGCCGCCGAGAGGTATTTGTAACCTTTGTCAGTTGTGTTGCCGTGTAGGTCATGGCTCCGCGTAGGCGCAGTCAGGCTAGGCAGCTGGTTGAGCAGCAGGATGAGTCCGACATGCCCGCTCAGGGGCAGGTTCAGGAGGAGGTGTCCGTGGAGGAGTCAGTGGCACAGCCTCAGGGTGCACAGGCAGCAGCAGCAGAGGCAGCGGTAGCAGGTGGGCAGTAGCAGCAGGAGTACCATCCTCAGCCTCAGCAGTATGCAGACTGGTTTCCCATGGCCGAGCAGTTCTTCAGAGCTATGTACCAGGGAGTGTGGCAGCCCGGGCAGGCAACAGCAAGTGGTCAGTTTCCAGTACCTCCCCCAGTCGTACCAGAGCAGCAGGAGGTGGAGCCAGAGGTGGAGCAGCCAGTCCGCCAGCAGCGGTCAGGTACTGGGAGTACCCGGTCCGGTCAGCGGAGGGCAGCGGTGTCGGAGGCAAGGACCGCTCTCCTTAAGAGGTTCCTGCGTCTTCGCCCACCGATGTTCCACGGCGAGTATGATCCAGATAAGGCAGAGAGCTGGACCCATGAGTTGGAGAGCATCTTCGAGACTATGGAGTGCGCTGAGGAGGACCAGGTTCGTTTGGCAGTATACCAGCTCAAGGGAGCAGCCCATGAGTGGTGGAGAGTTCAGAGGCAGACACACTTCCAGGGGCAGCGGTTGGACCAGATCTCTTGGCAGCAGTTTTCAGAGGTCTTCCACGGTGAGTACTTCCCCGACTACGCTCGACGTGAGAGACGGGACCAGTTCCACGAGTTGGTGCAGGGCGACCTCACAGTTTCTCAGTACCACCAGAGGTTTGTCCGGTTGTTGAGGCATGTGCCTCATGTAGCAGGCAGTGACCAGGCTTGTGCATAGAGATTTATAGCAGGGCTGAGACCAGACCTGAGGTGGGGTGTGACGGCACACATGTGTACCACCTTGGGAGAGGCCGTGGCGAAGGCCACCGCCTTGGATAGGGAGGCTTGGCAGCCTCAGCAGCAGCAACAGCAGCAGGGAGGAGCCTCTTCCAGGTCCTCGCCGTACCAGCGTCCAACAGGCAGCAGCAGTAGTGCGACTTCCTCTTCCTCAGGCTCGGGCAGTTCCGGTAGCTCTGGAATTCGCTCGCAGTTCAAGAAGTTGTCTACTCGCGGGGGTGGACGGAGCCGTCAGCAGAGGCGTCAGTCCAGGTTTGCAGAGCAGTCAGTACAGCAGGGTGCTGAGCAGGGCAGTCAGGAGCCAGTGTGCTACACTTGTGGCTTGCCAAGCCACTTTAGGACGGATTGCCCTAGGGGGCAAGCTCCGCAGCAGCAGCAGCCAGTGCAGTACGCGCAGCAGCCACCTCAGTACCAGTACCCTCCCCAGCAGCAGGCACCGCGTCAGCAGCAGAGAGGGCAGTACCAGCAGTAGGTCCAGCAGTTCCCGCAGCTGCAGCCGCAGCAGTACCAGTCGTACCAGCAGCAGCAGCAGCAGTTTCCTCAACACCAGCAGCCACCGCAGCAGCAGCCCCAGAAGGCGCCGCAGCGTGGACGTGGTCGTGGTCGCGTGATGGCACTCACCCGGGAGCAGGCAGAGGCATCGAACCTGGTGATAGGTACTCTACCTATCCTTGGCAGAGCTGCTCGTGTTTTGGTTGATCCCGGTGCTTCCTTGTGTTTTGCTTCCGAGGAGTTTTACGAGTCTCTTGCTTGTCACACACCCAAGAGGCAGTGTGACGTATTGGTCGATCTCCCGTCCGGTGACTACATGCGTTCCTTCGGTTACCTGGAGGGTGTGACAGTAGAGGTTGAGGGTCACCAGTTGCCGGCCAGGTTGTACGCGCTGCAGCTTTGCGACTTCGATGTCATCCTGGGCATGGACTGGTTGGAGGCTCACTCAGCCGTGGTTGATTGTCAGAGGAAGACCGTTCGGTCCGAGATACCTGGAGCACTTGTTCTCTGCTTTAGAGGTATCCGGTCTACCCGTCGGCCGTTCATTTCTTTCTGTAAGGCTCGTCGTTTGGTCCGAGATGGCTGCGTTGCTTACCCTGCTTCGGTTTGTTCCTTGGAGCCTAGCGGGTCTTCAGTTTTTGATGTGCCAGTTGTTTCTGAGTTTTCTGAGGTGTTTCCGGAGGATCTACCTGGGTTGCCGCCTGAGCGAGAGGTAGAGTTCTCCATCGAGCTTTTGCCTGGTACGATGCCTTTGTCCAAGGCACCTTACCGGATGGCCCCGGCAGAGCTGCGTGAGTTGAAGCGCCAGCTGCAAGAGTTGCTTGTGTTGGGCTTCATTCGTCCTAGCCGTTCGCCGTGGGGCGCGCCTGTTTTGTTCGTGAGGAAGAAGGATGGTAGTCTTCTTTTGTGCATCGATTATCGGCAGTTGAACCAGGTCACTGTGAAGAACAGGTACCCGTTGCCGAGAATTGATGATTTGTTTGATCAGTTGCAATCGGCCCGAGTTTTCTCGAAGATCGACTTGAGATCCGGCTACTACCAGCTGTGGATCAGAGAGTCGGATGTTGGTTTGACGGCTTTCCGTTCCAGGTACGGTCACTTTGAGTTCGTCGTGATGCCATTGGGCTGACGAACGCACCTACAGCATTCATGGATCTGATGCATAGGGTGTTCAGTGCGTACCTAGACTGCTTTGTTGTTGTTTTTGTTGATGATATTATGGTCTACTCAGCTTCTGAAGGGGAGCACGAGGAGCACTTGAGGATCGTGCTAAAGACCCTGCGGAGTCACCGTCTTTACGCCATGTTCGACAAGTGCGTATTTTGGCTGAGCGAGGTGCACATCCTCGGGCACGTGATCTCGGGTTCTGGTGTGGCGGTGGATCCGGCCAAGGTTGAGGCAGTGTTGTCTTGGGAGCAGCCCGCATCAGTTGCAGAGGTCCGCAGTTTTCTGGGTCTGGCAGGTTACTATCGGAGGTTCATTCAGGATTTTGCCAACATTGCGGCACCATTGACTCGGTTGACGAGGCAGGACACCAGGTTTGTTTGGTCAGAGGACTGTGAGCAGAGTTTCTTGGAGCTGAAGACGAGGTTGACTTCGGCGCCAGTGTTGGTCTTGCCGTCGGGCACCGGTGGGTTCGTGGTTTACACCGATGCGTCGAGGTCAGGTTTGGGTGCCGTGCTGATGCAGCATGGTGGGGTCGTTGCCTATGCTTCTCGGAAGCTCAAGAAGTATGAGGAGAACTATCCCACCCACGACTTGGAGCTAGCAGCAGTGGTATACGCTCTCAAGTTGTGGAGGCACTACCTGTATGGCGAGGCATTTTAGATCTTCACCGATCACCAGAGTTTGCAGTACATCTTCACCCAGAGGGATCTGAACTCAAGGCAGCGCAGGTGGATGGAGTATTTGAAGGACTACGACCTAACCCTTTCCCATCATCCAGGAAGGGCTAACGTTGTAGCCGATGCGTTGAGTAGGCGCATGCGCTTGAGTTCGCTGATGGTCAGAGAGTGGAGACTGTTTGAGGAGCTATCTCAGGGGTTGTTTGTTCCGTCGAGGACCAGAGATCGTGTCGTGGCTTCCAGTTTGTCAGTTCGACCGTCACTATTCAGGCAGGTGTTGCAGGCACAGCGAGCAGATGCAGAGTTAGCAGACATTTTGTGGATGCCGGACGTTGAGCTCAGCGAGGGCAATGAGGTCAGGTTTAGAGGTCGTTTCTACGTTCCAGAGGAGGTACGTCAGGCAGTGTTTTCAGAGGCTCACAGGTCGAGGTATGTCGTTCATCCCGGCTCCACCAAGATGTACCAATGTTTGAGGAGGTTCTTCTGGTGGCCGGGGATGAAGAGGGGCGTGGCGGAGTTCGTCGCTCGGTGCCTTACCTGTCAGCAGGTGAAGGCTGAGCACCAGCGTCTTGGTGGTGAGCTGTAGCCGTTGCCCATTCCTGAGTGGAAGTGGGACGACGTCACCATGGACTTCGTGGTTGGCTTACCCCACACCCCGCAGGGGCATGACGGTATTTGGGTGATCGTGGACCGTTTGACCAAGGCAGCGCACTTCCTTCCGATCAGAATGTCCTGGTCAGTGGACAGGTTGGCCAGATTGTACGTGGACAGAGTTGTTTCGTTGCACGGGATCCCAGTTTCAGTCATTTCAGACAGAGATCCGAGGTTCACGTCAGGGTTTTGGCACAGTCTTCAGAGAGCACTGGGTACAGAGTTGAAGTTCAGCACAGCATACCACCCGCAGACAGACAGTCAGTCAGAGCGAACCATACGGACACTGGAGGATATGCTGAGAGCGTGCTGTTTAGACTGGAGCGGCACTTGGGTGTCTCACCTTCCGATGGTAGAGTTCGCGTATAACAACAGTTATCACTCGAGCATCGAGATGGCGCCATACGAGGCCTTGTACGGTCGCCCGTGCAGGACTCCACTTCACTGGTTCGAGGTTGGTGAGAGGCAGCTTTTGGGGCCAGAGTTAGTGCAGCAGTGTGCAGAGACAGTCAGTTTGGTCAGGCAGAGACTTCGGGCAGCACAGAGCAGGCAGAAGAGTTATGCGGATGTCCGCAGGAGACCGCTAGAATTCAGTGTCGATGACCTGGTCTTCCTGCGGGTCTCGCCGACCAAAGGGGTCATGAGGTTTGGTAAGAGGGGAAAGCTCAGTCCCAGATATATTGGGCCCTTCCCCATTTCTGAGAGGGTCGGCGAGGTGGCGTACAGGCTGAGTCTTCCGGCAGAGCTAGCAGGTGTGCACAGCGTTTTCCACATTTCGCAGCTCAGGAGGTACGTTGCAGACTCTTCGCACGTGTTGGACTACTTGCAGCTAGAGGTAGCGCCAGATTTGTCAGTGCCAGAGTACCCAGTTAGTGTTGTCGACCGCAGAGTTCAGCAGTTGCGCAGGAAGCAGATTCCGCTAGTTAAGGTCGTTTGGCAGAACCGTGTCGGTGGCGAGGCCACCTGGGAGCGCGAGGATGAGATGCAGGAGCAGTTTGCTTACTTGTTTGATTGATCGGTATGTGGTGATCTCCCCTTTTGTCGTCTTCCGGGTTGAGACCGAGTTGTTTTCATTTCGAGGACGAAATGTCTTAAGGAGGGAGGGTTGTAACACCCCGGCCCCCTTGGGACCTTGGCCCCGTCCTCTGGGTCGTGGCAGGGCGACTGTCGCGACGTGGTTTCGATCGCGTCGATGCCTGGTTCTGCTTGGGATTGCGACAGGGGGTATGTCGCCTTCTTGAAGACGACATACCCACTGTCGCCTTCTGGTTTGATGCATGGCGACATGGGGTATGTCGCCTTCTTGAAGGCGACATGGCCTATGTCGCCTTCCCATCACGTCGCCCCAGACACCGTTTGACAGACGTGACGGGCGTCCTTTGTGTCAGTACGGCTCTGGCAGTTTCGGTGAACGCGACAAGATGGCTGTCGCCTTCACTTTTTCGAATTCCGAGATTTGACCGTTGTCAGTGGGTTGCGACGGGGGGTGTGTCGCCTTCTGGTTCCCGTGGCGACATGGGGTATGTCGCCTTCTTAGCACCGCGGGCTTAAAGCCCGGGCGCCCGAGCCCCTTCCCCCTCTCTCGCGCCTCTCCTCCCCCCCCCCCCTCTTTCTCTCGCCCTCTCGGAGCTTCCGACGATTTTGGGGTGCCTCCCCCGTGTTGAGGCGGCCGTGCTGAGGAGGGTGTCGCTCCGTTCGTGCAGGGGTTGTGTTCGTGCCGTGCGGTGCGAGGAGGAGACGGCCAAACCTACGAGAAGGCCCCAACGGGTGCGTTCTTCACGTGGAGGTAGGGACATCCGACTCCTTCGCCCTAAGCATGATCCTCTCCCCGTCTAGACCGTGGTACTCGTGTGATTGGGGCCTGGGGAGTGTGAGAACTCCATGCTCGTGTGAGTGAGGTTTTCCTCCGAGCGTAGAATCCATATTCTTGGGGTGTTCGAGGGTGGTTTGTGTGTTTAATGATTTTCTAGCATGATAAGCATGCTCCCCTCCCCCGTGTGTAGTGTTTCTCCCGTTTCGGGGAGGTTCCCGGAAGAAGAGTCTCCGGAACCCCCGACTGGCCTGAAGGCGACATACCCTGTGTCGCCATCTGACTGGTAAGGCGACACCCCCTATGTCGCCTTCTTGAAGGCGACAGGGCCTATGTCGCCTTCTCAGTCCAGAGGCAGGTTGTGCTTCCGCCGCTTCCGTTTTCGCTTTACTGTACCGTGGCACCTGTGCTAGTTCCCTAGTACGGTCTCACACTAGTCGTTCGCCCGGTGCGCGGCACTTGAGGGCTTGTCCCGTGCGAGAGGTTGTTACCGTTACCTGGGGCCCCCGTCCTCGGGAGCCTGTTGAGGGAGTACTCCGGGCTACGAGTGTGCTCGAGTTGGCAGCCGCTTAGGCGGACTCTGGAGCTGAGGGGAAAACGGTGGTTAGGACAGTGGCGTGTGAGTCGCTTGCAGAGCTCTCGTGGTTGGTCTGGGACACCGAGGACAGTTTGGAGTTCTACCCGGCGCAGGCCAGCTAGTCCTGTTTCTCACTACCTCTCTCCTTGCGGCCCCGGAACCGCTTGGGGAGGTTAGGCGTGGGACCGTAGTCCGGCCAGACTACGGCGGTTACTGTTGTTGTACTTGTGTCCTACCTCGCTCTGACGAGACGCGAGGGTCAGGTCCTAGGTCGAGGATAAGACGTCTGTGGACGCACCTGACCGTCTGACTAGTGGTGTTGTTCCCGTAGCTAGTGTTCCTTGTCCAGGCGGAGTTCCCTCCGTCTGTGTTTTACTAGCCGTGTGGTGGTCACGACGATCAGTCGTACGGAGTTTCCGACCAAGAGTACTTTCCGTACCGTGTTAGCTTTAGCTTCACTTCCGCACTTCCTTTTGTAGGTAGAAAGATATCAACTGCCGTCTTTCCTTTATTAATAGTTGTATATGTTCCTCTGCCTGTTTAGAGCCAGTAGGAGATTGGTAGTCCCTACTGAGCTTCTGTTGTGAAGCTCATCCCTCTATTTTCCAGGTGAGTCTTCCCAGCAGCGGCAGGGCGCGCGTCGGGCGGAGGAGATGGGGCGGTAGGCTTGGTCCCCGTAGCTAGCAGTGGTTCCCCCTCTCAGTGTACGTCACCCTCGAGGTATGCCCCGTAGGGACTTGTCTCTTCCCTTTCCTTACTTGTACTAGTGTGCGTGCGTTGGGACTGTACTTAGAGCGGTACGCAGCGGTCTCGCTTTACTTTCCTGTTTCCGCTTGTACGCTTCTAGCTTAGCAGTTGACGTTTACTTCTGCTACATATCCTGTCAAACGCGTGTTATAGCCCTTCTGGGCCCCCCTGGTCCGTGGGCGGCGACTGCGAAAATCGGGTCCTGGGCGTGGGCCGAGGGTCGGGTTCTCGGGTCGTTACATCGCCGCTTCTGGAATCCCCCCAAACATATTCTTGAATTGCGTCCAAACAGGAAGCCGCTATTATGAATTGAATCGCGTCCGGGCGGCAGGCCGCGATTAAGCAAGTCAAAATGATGGGACATACACGCGGGGAATTGTTGCCAGTCAAATCTCCGAATCGCGTCGGGGCAGGCCGCCGTGACTTGAATCGCGGCGGGCCACCCAGATGCGATTACAAAATGTTTGGTCCCGAGGCAATCGCTCTTAAACGCACTATCTGCTGAGGCGACGGTTTGGATTTGACCTTCTGAATCGCGTCCACTGACACGGACGCGATTACAAGATTTTCTCGTGAGTTGTGACATGGGCACTAAAGTGTGGTGACTTCGAGGGGCGTAGCTTTTTGACTTTGAAATCGCATCTGGGCGGCAGGACGCTATTACAGTAACATGTGCTCATAAACGCGTTTGCCATGCACGACGCCTTCATGCTAGAAGCATGATCGCGTCCTGCATGGCCAGCACGTTAAGGTCGCGCCCTGTGAAGCCGTCGCAACAAGGTTCCAGAATCGCATCCGCCAGTCTGAACGCCTTTCAATGAATCTATTCATGGCCCTCTGTGAACCAAATTTACCTTCCGGGGGCGCTGCCCCCGGAAACCCCCACCGGGGCGCTGCCCCCGGACCCCCGCGACCGGACCACATGGGGAAGCACCGAGAAAGAATTTGTGAGATCCAGAAATATTGGAAAAATACTCTTGCGAGGCAAAAAGAGGGCCATTGTGGCGTTATGGCGCAACATGAAATTTGCCCGCGGTGGAGCCAAATTCGCGTGTCTACAGTAGGGCTGAAGAGTCATGATTGTCATATATACATGCAAGTATTATTGCCTTTGGCAATTCGTGGTATTGTCAATCAAGATGTGACAGACTCAATTACAGAGTTAAGTATATATTTTAGAGATGTTTGTTCCAAAGTTCTTCAATCTGATCGTTTGCTTACATTGGAAGGTGATATTGCAATAACGTTATGTAAGTTGGAACAAATATTTCCACCATCTTTTTTTGATGTCATGGTTCATTTGATTGTACATCTTGCATATGAAGCGAGAATTGCCGGACCAGTTCAATACCGATGGATGTATCCTATAGAGAGATTTTTGAAGAAATTGAAAGACTATGTTTTAAATAGGGCACATCTAGAAGGTTCAATTGTTGAAGGCTATCTTATGGAGGAAACAATCTCATTTTGTTCAATGTATATGGAAGGTATTGACACTCACTTTAATCGAAGGGAAAGAAACTATGACGGCCCCTCTGAAGACAATAATGAAGGAGGTTGTTCGATATTCAAGTCTTCAGGACGTTTCTTAGCAAGAAATGGTAATACTCGTATATTGTCTGAAGAAGAAGTTGAGAAGGCACATCTATACATTCTTAAACAGATTGAAGATATCGATGAATATTTTTTTGAACACAAGAGATGTGTTGAGAGTTCAAGTCATACAGAAAGGAATTTCTTGAAGTGGTTTCAAATTTATGTGAAAGATTTGTACGATGCAAATGATCCTCGGTGTACTCCTGATATATACTGTCTGGCACGAGCACCTTCAAGGTTTGCACGTTCACACTCGGGCTATATTGTCAATGGATTCAGGTTTTGTACATCATCTATTGATGCAACAAAGGTCACTCAGTTGTCTGGAGTTATTGTCAATGCAGAACTTGAATCCGGATGTGATGGATATTATGGACGTCTAAATGATGTATTGGAAATATGTTTCGATAATCAAAGACATGTTGTTTTATTTGAGTGTGACTGGTGGGATGTTTATAGAAAAGATAGAGGATTTAAAATAGATAAATATGGAACTATCAGTCTGAACACTCGTCAAAGACTCAATACAGAAGAACCATTTTCCATGGCAAGTCAAGTGGAACAGGTGTTTTATGTCAATGATAACACAACACAAGGATGGATCATTCCTGTCAAAGCACGTCCGCGTGATTACTACGACTTGCAAGATAAGTCTCCTAAGAATGATATAGAACCAAGTGACAAAGCGTTTCAAGACAATCTGATTGATGTTCCGATTAGAGGAGAAATTGAAGATGTCGATCTATGTCAAGAAAGTAGCGTAAGAGTGGATGATTATATTGATATTTAGGTGATTTATTTACGTTAGTATTTATATTTCATTTCTAACATAATTTTTTTAACTTGTTATATTTACATATTTACTAACAATGTTTTTAACAGATGGTTTTCGATAATGAGTGCTCTTCTCGTGATGGCTCACGCCTACGGAGGCATTGGACTCTATCGGACCCTCTCCCTCCCACCTCTCAGGCGATCCCTCCCCCTCCCACATCTCAGGGGCTCCCTCCCGCTCCCACCTCTCAGGAGCTTCCTCTCACTCTTCAGCAGATAGCTCCCTCTTCCAGCCCTCAGGGCTCTTCGGCGGCATCTACATCTTCTGTAGCAAGTTCATATTTTAATTTCATGTAACTTTTATATTCATTGTTTAATAGATATTCTCTAATGATGTTTAATGTTTATATTTCAATAGGTCCATCTGCACCGTCTGTACCATCTTGGGGGAGGGGCACTGGCCGTCGAGGGCCGACTAGGGGAGTTACAGAGAGGAGGCTCCCTGATGGACAACAATGGAATGTCTCCCTCGTCCGAGGATAAGGCGTGGGCCCTACTGCAGATCACTTTACGAGTCGCATGGGCGTTGTATCAAAAATGTATTGTAGGATTTGGCAAAAAGACATTGCGAAGCTGCCTGTTGCGACTCAGGAGTTGATATTCAGAGATCTTCAGGTAATTATTGTTTAAATTAAATAGTATATATGTATATATTTTTGTTATAATTGAGTGACTTTGTTTTGCAGTTGACGTACTAGTGGGAGCGAACAGAGAAAACAGATAGGGAGATGCTTGCTCACATGAGCGCCATGCATCGCAGCTGGCGTAGCAAGCAAAAAAAAAGAGTAAGTTAATATACTATTTTATTTTCATATGTACTTTATTTTTTAAACTTGTTTATATATTGACAAAAATTTTATTTTTCATGTCAGCATTTTAATGGCAAGTCTTTAGATGATGTGATTGTGTCTGTCCCAGTAGGTGTTGACTCTTCAGATTAGCAAACAATGTGCGAGATGTGGACTACTGGGGATGAGCGGGTAATATTTAAAATGCTTAGAATATAATTATTTATGATTATTTTGTTTCTATAAATGGAACAATAACTATCTATTCTTGTCTTTTTAGAGGTTTGCTGACCGAAATAAGCAAAACTGTGCCACTCAGTCTATGCCATATAGACGGGGCAGGACTTCTCATTATCAGTTGATGAATGATTTTGTGAGTTATGTTTTATGAATTATGTTATCACTTTTATTCATTAGTTACTTATATGTCTTTAATTTAAACAGTCTAATATGCATGGACGTACTCCGCATCGACTTGAGGTATTCAAGATGGGTCGATGCAAAGACTTACCTGACGGCAGTGAGAGCTGGGTAGATGAAGAGAGCAGGAGACGATATGTAAGCAACTTTATTTCTATTTATTTTATGTGAATATGTTTTCATTACAATAGTTGTATAATTAATATTTTTTTCTCTACCTTTTGCTGTAGGAGGCTATGAATCAAATGATTGCTCCGTCTGACATTGATTCCGAGAGCCACACCACAGCGACTCCCGAGGAAGCCTTCATTTCAGTCATGGGAAAAGATCGACCTGGCCGTGTTCGCTGTGCGGTTAGTGGAGAGACGTTGAGCACATGGTATGGATCTACAGGAACATCTGCCTATTCAGAGCGAGAAAGGATAATGCAAGAACAATTAAAAGCACAAGAAGAGAAGTTGAAAGCACAGGTAGAGAAGATGAATCAAATGGAAGAAAAGATTTCTCAATTGGAGAATGTAGCTTCGAAGGTGGACGAAATGAGCCTACTCCTCTCCCAGATACAGGCGTCACAGGCACGTACCCAGCATGTACTTCCTCCAGTTCAGAGCGAGAGCGATAGTGAGACAGATGAGGCGGCAGATGATTATTTAGATCATGATGATCATGTCTCTTGATTTCCCTCTTATTTTATTACACTTTCACATTTTTCTACTGTTCTGGATATTTGTATAATAATATTTATGCATTATATTGTATGTGTGTGATTGAATGATCTAGCGAGCCTGGGTGGTGGCTCAATAATGTGTGTGATTGAATGATCCAGCGAGCCTGGGTGGTGGCTCAATAATGTGTGTGATTGAATGATCCAACGAGCCTGGGTGGTGGCTCAATAATATATGTGATTGAATGATTCAGGTGGTTCATGTACGAATAGAGTGTCAGTTTAATAAATAAAAAAGTTTTTTTTTCTTTCTGACAACTTGTCAGCGGCTGAGAAGCCGCTGCCAAAGGGACATATGTCCGCGACTACAGGATGCTGACAAAAAGTAAACATATAGCCGCGGCCTCGAAACCCGTTGACAAAAATGTTCTAAGGCAGCGGTTTCAGCCGCTGATAAAAGGGCCATATGTCTGCGACTAGCCCCCGCGGCCATAATATGCTAATGGCCGCGGCTTAAAGCCGTTGTTGTACAGTCTATGGCCGCGGCTCATAGCCGTTGCTGTAAAATATATGGCGGCGACTCTTTTCACCGCTGACAATAATTCTTTATGTCCGCAGCTAAAAAAGGTGCGGACAAATGTGATATATGTCAGCGGTGAGAGTAAACCGCTGACATAAGATCTATCCACGGACTTTTGTCAACGGTTGTGACAGCGCTTTCATAGCCGCAGACATACTCTTATGTCAGCGGTTTCTGTATATTTGTTAGCGGCTCCTAACCGCTGACAAATATTCGTTCTCCTGTAGTGGGAATTGCAGAGATGTACGCTTCCCAGGATTTCATATGTATAACATTTGCTTGTTTAAAATTTAAAAAATTAGCAACCGGAACATAGAAGCATGCAGTTTTTTTTTTCACATTGAATTTAGTCCAATTTATCGTTGATAATTTATGTTGATCCTTCTCGTAAAATGTTTTGGGTGGCCAAATTAATGAAAAACGATCGTGCGCACCCCTAAGTGCTACCATGGTGTACTCCCAAATATATATTCAAATATAATGAATCTATAAGTTGAATATATATATATATCCTTTAGCACATTTATAAAATAGGATGTGTGGAGAGGGAATATGGCTTTGGCCCAATAGAGTCCATCAACCCAGGCCCATTAGGATGGGAGGAATGGTCGCTGCACCATTCTCTCCCATGGCGGGCCCATGAAGAAAGAAGGGTGGGAGACTCGACCCACTAAAACCCAAGTTGTTAGGCCCATTCATTAAGCCCCTAGCACTCGACCAAGAGAAAATGCGCGCGAGCAGCTCCCAGTTGGGCCAATCGTCCCCGATTCATTGGTCGCGAAAGGGCAAGTTTTTGGAGACGCACGACTAGAAGGTCCCCAAGGTTGTGGTGAGGCTCGTCATGAGATGCTAGATCATGGCCACGCCAACACTCTAGGATCTACTACCTCAACTAATAGGCTGCACAAGGGTGTGCGGTCATGCCCCTTCCATCTGAAGGATGGGACAAGTCCATAGTGGGTGTGTGCCATGAACGGATTCCATCCACAACCTCCACCGTGCACAACTTTCACCCAAGGAACAACTCTAACTCAGCTATGGCAAGGCGACTCTAGTGTGGCGGCAACATCAAGCACGAGTTGAAAGGGAAGGCCCCTTACTTAGACGACATTATCTAGGTGGTCAGGGCAAAGACTAATGGAGGATGAAGTCGACTTTTAGGCCCTTTTTGCCTACGAGATTTTGGTGATGCCAATCCATCCAAAGCTCCTGTTATCACCATTCTCATCATATGATGGCTCTAGCGACCCGATTGACCACCTCCACAATTTTGAGTCCCACATTATATCTCACTTAGTCGCAGATGTTGCAAAGTGTTTGGCCTTTATCACCACTCTCCGGAAGAATACGTAGGCTTGGTTTAAGTCTTTTTGGTTGGGCTTCAACTCCTCCTTCAAGCAGATGAAAATGATATTCAAGGAAAACTTCTCAATAGCAAGAAGGAGGCCAAGACCACTGCTAGTCTCCTTGCACTCCAACAAGGTTGTGACGAGTGCCTCTAAAACTTTGTCGCCTGCTTTCTTTCGCAAGAAAACACTCCACCTCCCCCATCTTGACACCAGGATCGCCACAGCATGCACTAGTAGAAGGCACTTGAGATGCCATCCTCAAGCAAATGTTGGGGGTTCAAGCACCCCCTACTCCCCCCAAGCTCTTAGCCCTAGCCTAGAAGCACGACAACTATAAGGAGAGTACAATCGCTCTTGGTCAAGTATCAGGTGGAAGCCTCATGGAGTGGAAGTGCACTACCGAGCTCTTGAGATACGATCGCAGCAAGAGGGAGAGCTTGACCACGACATCCCCAGGTGACACTTGCAACCAATGATCATTTGCCACCCTAACTTTTCAATGATGCACCATTGTCATTCCATCCCCAAGAAGGAAAAGACTTCCAACAACCCCCGACCCTTGATCAATTGTGGGTCACATCAGAAGAAGATTTGGATTGTTTGACACTTGGCTCGAAGCTCTAGGGGGATAGCCTCCATTCTCTCCACACTTTCTCCCGAGTGCGAGATTCTCATCGGCTACATCCTACTCCCCTACAATAGACACATGAAGAAAGAAGGGTGTAGGTCTAACCCACTAGACCCCTAGTCGCCAGACCCACAGAGCTACGAACCCAGCCCATAATGAGTGCGAACAACCCTCAACTGGGTTTGTTATTCCCGAACGATTCATTGGTCACCAAAGGACAAGTCCTCAGAGCCGCATGACTCGAAGGTCTCCAGGGTCACAGCAAGACTCGCCGATGCGATGCCAGAACATAGCCATACTAATAGCCAGACACGCTCTTAATACACCAGGACATGGCAATGTCGACTGCTCGACACGCCTTCGTATCCCTAGAGCTTGGTAACAGTGACAAGGCGCACCTTCCATGCCTAACAAGTTATGTCAAAAAATGTGTTGTCCCTTTATCTAATGCCACTACATTCTTACATGAGTCTCCAACTACTCTCGAAGGTCAGGAAGCAAGATGGTAAAAGGGGATGGGAGCAGTGAAATCTCCGACACATCCAAGATGAACCACATAGGCCGGAGGAGGTAAGCCACTTCTACTCGCACACAAGAGCATCCAACACCTTTCTCTCTATCTGGCTATCTATGTTCTTAATAGTTTCCTAACCTAATCATCGAATGGTTCTCTTTTGAGATCACTCTCAGAGCCTCTTAATTGTTTTCCCTTGGTTACAAGTTTAAACAACATACTCTCCTTCAAAAAATTCAGAAACTCGTGTAGATCAAACTGCATATAGCAAAGCCACTTTTTGGTCTCTACAAGATGTTTGAACACAAGATCTTTTTAAAATTTTCATAGTACTAAATGAAATGTGAGTCACTTCAACAAGCTGTGTCTAAGTGTCAATTGAGCTTCTACTAAATGTGAACCCAAATCTCTTACATTACATGATATTATTTTCTATCAGCATGAAATATTTTAGACCATCAACTATCAATCTAACAACTTAATTACAAACTGGCTAGTATGATTGTCCAAAATGAAATCCACTTTCTACATCAGAAGTGGAATCCTCTATTTGGCAGAAGATGATCACCGAATCTTAATCATTCCACATTTATACATGCTCATCGACTGTTCATCTTTAATAATCGGCAACCACTTAATTATTGGACCTCATATAATAAACCCCGGTCGTAACCATATCTCATATCAGTGCCGCTCATGCTAAGACTGTTAACACGTGACAGGTAGCAACTAGCAAATGCACCACCCTGCCACGTGGCCCGCTCCTCCGCGTTCAAAGTGGTGTGAGGAACCAAAGGAGGGGAGCTACTCTGTGGAGCTCCCAAATAAGGGAATTAATTATACCATAATTAACCCTAGTGTCCCTCCCTCTATCATATCATCCCCTTTTGCCTTCAAGAATATAAACATCTGATCATGTTCTTTTAACTAACATTTGACGGTGAGCTCCATTAATCCCTCTATCTCCATCTATGTATATATATATGATGATGCCTCAAAACAAAACATACATGGGTGGTGCAAATTTGGAACCCATCTTAAGCCGTGGGCTCCATCCTAGTCCAGCTAATCAGCACTCGACAGGTTATATGGTGTTCATAGTTGTGCACCCATTAGCTACATCTGTTAATCTTTTCCAAATGCATGCACTATCTAGAGATATATATAAAGTCATATTCATAAAGGGCTTGACTTGATGCCCATGCCAGGCCCACACTTTTTGCACATTCATAGATATAGGGGATGAATCTCATAGTACATTAAAATTTATGAAATATAATGTACTCATTTATATTTAGAAAAATAATTTAGTAACACCATTTTATACACACCAATCAAAATACACAACCTAATGCACGTCTCAACGAGGAGTGTGTATCAAACCTCCAACCTAATTGGAGGTTGGCACAATCCTAAAGATGTATCCACACCCCTAATGACTTCAGCCCCTCCAATGAGGGTTGAATTTGTTGCACACTGTAACTTTTCCTTCTCAATATATGTACCCCTCGAGAAGCCAAGCACAAGAAGAAATTCCTAACTAGTTTAGCCTGGGTACGAACATGTTCTTCTCTTCTATGCCTTCTCCTGCCGATTCTTCGCCATCTCAGCATCTGTTGCAGTCGCTGGTTAGGGGTATCAGCTCCCGGCGGCTCCTCCTCCACACTCCCTTCTATAAGCACCCCAACGCTGCCGCCGCGCCCTTCCCTGGCCTTGGCGACGGCCAGCACCCGGCGGACTCTGGCATGCCCGGGGGCGGCGTCGACGCCAATGTCGTCATGATCCTCGCCGTGCTCCTCTGCGCCCTCATATGCGCGCTGGGCCTCAATTCCATCGTCCGGTGTGCCCTCCGGTGCTCCGGTCGGATGGCGTTTGATCTCGCCGATGTCAGCGCGGCGGCGCGGCTGGCCAACACCGGGGTCAAGAGGAAGGCGCTGAGGGCGCTGCCCACGCTGGCCTACTCCCCGGGCATGAAGCTCGCCGGCGCCACCTCCGAGTGCACCATCTGCCTGTCGGAGTTTGCCCCCGGGGACCGGGTCCGGGTGCTCCCCAAGTGCAACCACGGGTTCCACGTCCGGTGCATCGACCGATGGCTAACGGCCCACTCCTCGTGCCCCACCTGCAGGCAATGCCTCCTCGGCACCAGCCAGAAGACCTCCGGCTGCGCGGCCCGGGACAGCCGGCAGCCAGTGCCGGTGCAGAGCATCCTGACGCCCCTGCATCCAGAAAGTTTGATAATTAGCTATAGAAACGGGTTCTGATCACATGTATCAATGTACGTACGTAGGTTCTGTCGTGTGTAAATTACGTATCTAGACCCCCCAAAAGCCAAAAGTGGGGGGGTAGGGTGTGGGGGTTTACATGGTTCATTGTTAGAATGTGTGTCAACACTAAGACTCAATGGTGGCGTGCATCTTTAATTTCCATTCCTCTCATGATGCCATTAACTACTAATTTACTACTACATCTAACATATATATATTTAATAAGTACGCCCTCACCTATCGGCTATCGAGATTGAGAAGTACTAAATTAAGATAGTCTCCTCTCACTCATGGGCAGCAGGGATCCGAGGGAGGCTAAATGGAAATCTGAGGGTGCACCCACTTTCCCTTCGTCGAGCACATATCTCAGTTCCTTTTCCAAAAGACGACGGCCGGGCCGGGCTGGCGCCAAATGAGAGCATCTCGCCGTGCATGGTGAACCCAACAGCAGCTAGCGTTTGGGTTCCCACGTACGGCCGGAGTCCATGTCCGACGTGGGTTGTTCGATTGTCATCTTGTGGTTATAATACTCGTTAACAAAGATGGAAATCTGCAGTTGCATTGGCCTGGTAGGATTTGGCAAGTGGAGTGAGCGTCTTGTGATTAATTGTCTTTTTTATAGGGTCTTGGGTCTGCCTCTAAAACCCCGTCCAATAAGACCCACTAAGGACCCAACTCAATAACAACAGAAACGGCACATAAGGATTCACTTAGACCTCTCTGTCGGGAGAGAAATCCTTATCGAGAAGAAACTTCAAAGGAAGCTCAGTAGTTATAAGTAAAAGGGGATAGTTTGGTGTCATGTTTAGAGATTGTCAGTTCTTTCTCTCTCCACCCTGATCTCTTAAAATATTTTTTTCTTAATTCAGATTTTATATTTATTGACTTGATTGTCAGATAATCATCTTCGAAGTCTTCATCCCCGAGATCGACTTTTTTACAAGTCGGAAAATGATCAAGCCGAGTAAAACACTTGTTCTCCGTCTGACTTTCTAATTCGATGTCTTCTCTAGGCCGAGATGATCTCTCACACTCTAATTAGTCCATAAGAGCGGGTCGGGACCAACCACATCACTTGAGCTCGAGCAATTTGTGTATGCAACTGTTGGTGTTCTTTACATACGCTGGCAAATGAGTCTACTTTCCTTGGCAGGGTTGGTACGTCGGCTTGACTTTCAAACTGCTCTGGTTCCAGTTCTGGAATCTTAGTGGAATGACCTTATTGAGGATGATGGTGGCCTTATTATATATATCTGCTTAGGTGGCGTTTGATAACACTTATTTAAAGTGTTTAAATTTAATTCCTCGTCTATTTTCTAAATATGAAATTTAATATATATATATATATATATGAGATATAAGTTAAGAAGTGTTTGATAACTAACTTAAATAACATTTGAAATGTGGCACAATTGGTTAAGTTACTACACTACTATTGAGTAGGTTTTGGGTTTAAAACCCAAAATGTCAAAGATATTCTTTTTAGAATCGATTTATAAATCGTCACCGGAGCTAGTCAGGTTTCGGCCGGCGATCGCGATCATCGGAGTTGGCAGTCGCCGGCGACGATCGTCGGAATCTGGCGAGGGCGATGGCCGCCCGTCGTCGATCTGAAAAAAAAAATATTCTTCTTAATTTAAAAATTAAGTATTTTTTTAGATTTAAGTGATTAATTATATAGTTTCAAATATTTAATCAAATAATTTAAAATCTTAAAAATTAAATATTTCAGACTTTCATTACATATTATCAAACGATGCCTTAAGAGACTATTAATCCCACTTGAAAAGATACTAGAAGCTAGAAACCGTCTCAAAACAAACTAGAGCGTATAATACATACATACATACATATACATATATATATATATATATATATATCAAACAAGGCTGGTGCCAACAAATTTAGACGCTTTGTTATCACATGCCCACAGTCCACAAGGGGGCCGAGGGTCTACCAAGTTTGGTGGGAAAGTAGGAAATGCCAAGAACAGTGCAAAGCATGCTCTGAACACCAAATGCGCCACCAATGCAACGCAGCAGACCGTCTCCATCAACTAGTACACTACGTCCTCCTCAACGGGGAAAATTTTTTAAACACGTAAAATATTTTGATCTTTTTTGGTAATGTTATTCTACGACAATCACATTCATCACTTTTTGTCGACTATCTTGAGATCTGACTGTAAGAAGATCAAATAACTAAGATAAATCCATCTCTGTAGTTAAATTCGATGCTCTCAGATTTATTTTTTCTTCCGATGATGCTCTCAGATTCTGCAACATTGGATTCAGGTCCAATCACATTTTTAATAATGATGGGTTTAGGTCTAGAATTACCATTTCTATCCAAGCTGTCTTTGATGGCAGAACGCATATAGACAAAGATTTCACCATCCTTCTGACAAGGCAAAAAATACTTACACCTCAAACCTTCATGTAAGCCGGCAAAACTAGGCCCACGGGGATTCCATATCTCATATCTCTGTAGTTTCCAAGACACGGGGTTGTCTTAGTGCTCTGGAAAAGATAAAAGCTTCTCACGGGCACTGAGTTCCTCCCGACGAGGACCAGAATGGGCACCTGGTGCGTCCTTCTGGGGCTCCACGTACCTGGGGTTCCACCGGGGGCCGACTTCCGTCCCCATCCACTCTCAGATAAGATCGCCAGATGTCTTCAGAGTTCAGACCATGAGTCTCGATGAGGTCGGGCCAAGCCGGGTAAACTTACACTAGGTCGACCTGATGGTCCCAAGATTAAAGCTTGAGTGATGAGATGAAAGAGAGGGAATGGGGATCTATTGGTTGTTGGAGTCATTAGACTTGCAAGGAAGTCGACAAGGGTTTCTCGGGGATGACCCTCCAATAATGAAGTCAGTATTTTGAATTGAACTTGTTACTGCTGGAGTAACGGGGTCGGCCTTAGCCGAGTGACTACCAAGGGAAGAAGGTGGGCCGAGCCCTTCACGTCGACGCTGAAGTCCCACCTGCAAGACCACCGATCGAGTCGCCTCAGTGGGGAAACACTCCGACGCTCAAGTTAGAGGTGGAATTGAATGGGAGAACTGCTGTTGGATTTTCGTAACGTACCTCGCAACGGAGGAGATCCTCCTCTTTATATAGGAGTCAAGTGGGGCAAGTTCGGTTGTTGATGGACTGGACACGCCACGTCGTGGATTCTCCACGATCCTTACTAGACCTGTTATGGCTCCGAGAATCTTGGCCTTGCCAACGCGTTCTCCACGATCCTTACGAGACCGGTTATGGCTCCGAGGATCTCGGCCTTGCCAGCGCGTTCCCCGCGATCCCGGGATCTTCGGGCCCTTGCTCAGCGCTTTCCTTCGACGGTTGCTTCTGACTGCCTGACGTGCATGCCCCGCGATCTCCGAGATCTGCCGAAATTGAACTTTCCCCACAAAACCATCTGGGGTGGTTGCCAGCTGGCTCATCTAGCGAGGCTCGGCAGACAACGATTCGAAGGGAGGACTCGGGAGAACTCATTCGTAATAAACCGGCCCTCGTCGCTCCGTGAGTCATAGTTCTTTGAACTAGCCGAGCAACCAGACTCGGGACTTCGACTCGGCCGGGTGAGGTCCGGTCACTGAATCGGATCCGAATCCGGGTACGAGGTGTCACCTCGTATCAGAACTTAATTCGAATAAATTAAGAGGAGAGAGAGAGAGAGAGAGAGAGAGAGAGATTTGTGGATAAGAGAAGTGATAAGTTGAACATGTCTTGACGACATATATATATATGTCCTACTTAATCTTACATGTGACTATTAGCCTTCCTTTGAAGGTGATTAGAAGAGTTATGGCATCCGATATGCGATTAGTTCCCTTCGGAGCCCTCATCCCCACTTTCCTTTGCCTTCCCTCCAATTAATGGTCAAACTTGGGATGGGTCCATGCACATTAATTGTCCCGATACAGAGGGTCTATCATAAGCCCCACACTCATCATCTAGGATTCATGTCAGAAGCCTCAACTAGTTGACCTCGCACATCACATTGTGTGCCGACGGCTCTCTAATGCTACTCATGCCATATGTTGTGCCACCCTAGGTCAAGTCATTAATGATGGTGCCAACTCTGGGACTATGCGCCATGCTATACTGTGATGATGCCTTTAGCCTCAGGACATTTGTTGCTTGCGAAGTAGCTGGCATGCATTCCTTAGATGGGCATATATAAGGGATTGCAGAGGGCAAGGGCTGGCACATTTGCATCTACTATGAGAGATAACATCTCAGGGAAGACTGGGAGAAGTCATCATGGGATAGGTCATTTGAGGTCAATCTGAGGTGGCACGGTGCTTCACGTTCACCGCAGTGTTAGTGCTTGGTAAGTGTCTAGTGCAAAGAAATGTCAACAAGCATGGGGTCAGTCCAAGGGTCTAGGGAGAGTGCTTGTTCTAGCAGTGTGAGCAGTACGACTCGTTGGTCTTCAAGTAGGTGGAGTAATCATTGAGAGGGAACTTATAGTACCCCACGAGTAGCATAGGATCCTGGTTGAGTATGAGCTCGCCGCCCTCAGTCTAGGGA
The DNA here is from genome assembly GCA_014218235.1 of Colocasia esculenta. Classification (NCBI taxonomy): domain Eukaryota; kingdom Viridiplantae; phylum Streptophyta; class Magnoliopsida; order Alismatales; family Araceae; genus Colocasia; species Colocasia esculenta. The sequence goes on along the minus strand of CM024755.1, from coordinate 10,330,319 downwards.
ATGCACACACTTGGGCTAAAATGGTGTGCATGTGTGAGGTGGCCATTTGGGCTAGCTTCTGCTTTCCAGTTTCATCCTTCAAGGTCGTGCTTCTCGACTACTTGGGCCTTGCACCGGCCCAACTCATGCCCAACAATTGGTGAGTAATTTTCACTTTTTTAGTCATGCCATTGGGGGGATGAGCACACCTCCAGTCGGACTATGCTTTTTCTATTACTTTTTTTGACACAGCCTAGCGCACAGATTCTAAATAGCTACAAAGGCACGTCAAATCCTGGTAATAGGCCTCTTGACCTCCGAACATTGGTTGAAGAGTTGGTACTTTGTGAAACTAAGGATGAGTGAGATCTTCCCATTCTCCATTTAGTGGAATGAGAACGTCTCAAGGAGTCTATGTACGACTCAGTACAATATGGCACATTTCTTGATTATGGAGGCACTCTTCACTAGGGATAGATCAGTGTGGGTGCTCTTGTCGAAGGAGAATCTCAAGTAGGCAGAGTTGTGCACTAATCATCCACAAGATAAGCTTACAAGAAACTGTGAATTTAAGGACAGATTAATGACAAATTAGCGACGGAATATGTTTGTCTAAAAGAGCTTGCCGCTAATCCGTCGCTATTTAGCGATGGGTTAGCGTTGGAATTATGTCCATCGCTGATTAGTGATGTATTATTTTTTGTTGAAAATCTATCGCTATTTAGCAACAGAATTGCATAGTGATGGATTTGCGATGGAAAAATTCTGTCACAAGTTAGCGACAGATAAATCTATCACAAAGCTGTCATTCCTGATCCATTGGTGACAGAATTTTTCGTTGCTAATCTGTCGCAAGTTAGCAACATATTTTTTTCGTTGCTAATTTCCCTTTTTCTTGTAGTGATTGGCTCGTTTCCTTTTCTCTTATGTAATTTTACACTTTTTGTAATTGCTACTAACTCATCCTTCGGTTGTACAAGACATGGTGGATGCTGAGATTCTCTGGAAGTCCGTCTGGGCCACAACTACTATCAATCGGAAAGGGGATCCTCCAGTGACATTAGGGATGCTCAGCAAGAAGGGGGCTCAGTCACTGGGCCGCAGCAAGCAGGCGTGGAAGCATCATCCATCAACATCGAGGTCGAGCCCAAGGGTGATTGAGTGTGTACGATCTGAGAGGACCTTGATCGAAGGGGAAGGCTTCAGCTAAGGTTGAGGAAGAGTGGCTGCATCCATGGCCACGCCACTAGAAGCTGATTATGGATGAGCATTGTATGGATGATCCCAAGGTTGAGGCCAAGCTCTCCAAAGACTATCTCCTTCCTCTGAACCGGCAGGAGATGTAGTGGGCGCCAACATCTAGGATCCTTCATTGCATCATGAAGAAAATGGCATAGACCCCCGGCCATGTCTTGCCTCCTCAGGGGGCGATTCGAGGAGTTGGTGGCAGTGAAGGAAAGGGTGTAGACATGGCAAAGTCACATGACTATGGATGCTCCTGCGCACAAGTAAGCAGAGGAAGAGAGCAGCCAAGGAGAGGGTTAGGCTATGGAGGCGAAGATGAGGGCGACAGAGGAGGGGAGGCTAGGACTTTTTCAACTGCTGAGCTCGACCTTTAGGGATGTTGTCTATGCATTCAAGGCCAGCGAGGAACTTGACAGGCTCTGAGCTACTGTTGACATCCCTAGCTACCAAATAGGGTACCACGACGGCTTCTCATCCTACACTCTCATCATTTCAATCTTGATCTTGGCTTTGTCGGGATGCCTAAGAAGCCAGATGGCCAGGCCTACGACAATGGCACTAAGGGAGAGGCTAGCTATGAGGTGGCACCCTGAGACTGACCTTCGACACACCACTTCACCCCTTTTTGTATCTTCCCTCTTTTTTGTGGTTTCCAATAGGTCGGCTTGTGTTGTCAAGCTGTTCATGCATCTTTGTCAAATAGAAAGGATGTCACCCCTTTGTTATTTGCTCGTCTTCTTTATGTGTTGTGTTGGGTCATATTTGTGTAACTTGTGCCAAGGTCATGGTAGTAGCATATGCGGGTACCGAGCTAAGTCTTAGAGTTCCTTAGAGGTGGTAGCATGGGGCTTTTGTTGTCTTAGGGACTTGGGGTTTCATCAAGGTGGTGGCACGGGCATGACCGACCTAGTGCCTTGGGGTTTCTCCAAGGTGGCAGTGCAGGGATGGACCGACTTGGCTTATGCACTGAAGTCTAGGTTGAATAGGGATTCTCCTATGATCGACCTTAGTGTGGTCCCATATGACCAGAGGATCAGCCATGGTGGTAACATCAACAGCCAGTGCATGGTGCAACTTGGCATGGATCTAACACTATTCGCACCTCTTGATGAGGTCGATGGTGTCCTGGGTCATGGTTGGCCACTGGTACCCATGTCAAACATGTTTTCTAGCCATGGCTCGTCCACCCATGTGACTCCGAAAAATTCCTTTGTGCACTTCTCAGAGGGCATAGTCAGCCTCACTAGGCAAGGCACTTGAGGTAAGGCAAGCCATAAGCCCTTCAGTAGAGGTTCCCTTGGACCAGGGTAAACTTAGTGGCTCAATGCTTGATGTCTCTGATGGCTTACTCATCGGCAGATAAGGTGGCTTTTTTTTGCCCAAAACTTATCTAGGATCCTAGGTCAGCCCTAGATATTCTATAACATAAAAGAAAACACATACAATGAGGGACATCCCACCTAACCATTGAGAACGGTACAAAAGGAAATAAATCCAAGGAAGTGATTTTTTCTTCCCAAAACAAAAAGTACATTAAGCTTGGAGATGAGGTATGCTTGATCGATCTAAAGTGAGCTCTCATTGAGTAGAGTAAGGCAAGGTGTGTGCATATGAGAATTCCTGAGATATCTGGTTGTCACAAGCATAATTAGTTAGAGAGTCAACAACCTTGTTTTGTTCCCTATCGGTGTGCATGATCTACATGTCCATGTGATCTCTAAGCAAGCAGAACTCATGCCACCACGAATGTATGATCCAGGGAATGATCGGATCTTGGACAAGAGAGACAATAGCCAAGCAATCTGATTCAATAATAATATATTATCGATTGTGTTCGCTTCAGTTTCCTCTACAAAGACCTCACCTACCTCATAGATGGGGGATGCGATTTCTTCGACGAGGACTGATCATTGCTATATACTCAAGCTCAGAGGAGGCTTCAAGATGGGCCAGAGCGTTGGCCTTCGCATTCTCTGACTTGGGCACTCATGTGATGTTGAAGTGTTGCATCTGAGACGGAAAGCTTCTTTACTGCATTGAGGTACTTGGCCATGATGGGGTATTTGGCTTCGTAGTCTTCTGAGATCTAGCCAACAATGAGATGAGAATAACTACTGGCATGAATACTCTCGGCCCTAAGCTAGAGGACCATCGAAAGTTCCAAGATCTAGGCTTCATATTCAACAGCATTGTTAGAATTTGGGAATGTGAATCTTAGGGCATACTCAAGTGGGCTTCCCATGGGAAGGGTGAGCACCAAACCAGCCATGCTCCCCGAGTAGGAGGACCCATCCATGAACTGAGCAGCCTTGGATACTTATATCCAAAAAAGCACTGTATCCAAATTCACCTCCTACGAGCCCAAGTGTAGCAACTCTGATTTTTAAATTGAGAATAAAATAAAAATTCAAATAAATGAGATGAATAGACTTAATTGGATTAAAAAGGGAATAAATAGAATTTAAGGGAAATAAATCATTACCCATTAAGCTAAATTAGTAATGGGTTAAACTAGTGGTCCAAACCTAATAGATTGGGCCCAATTGTGAAAAACCCATAATGGGATGGGAAATAATTAAGTGAAATTCGTATCTAATTAATTAATAAATGGTAAAGGGTTAAGATAAATACTAAATAACCCATAAATATCCAAAAGAAGAGTTCTATACCTATCCTAACCCATTACCCACGAAATTGGCTCTCTTCCCAACCCTAATTAGGAGATAAAGGAGATAAATTAGGTGATAAATAGGGAAAATTCAGAATTTTAGAAAGGCAAGAGTTTTAGAAGGGGTTGGACTCTATTAGCCATCAAAACACCCCTCATTCGGCCCTATCAAACCTTAGTTCATGGTTGGAGCCTTGGGAGACGAAGGGGAGGCGATTTGGACGTGGAGGCTTGGAGCTTAGATTTTCGTCTTCCTATTTCGTCATCAGCCCTAGTTTCTTGTCAATGCAAAAAGGTAGGCAATCTCTCAAGCCGAAATCATGAAATTAAAACCCTAGGAAGACCATGCACCCCTCTTTAAAAGCCACATGATCTCATCCTTTCTCGTTCATGCATGAGGGCGAATTAAATGCCCAAACTTCTGTTAACATGTTTTGCCCGAATCTTCATGTTTGCCTTGTATCTCTGAATCCACTCGTGCTCATGACTTGAGATAATTACCATAAATATTGCCTGTCGTTAGGGTTCTAACGAGCCCAGTTTGCCCAAATTCCATTGAGCATGTCATTCGAATTTAATTTTTTCCTATCCCTGTGCATGTTCTAGGTTAGCGAAATATAACCTGATCAAAGCATGCCTTCAACATGTCTGTTTTCTAATTAATCGTGTCCAGTGATAGATCTCCATGTCTATTGTCGTTTAAAATTAGTTTCATGATTTTTGGATCTCTGTCTGATTTTATATCGAATTTTTGATGTGCATGTATCATGAACACCCATCTGGAAAAGGGGCAAAAGCTCTTTTCTGGGCTCGGGCAGCCTTCTGGTTTTGCGACGGCCCGATCCGTCGCGATCTCAGAAGGGGTCGCGACAGGAAGAACCGTCGCGTTCTGAACGCGATGGGTTGACATGTCGCGACCTGCCCCCGGTTCACCCCAGCGCCCGGTTCAGCAGAACGCGACCGGACATAGTGGCGCGACCTGATTGCGACCGTTAACCCCGTCGCGACCTGACTCCCTTAACATGCCGGTCCGCCTTGTCGCGACCTGATCGCGATAGCACCCTGCGTCGCGACAGCACCAGAGTGACCAGAATCTTGATTTTTCCCTTTTAACCCTACCATATATGTCTATTAAACCTTGTTAAGCCCAAATTAAGTACTGTCATAAATAATTTCGAACTGTTAATTAGTAATAAGCATTATTACATAGATTTAATTAATTTAAATGTTATTTGCACAACTATACATGTTCTCTCGATTTCTTACACTTGCACACACTTAACAATCATGTTTGCCATGAAACCCTATTAAACTACGCAATAATGTATCTGATAATTTAGTGAAATAAATTACTAAATTCCCTAATTAAATAAATACACTTGTCTTCGTTTTATTCGCGCATTTCATACACCGTTACCGCTTCTCTCGGCCTTCGAGCACTCGAGGCACGACGGACCCTAGTTTGCTATACATTCTCTTGACATGGACCACCTCTCCACCGGGAATACTCTCGACTGGGCCAGGGATTCCTTGTCAAGACCTCCGTAAGTCTTCTTGGCTTTGGCGCACGTCTTTAGTCGACGAGCTGGTTGTACCCTTAAAACCCGTTACCCCTTAGGGATCAGCACGATCCATGGCCTTAGTGTGTTTTCTCTTACTTTGGGATCACGCCGGACCATCTGGCCCGTATTCACAGCACGGCTAGTGGGCGATTGTGACTTCTACCAGACTGCCGGTACCCGACCTGCTGTCGTGCAACTATTACGATCATGGTTTAACGACGTTTTACAATTATACCCTTATCTCATCTACTATCTCGTTACTCTCATCTGTTCACTTTCACTCTACACTCTCATCTAGTTCATCTACTACTCTCATCTATTCTTGGTACTCTATTTGGTCATCAATTTGATTGTCTAAGATAACAAACATGACTATGCTAGGCAACATTATAAGGGCCTGATTTGGTCTTTGGAGGAGCACCTGAAAGGCTATAACTCGCGGGGGTCTAATGATCTGGGTGATGGCATACACCTAACGCATGACACGTGATACGTCATATTCATACATGCAGTAGACTAATAATTGGTAATCATTTAGCATGCAAGATCATATTTATATTCCAATTTTTACCATTTGTTATATATTTTCAGTGAACTTAATTCATCTTGCAATGTTTGCAGGAACAGGGATATGTGGGGTAGCTATTATGGCATAATGGCAAGGTTGGTAATTACAAAGGATGATGAGGGCTTTACCTCCATAAAGAAAACGGTGGAGAAACCTAGAAAAGAAGAGATCTGCGCGGGAAGCTAAAAGAAAGGAAAAGAAGAAATAAGGAAAGAAGGGAAGATAAGGATGGCAGGCTGGATTTTGTTTTGGGGGGAACATCCAGCGCAAGGAAAGGTGGCGGCTGGCGTGGGGTTTCCGGGTTCTCACAGCGAGAAAAGGAGTAAGAAAAAGGGGAAGACGGAGGACTCTGTTGGCGGAGACTTTTTGGCTAGCGGGAGCGTGGAAACGTCGTCTCCAAGGGAGGAGCACGGAAGGATCTCATCTTTCTCCATGAGTTTGACGAATCCTGGCTTAGTTTTATGTTCTATTAATTTTATTATGAGCTAAATTTCTGTACTAGGGCAACGATCGAACCTGGCTATGATAGTTTAATTTACTTATTTTCTGTGCTTGTTTGGGGATTTAAATTCTATGTGGTGTATTTATTACAGTGCCTAATGCTCTTGAATATTTGGCTAATATTCAATTGATTTGAGACAATGTTGAGTCCGAGAGGTGACATGTTGTCTGTGACTGTTGTAATGAATGCCTTGAAATTCAGAGGAGACAGAGATGTACTAATCTGATTCATGTAGTTAATCTATGAAAAACACACCAACGTTCTAAATGAGTTTTCTGGCATACTAATTTACATAGAGATATAGTGAGTTAATGCTTGAGGATATATTTGATATTGCTTGAGAAAGAGTGTCAAATAAATCTTGGTTCCATAGTTTAACTTGTCACATGAATTATAACCCTACAGAACAGGAGTAAGTATATTAAATTTGATTAGTTATGGTGACATCTGATGCCCTAGTGTTTAATTAATTGAGCACATTAAGTTGTCTTTTTAGCCGATTAAATTTCCTTCTTGTTACCCTTCTTATTTAATTCGAATGTTTCAAATAAATCTAGGAGTGGTAAAATTTCAGTACTTGATAAACTAGGCAATCCTTGTGGGAACGATACTCTTCTCATCATTTTATTACTTGTTTGGTTCGTACACTTGCGAGAAAACATTCAACAAGTTTTTGGCGCCGTTGCCGGGGATTGTTCTAATTCTTATCAATATTGATTCTGATCAATTCTAGATTTAATTTGAGGCCATTTTCTTCTGTTTCCAAGAACTTTGTTTAGTGCATGAGGCGGTCGAAAAGCAGTGATCTCTTACCTTTTAATTCAGAGATTGAACGAACCTGTCGGAAGCAAAATGCAGCAAGGAGAAAAGCATCAAGAAAAGAACAAGTAGTCATGGGTGATGCCTTGGAAGAAGCCGAAAACCATAGAGCCTTAAGAGATTATGCTGTCCCCAATGTTAATGGCTCTATATCAAGCATCAGACGGCCAGCAATTCAAGCAAATAATTTTGAGATCAAACCTGCAATAATCCAAATGATCCAGACTTCAGTTCAGTTTAGTGGGTTGCCTAATGATGATCCTAACACCCATATTGCTAATTTTTTGGAGATTTGTGACACGCTCAAACATAATGGGGTGTCTGATGATGCTATAAGATTGAGACTCTTCCCATTCTCTTTGAGGGACAAGGCAAAAGGATGGCTGAATTCACTTCCCGCAAGTACCATCACAACTTGGGATGGATTGGCTCAAAAATTTTTAGCAAAATTTTTCCCTCCAGCAAAGACAGCAAAAATAAGGAATGACATCACAACATTTGCTCAGTTTGATATGGAATCTCTATATGAAGCATGGGAAAGATACAAGGACATGCTTAGGAGATGTCCACATCATGGATTGCCAAAGTGGTTGCAGGTTCAGACTTGCTATAATGGGTTAAGTTGCACAATAAGGACTATGATTGATGCAGCAGCAGGTGGAGCTTTGATGGGGAAGACAATTGATGAAGCCTATGAGTTGCTAGAGGAGATGGCTTCCAACAATTACCAATGGCCTTCTGATCGTTCAATGCCAAAGAGAGTTGCAGGAGTGCATGAGATTGATGCCATCACGGCTCTAATTGCACAGGTAGCCACTCTATCCAAACAACTAGGCAATTTGAATGTCAATACCATGCATAGTCCTACCAAAGTTTGTGAATTGTGTGGTGGAAATCATGCGGATGTTGATTGTCAAGTTGGAAGTCCTTTTGCAGCATCTTCTTCTGAACATGCTCATTTTGTGTCAAATTTTCATCGACAACAAAACAATCCATATTCTAACACTTATAACCCAGCATGGAAAAATCATCCTAATTTTTCGTGGAGCAATAATCAGAATGTTTTGAAACCACCACCTGGATTTCTACCTCAAGATAAGAAGGTATCTCTAGAAGATGCCCTTGCCCATCTGACTGTGAACACCTCTCAGTTCATGACAAAAACTGAAACCTCTTTGCAAAATCAAGCTGCATCCATTAGAAACCTTGAGGTACAAGTGGGACAATTGGCTAACATGTTATCAGGAAGACCGCAAGGTTCATTGCCAAGCAACACTGAAACAAATCCCAAGGAACAAGTTAAGGCAATCACACTTCGAAGTGGGAAAGAATTGCAAGATACAACAAAACTACAAATGGAAATTGATGAGGACAATGTGGAGCAGCAAGAAATCATCACCTCAGCGTCCAAGGCAGCAAGCTTAGAGCTCCCAAAAGAGACCCATGTCAAAGAATATGTAACACCGATCCCATTCCCTCAACGTCTTCGAAAGAATAAGTTGGATAAGCAATTTTCTAAATTTCTTGATATCTTTAAAAAATTGCATATTAACATTCCTTTTGCAGAGGCTTTGGAGCAAATGCCAAGTTATGCAAAGTTCATGAAAGAAATTCTATCGAACAAAAGAAAACTAGAAGAACATGAGACAGTGATGCTAACTGAGGAATGCAGTGCTATATTGCAAAATAAATTGCCACCTAAGCTCAAAGATCCAGGGAGTTTTACTATACCTTGTGCTATTGGAAATTCATGTTTTGAAAAAGCATTATGTGATTTGGGTGCTAGTATCAATTTAATGCCTTTTTCTATTTACAGAAAATTAGGTTTGGGAGAGGCTAAAGCCACTACAATTTCTCTACAACTGGCTGATCGATCTGTGAAGCATCCAAGAGGGGTGATTGAAGATGTGTTGGTCAAAGTTGATAAGTTCATATTTCCAGCAGATTTTATAGTTTTGGATATGGAGGAGGACCAAGAAATACCAATTATCTTAGGACGTCCATTCTTAGCTACGGGGAGAACCTTGATTGATGTTCAGAAGGGACAATTAATTTTGAGAGTCCAAGATGAGCAAGTTATTTTCAATGTTTTTAAAGCAATCAAGTATCCATCTGAACCTGACTGTTGTTTTCAAATTGATACCATGGATAGGATGGTGGCTGAGGGATTCAAGATTGAGCACTCAAAGGAACCTCTCGAAGCGTGCATTGCCTATGCACAGGACACAAAAGCTGAAAATGAGGAGATCAAGCAGTATGCACACTACTTGGAGGCATCACCTCCATATCGTCTTGGAAGGAAGCCATACTTTGAAGAGCTTGGAAAAGGCCCATCTAAATTGCTACCATCCAACCAAAAGGCCCTTGTGCTTGAGCTTAAACCACTGCCTTCTCACCTCAGGTATGCATATTTAGGTGAAGCTTCGACGCTTCCTGTTATAATTTCTGCTTCATTGGGCAGCATAGAAGAAGAAAAATTGCTTCGGGTATTAAGAGAACACAAGGCTGCGTTTGGATGGTCAATTGCTGATATTAAAGGCATAAGCCCTTCACTGTGCATGCACAAGATTTTATTGGAAGATAATTTCAAGCCAACAGTTGAGCACCAACGTCGTTTGAATCCACACATGAAGGAAGTGGTAAGATCTGAAATTTTAAAATGGTTAGATGTTGGAATAATTTATCCTATTTCTGACAGCAAATGGGTGAGTCCTGTGCAAGTGGTACCAAAGAAGGGAGGGATGACAGTGGTGAAAAATGATAACAATGAACTCATTCCAACAAGAACAGTCACTGGATGGCGGGTATGTATGGATTATCGTAAATTAAATAATGCTACCCGTAAGGATCACTTTCCCCTGCCTTTTATTGATCAAATGTTAGATAGACTTGCTGGACACTCACATTATTGTTTCTTAGATGGATATTCAGGGTACAATCAGATCCCTATAGCACCAGAAGATCAGGAAAAGACCACATTTACTTGCCCCTATGGTACCTTTGCATTTAGAAGGATGCCCTTCGGCCTATGCAATGCACCAGCTACTTTTCAACGTTGCATGATGGCTATTTTTTCTGATTTAGTGGAGAAATTTATTGAGATTTTTATGGATGATTTTTCTGTCTTTGGTTCATCATTTGATCATTGTCTGACTAACTTGTCTTTTGTTTTGAAGCGATGTGAGGAGACCAACCTTGTTTTGAATTGGGAAAAATGTCAGTTTATGGTACAAGAGGGCATTGTGTTGGGGCATCGCATTTCAGGAAAGGGAATTGAAGTTGATCTGGCTAAAATTGAGATCATTGAGAAATTGCCTCCACCTACTTCAGTGAAGGCTGTGAGAAGTTTTTTAGGGCATGCTGGTTTTTATCGACGTTTTATCAAGGATTTTTCTAAAATAACAACTCCTCTTTGCAAACTGTTGTTTAAGGATGTGCCATTTAATTTTTCTGATGAATGTTTGTATGCCTTCAACACTTTAAAAGATAAGTTGGTTTCAACACCCATCATTGTAGCACCTGATTGGGAGCTTCCTTTTGAAATTATGTGTGATGCCAGTGATTATGCAGTGGGGGCTGTTCTAGGACAGCAGAAAAATAAAGTGTTGCATGCTATCTATTATGCAAGTAGAACTTTGACAGATGCTCAATTGAATTATGCAACTACTGAAAAGGAATTACTTGCTGTTGTGTTTGCATTTGACAAGTTTCGTGCTTATTTGATTGGTTCCAGGGTGATAGTATACACTGATCATTCTGCCCTCAAATATTTGTTTGCAAAGAAGGATGCAAAACCAAGATTAATTCGCTGGGTACTTCTTCTGCAGGAATTTGACTTGGAAATTCATGACAAAAAGGGATCTGAGAATGTAGTGGCTGACCATCTATCTCGGCTAGAGCAGAGAGGCCAAGAAAATGATGAAACCATCAATGAGGTATTTCCAGATGAACAATTATTTGCTTTCCAAACTTCAGATGCACCATGGTATGCAGATTTTGTCAACTATTTGGCCAGCAACATTGTTCCTTCTGATTTTTCTTATCAACAAAGAAAAAAATTCTTTTCTGATGTCAAGTATTACTTGTGGGAGGATCCATTTCTATATAAATACTCCTCAGATCAAATAGTTAGGCGATGTGTCCCTGAAGATGAGATGGCTAGCGTTCTGCGCCATTGTCATTCTTCTGAATATGGTGGACACTTTGGAGCAAGGAAAACTGCAGCAAAGGTACTCCAGTCTGGTTTCTTTTGGCCTACACTATTTAAAGATGCTTACACTTTTGTTGCAGCTTGTGATCGATGTCAAAGAATAGGAAATATCTCTCGAAAGAATGAAATGCCTTTAAACAACATTCTTGAGGTAGAATTGTTTGACGTTTGGGGTATAGATTTCATGGGGCCATTCCCACCTTCCTATTCAAAGCACTATATTTTGGTGGCGGTGGATTATGTTGCTAAGTGGGTGGAGGCCGTGGCTTTGCCCACCAATGATGCTAAAGTTGTGGTAAATTTTCTGCGAACTCATATTTTTACTAGATATGGCACTCCTAGAGCAATTATCAGTGATGAAGGTAAACATTTTTGCAACCGCCAATTTGAATCATTATTAGCAAAATATGGTGTCACTCATCGTATAGCCACTGCGTATCATCCTCAAACTAGTGGACAAGTGGAAGTTTCAAATAGAGAATTGAAGAGAATATTGGAAAAAACAGTAAGTGCTTCAAGAAAGGATTGGTCGAAAAAATTAGATGATGCCTTATGGGCTTATCGCACAGCATTCAAAACCCCAATTGGCATGTCTCCATTTCGTCTAGTGTTTGGTAAAGCTTGTCATTTACCTATAGAACTAGAGCATAGAGCATATTGGGCAATTAAAATTCTGAATTTTGATTTGCAGGTCGCAGGAGAAAAGAGATTGTTATAGCTAAATGAAATGGATGAATTTCGCAATGATGCTTATGAAAATGCACGAATTTATAAGGATCGCACTAAGAGATGGCATGACAAACACATCTTGAGACGTGAATTTGTGGCTGGTCAAAAAGTCCTTCTTTACAATTCTAGGCTTCGCCTCTTTCCTGGAAAACTACGCTCTCGTTGGTCTAGTCCTTTTACTGTGTTAAGAGTTTTTCCTTGTGGTGCAGTTGAAGTTCATCATGATACAAAAGGCACTTTTAAAGTCAATGGACAGCGGCTAAAACCTTATGTGGAGGGTGATTATGAGCAACACAAGACCTCCATCACCCTGGACAACCCTGAATGACCAATGCTGGAAGTCTGGCTAAAGACTCTAAATCAAGCGCTTCTTGGGAGGCAACCCAAGTTTTCGAGGATTTGTTTCTAGTTGCTTTGTTATAGTTGATTTTTCATTTTTTTTTGTGTGCAGTTCAACTTAGGCCTTGTTTCGGTTGGTTAGATTTTGCTATCAATTTTATTCTTTGCTAATAAATTGTGCTTTGTCTCAGGTTGTCACAAAAAAAAAAAAATGGTGCTCTGTTGCTCTAACTGCGAAGGAGAATGACAACAACAAACCAGCTAAGTTCTTTTCTTCCTTTTCTTCTTCCTTGAATTTACTTATTATGTCTATATGTTTCTCTATGTCATATGGTTTTCGAGCTGCAACATTGAAGTTAATGTTGAGTTTAGAAGCTTTGATTTATCTATATTCAGGATAAAATTTGAGTCCATAGTATGATTCTTGTGGCAACCCTCTCATGAAAATCAAGAATATTGTACTCAATTATGCTCAACTAATCAAGCAAACTTCTACTTTCAATCATATATTCTGCACTATGACATATGTTAAAGTGAGGTGAATTGCAGATTTGTTGGCTTATTGTCTTCTTTGGGCATCAAGTGACACCTATGCTATTGAACTATGACTACCTTGTCTATTGAGTTCTGAGGAAGTTGAGTTGAATTTTACAAATGGCTGCCAGAACCAATAGATTAGACCAGCTACAATGAGAAAGGGCTACCTGAGTGAGGTTGAAACGAGATTGTGAAAGAAAAGAAAAAAAAAATGAAACAAAAAAATGAAAAAAAAATGGGAAAAAAAATCCTCACAATCAATTGCAACCGAAAATCAATAGGGTGAAAGCCATCATCGTATTTGAACACAAGCAGACTGGAACAATTGTTGATATCCAATACCGCTTGTGATCTGGACAGGTTAGCATAGTTTTGACTTGGATTATAAGGTTGATCTAACAGCTCTGAGTCTTCATTGGGTTGGCATTGCTGTGAGAAGCCAACACTCTAGCTTATGTCATCTACACCACACACTACACGATTGGAATAAGTTGTTTGCATGATTTTTGAGAATAGTTGAGTACATAATACTTGTTTAAATGAGAGGTGGGCTTTTGGTTCAGATAGCTGCCACAAAAAAAAATCATAATTGTGTACCTTGCAATGATAAAATCCTATATCACATATTTCATTTCTCATCTAAACCCAACATTAGATTTCTGTTTCCGCATGGTTCTGCTCGGGGACTAGCAAAATGCTGGTTTGGGGGTGTGATACGTCATATTCATACATGCAGTAGACTAATAATTGGTAATCATTTAGCATGCAAGATCATATTTATATTCCAATTTTTACCATTTGTTATATATTTTCAGTGAACTTAATTCATCTTGCAATGTTTGCAGGAACAGGGATATGTGGGGTAGCTATTATGGCATAATGGCAAGGTTGGTAATTACAAAGGATGATGAGGGCTTTACCTCCATAAAGAAAACGGTGGAGAAACCTAGAAAAGAAGAGATCTGCGCAGGAAGCTAAAAGAAAGGAAAAGAAGAAATAAGGAAAGAAGGGAAGATAAGGATGGCGGGCTGGATTTTGTTTTGGGGGGAACATCCAGCGCAAGGAAAGGTGGCGGCTGGCGTGGGGTTTCCGGGTTCTCACAGCGAGAAAAGGAGTAAGAAAAAGGGGAAGACGGAGGACTCTGTTGGCGGAGACTTTTTGGCTAGCGGGAGCGTGGAAACGTCGTCTCCAAGGGAGGAGCACGGAAGGATCTCATCTTTCTCCATGAGTTTGACGAATCCTGGCTTAGTTTTATGTTCTATTAATTTTATTATGAGCTAAATTTCTGTACTAGGGCAACGATCGAACCTGGCTATGATAGTTTAATTTACTTATTTTCTGTGCTTGTTTGGGGATTTAAATTCTATGTGGTGTATTTATTACAGTGCCTAATGCTCTTGAATATTTGGCTAATATTCAATTGATTTGAGACAATGTTGAGTCCGAGAGGTGACATGTTGTCTGTGACTGTTGTAATGAATGCCTTGAAATTCAGAGGAGACAGAGATGTACTAATCTGATTCATGTAGTTAATCTATGAAAAACACACCAACGTTCTAAATGAGTTTTCTGGCATACTAATTTACATAGAGATATAGTGAGTTAATGCTTGAGGATATATTTGATATTGCTTGAGAAAGAGTGTCAAATAAATCTTGGTTCCATAGTTTAACTTGTCACATGAATTATAACCCTTCAGAACAGGAGTAAGTATATTAAATTTGATTAGTTATGGTGACATCTGATGCCCTAGTGTTTAATTAATTGAGCACATTAAGTTGTCTTTTTAGCCGATTAAATTTCCTTCTTGTTACCCTTCTTATTTAATTCGAATGTTTCAAATAAATCTAGGAGTGGTAAAATTTCAGTACTTGATAAACTAGGCAATCCTTGTGGGAACGATACTCTTCTCATCATTTTATTACTTGTTTGGTTCGTACACTTGCGAGAAAACATTCAACAAGTTTTTGGCGCCGTTGCCGGGGATTGTTCTAATTCTTATCAATATTGATTCTGATCAATTCTAGATTTAATTTGAGGCCATTTTCTTCTGTTTCCAAGAACTTTGTTTAGTGCATGAGGCGGTCGAAAAGCAGTGATCTCTTACCTTTTAATTCAGAGATTGAACGAACCTGTCGGAAGCAAAATGCAGCAAGGAGAAAAGCATCAAGAAAAGAACAAGTAGTCATGGGTGATGCCTTGGAAGAAGCCGAAAACCATAGAGCCTTAAGAGATTATGCTGTCCCCAATGTTAATGGCTCTATATCAAGCATCAGACGGCCAGCAATTCAAGCAAATAATTTTGAGATCAAACCTGCAATAATCCAAATGAAATTGGAGTTAGTTGGTATTATTCCAATTATGTAATAGTTTGTCATTTATTTCTCGCTCTGTACTATTTAATAATTATAATTTCGCTCCGATATTCCGCGTCGGGGCGTTACACCAAGACTCAGAATTGATATTAAGGTGGTCTAGAGAGGTAAACAAGCGACTGCAATAATTAAAATAGACAATGAATGATAACAATTGAATTGCAAGCTTCTAATTCATAACTCAAGCACGTACTTGAAGGGAGAAAGCCCCAAGAAGGAACACCAAGATGTCTGTTGGTATTTCACGCTTCAACTTAGGATCAACACAATTCCACATAGTTATGCAACTTGAAAAGGGGTAGGGAGTGAGCCTCAAACATTCATAGGCTTAGTGGGGAGACCCACTGTAGTAACCCAGATTTTTGTAAAATCTAGATAAATAGAAAATCTATTATCACATGTGGAAAATGTCATCATATTTAAACAAAATTTATAGTCATGAACTAAATAGTATATCGCAACTAATGATAATGAAATTAGGGCTAATTACACATGTTTGACTTAGTCAAACTGTAAGAACCGAAAAACTCAATAATGTCGAAAATATGTTATTGCATGTGCATAACTCCAAAGACCATCAAATCAAACATGATAATTGGACTCATAAGAGTTTATTGGGCCCTCGTTCCTTGGAGCTCAACGCCATCGTCTTCCTCGCCATCGCGCGTATACCGGAGCGGAGCGCCGTCTTCCTCCTCGTCATCCTCTCCATCTTCCGGTGCCCAACCGGCAACGCCGTCACGCCGTCTGGCATTTGGGGAAGCACCCCCTTTTCTTTTTGCTTTTTCCCTCCTCCAGACCCCACGTGGTCCTTTACGTTTCATATCACCCGGCCCCTATGTGGCCCCTTTTGCTTTATTTACACACACACATGCATATATACACATACCTATTTTAGGGGTTTTAAACACCACCAAAAGGTGTGTTCTTTTCCATTTACCCCTTTTATTTCATTTTTAGGATTTGTATACTGCACATCCGTCTAATCCGTTTCTCATTTTATTGTCTTTTTTGCAAGGTAAGTAGGTAACCGAGCTGAATCTCCTTTGCCGGCCGGCCGGTGGAAGGAGGAGGGTGAACCCACGCCCACATCCCGCACTTTCTATGGGTGAAAGGTACGCCTTCTCGCCCGTCTCCTTCGGTAACCTCGTGTACCTGGCGATCGCGGTTTCTTTACTTTTTGTCATATCTTCTTTTCTTCTTTTTTTATTCCATCTATCACGATCCGTGTGGCCCACTGTTCTTCGTCCCCCCTTTTTATAAAAAAAAAGAGGGAGCGAAAAACGCGTGTCTACAAGTTTGAGCAGAGAAAAGGTAAAGTTTATGTTTGAAAAAGATTGAAGGTAAGATTAAGAATGTTCAGAGTAAGATAGAATTATGCGGGTCAGAATGAAAAGAAATGGATTAGCTAAGAAGCTGTTGAGCAATATTAAGCTAAGTGGTATAGAGAAAACAGGCAGAGCTAGTTATGATATTTAAAGAGATTGACTTCAAATTATAGCTTTGGTAGTCGTCAATGAAAAGTGTTTGTATGAACTGTTGTGTGAATGGTACAGTACAGGACGAATAGCTAAGTAATAGAATAATTGAGAAAAATATATGGCAAAAAAAGGAGGCACAGTTGGCAAATTATTAATTTGGAAAAGAAAGAGTATGATAGATTGTGGAGCAGATGTAACTGAAGGACTGAGGAAGTGATCAGTAAGAGTTTGTATGGCAGCACTCAGAAAGTGGGTTAGTTTAAGCAGAAGTGTTTTCTCGAGGCAGTATTTTAAAATTTGATATAAGAATAAAAGGCAGGACAGTTAAGGAATAGTGTGCAGATCTGAGCATGGCTGAATGGAAATTGAAACGGTCAGGTATAGAAAGAAAAGAGTGCAATCAGATAAACAGTGAACGATTTAAGGTGTCTTCTGACCCTATTGAAATAAAGTTAATATGCGTAAAGTTAGCTAAGCAACGTAATTTTCTTGAAATAAGAATGCAGTGCCACAAAGATGAAAGCATGTGTTTTGAGAAATGATAGAAATAATGTGGTTAGTCAGCTAGAGGATATAAATTAAAATAAAAAAGGAATATGAAAAATAAAGTATGTTAGTAATGTAATGGTATGGTAAAATTTGGATTTTTTAAAGATGTGGCATAAATAGAATTGAAGTATTGGAGAAAGCAGTTTGGAAATTTTGATATTGTTTTCCAGTATTGATTGAGCAAGTAAAGCAATCTATATTGAAATTAACCGGAATCAGAATAATGGTGAAAGTGCGTAGCAATTGTGAATAGTAATGGAAGCAGAAATTATGAAATATTTTGTCAAATATTTGTATAATCAGAGTGGCGCAGCGGAAGTGTGGTGGAACCGCAACCCACAGGTTAGACAGTTGAGAATATGAGAACAAATAAAGCAGAGTAACGGCTAACAGTGATAAGCAGATAGTGAAATGGCACCGAGTAATCCAGTAGTTTAATTAAGCAAGATTCAATGTAGTGGAGTACCTAAAAGTAGCAGAACAAAGTAAAAGGATTTGAGCAGAAAGAAATGGCCCGAAAAGAAATGTTGCAAACACAACCCAGAAAATGTGAAAGTAGGTTCAGTCTAAGGAGATAAAGCGCCATTGGCAAGGTAGAATCGCCTACAATTGAAAGGTAAGGAAAGGTAATGGAATCAATAGAACATAGTAATTGTGAAATGAATTGAAAGAAAAGAAAAGAGCAAAGCAAGGATGGAAATGGACAGATGAGTCAGTTAGCACAGATGAATTGAAAGGCCGATGCAGAGAAAGAGTATCCTTCTTGTTTTGTATACGATTTTATTTCTTTTTAGGTGATAGTCCGGTTTATTATGGTTTGTGTTGATTGTCGAGGACGACAATTCTTTTTAGGTGATAGTAATGTAACGTCACGCATTTTTCGGATCATCGTGGATCCGTGTTTAATAGGTTTGGTAGCCGATGTGTGGCCCATGAGTTTGAGTTTCAGGTGTTGCGCGTGTTGTGAGGCTTGGTGGGCCGGCCATTGGACCCAAAGCGCTCACAGGTTTTCTGCCTGTGAACGCGACAGGGTGTGTGTCGCATTCTGAACGCGACAGCCCTGGTGGTCGCGTTCTTGTTACCGCTGTTGAGCGGCGACGTCTGCATGTGCGCCAAGTGTCGTGCGCTGGGTGGCCTGCTGACATTAGGAGTGGGAAGGCGATGACCGCCCACGTCGCGTTCAGGTCGCGACGTAGGGCTACATCGCGTTCTCAACTGCTGTGCGTTTTTAAGGAACCCCAGCCGAACAGAGCTGGGAGAAGCTCAGCTCGGCCGGGGGAGGCTGATGCGTGGGTTTCTTGGCGATTCGAGGTCCTGGTGGAGTTCTCGGCACGTTCTCACCGCGAGGACATCGTGTGGACTGGGGGAAACGCCGAGGGATCTCCGGTCTTCGCGTTCTTCATGAAGGTAGGGTGTTTCTACCTCATTTGATTGTGTGGAATGCTCGTGGTGTTGATTTGATTCGTTTAAAGCTTAAAGAACATTAGATACCATGCTAGGGTATCCATTAAAGCATGTAAAATGAGAATTAATCGTGTTTTGAATAGTTTGGAATGGTGATCCGTGGAGTTTCTCCCAGATTAGGGTTTGCACCTGTGAAGGCGACAGACCTTGTCGTCGCGACAAGGTCGCGACAAGCTGACCCGTCGCGATAGGGTTTTCTATTGCGACAGGTCGGGGCGTCGCGTTCTGAAGGCGACCTGGCCCCATGTCGCGACCTCAGCTGAGAGGTCTGGACATGTATGCTTTTAGTGTTATGGTTAAACGATTATTTGTATTTGTTGTGCATGGCGATGACAGGTGGAGCCAATGCACTTGTTACGCTCATGGAGCGTATTGCTCACAAGGTGAGCATGTTTTACGTGGTTAATATGTTATGTACATAATCAGCTTGGTGTTTACGTAGTATGTGTGGTGCGTTGGCACCTGTAGCGCTCTTGGAGCGTGCTGTCCATGTGTTGGACATGTTGTTTATGTGAATGACATGTGGTGCACCTGGCTGGTATATTATACACGTGGTGTCTACGTGGTTTGAATGCCGTGCATGTGGTTTGTGTGTGCATGGCACATCATATGTTATTGTGTTTATTGTATCTTAATTATTGTGTTGGTCCGTGGTGTTGTGGCAGTGAGGTTCACGTTTGAACCTAGCATTGATCCTTTAGGATCTTTTATAAGTTATCCTTGATGGATAATTAGTAAAGTATAAGTATGGTTATTACGTGATTATCGTGTACTGTATTTAGTGTGGCAGTAGAGGTCACAAAGTGACTGATGACAGGCTGCGGTGTTACTATTAATATGGTTTATGTGTGTGATTGTGTAGGTTAGCTGGTAAGTCACAAGGTGACTGGAACAAGCTATTCCTAACATATGTACCGTGATTGGTAATAGAAAGTGTTTGTGTATATCGTGATTTGTGCTAGCCGAGTGTGGTGGTCCGACGCCTATTCCGGAATGCCTCTCTAGTCGGGTACCCTAGGTTCTTTGTGAGCCAGGCACGTGTGTTTATTGTGCTCGGGGTTTTTCCTGGTACAGTGTGGTACCATCGAGGTCTGTGTCGTCTTCCTGGACACCCTCACTCCTGTGTTTGAGTTGTACGTCCGGCTGAGGGAAAGACGGCAGTGGGACAACGACTTCCCAGAGCTTGTTTTTAGTCGCTTGTAGTGCGCTCGTAGTTGGGGGTACGGACACCAGTAGTCGACACTGGTCCCCAGCTAGCCCTGTTTTCCTATGCCTCACTTTAGGGAGCTTAGGCCAGAGTCCCTAAAGGTGCCAGACATGGACCTGCAGCTGTGTGTCTGCAGGTGTGGTGTTGGTTGGTCTCCACAGTTGTTTGACTTGTTCTCGTGGAGCAGCAATTGGACCTTTCGTCCGTGACTGCGAGAATGAGAGGTTGTTCTCGTGTTGTGTTGTCCGGGTTGGATACTGGTCTGATCATCCAGTAGTCTATTCACGTGTGGTGGCGTCGTTCCTTTCCGACTCGTGCTTTGCCACTGGCTGTGGTTCGTGAGTTTGTGACTCGTAGTCGAGATTTGACCCGTTCGAGGTGTGCCCTGGTGTTGGCACAGTTGTGACTGCGGTTGTGGCTTGTGGTGTGCCCGAGTGGTGGCACAGTTTTGGTTATGGTGGGTGAGTGTTGATTCACCAAATGTGGTTTAGCTCGCTATGGTGTGCCCTGTTACGGCACTGGTTTACTTGCGGTTTCCGTGCTGGTACCTTGTGGTAATAGGTACATGTACCCTATATGGGTACTGTTTTGTGGTGGTACTACTTGGTGGTAGGTACCCGTACCCTTTATGGTTATTTGTTTTTCGTGGTACATAGTGTACCAGTTTATTCAGGTGTTGTGGAGGAGCTGTGCTCCGTGAAGGTCGTGTGGTGTGACCTTCCACTCATTGTGTTTTCCCCTTTCTCGAGTAAGATTCCAATTATGGTTTTAGTGTGTTATGGATTGGCTTCGTGGTATCCAGTCCAGTTATCTAACGTCGCACATTTTTCGGATCTTCGTGGATCCTCGGTTTAGCGTATAGGGTGGTCACACCTTGACCAGTGCGACTTGTGTTGTGTGTTTCTTATTGGATCCTTACCAGGGTTGGTTATGGATCTGTGTTGGTGTTCAGTGTGCTGGACATCAACAGTGGGTTGGCGTCCAGGTGTGTGACGTCTACTGTGTGTTGGCGGCAATGGTGTTACCGTTAACACGTTCTTGGCGTCCATCGATGTGGACACCTAGTTGTGGCGGTTTGGTTATTGGCGCAGAGGTTGACGTTAACCTGAGGCGCCTGTGTTTTTAGGGGCAACCGAGCCTTCTTCTTTCCCCACCTTCTCCCCTCCTCTTCCCCCACCTGTACCCTTGTGCCTCTTCACTACTTCCGGCGGTCGACGGGAGCACGTGGGAAGGCTGTGATGCGCGCAGCAGCGGCAGATCAGGCGGGGAATGACGGACTGGAGGGCGGTATTCGCGGGAAGCTCCTGGGGTTTCGGCGCGATTTGAGGTTCTTTAGGAGTTTATTTGCGTTTCAGAGGTAGGGACTGGATCCATTGATTTCTCCTGTTTGACTTGTCATGCTCCGTTAGCATAGACTGCTTGTTAATCGTGTTTTCGGGAAAAAGGTTTACCATGCCGGGAGATTGGGTGGTTTGATCAATCCAAGTGTTAGATCTTGCTTTTCCGGTTTGATTATAGTATATAGATGTAAGGGGAAGTGTTTCCCCTCATTTTTCTGTTGTTTATAGGGCTAGATTTCCCGTGTGATCGGCCTGGGGCCGTTCTGTGCATCCTGTGTGTGTTGAGTACTGAAGATCTCGACGTCAACATTGGTTGACGCTGAGTTCTTCGTTGGAAATTAACGGCTAGGTTTCTAGCCGTTGATTTTGAGTAAACGGCCAGGTGGTGGCCGCTTACTTAGTATTGACGGCAAGAAATAATGTCGTCTATATCCTATGGATGGCAATCGATGTTGCCGCCAACCCATGCATGTATCAGCACAGTGTGTTTCACGGCGTTCTTGTTGCAAGTATTGCGATGCAATATGTTTATCGATACTGAGCGGTGCATTAACACCTGTGGTGCTCCTAGAGCACAGGGCTTTTGAGGCCAGCTTACCGGCTATGTAGTTTACTAGTTCTTTACGTGTGTGCGTGGGATTCACTACATCCTAGCGCACAAGATTTATGTGAAATATTACGGGGTTTTGATGTCGTGCATGTGATTTATGTGTGCATGGCATATCGTACGTTATTGTGCTTATTGTATCTTAATTACTATGATTAGTTCGCGGTGTTGTGGCGATGAGGTTCACGTTGGAACCTAGCTGTGATCCTTAAGGATCTCTTATAGATTACCCTGAAGGGATAATTGATAAAGTGTAAGTGTGGTTGTGTGTTGTGCTTAGCGTGGCAGTGGAGGTCACTTTGTGACCGATGACAGGCCATGGTGTTATAATTAATATGGTTTATATGCGTGATTGTGTAGGTTAGCTTGTAGGTCACAGGGTGACCGGAACAAGCTATTCCTAACATATGTACCGTGATCAGTAACAGAAAGTGTTTGTGAACATATCGTAGTTTGAGCTTGCTGAGTGTGGTGGTCCGGCGCCTATTCCAGAATGTCTCTCTAGTCGGGTACCCCAGGTTCTTTGTGAGCCAGATACGTGTGTTTGTTGTGCTCGGGATTTGTCCCGGTACAGTGTGGTACCGTTGAGGTCTATGTCGTCTTCCTGGACACCCTCACTCCTGTGTTTGAGTTGTACGTCCGGTTGAGGGAAAGACGACAGTAGGGTAGAGGCTTGTGTTTGTGGGTGTGCAGTCGCTTATAGCGCGCTCGTAGTTGGGAGTACGGACACTGTAGACTCTATTTCTCGCTCCCGTCTCACGGGGAGGACGAAAAATAGTCCACACCAATAACGTGTGCGGATACACGTGAAAAAAAGGCGATAAAACAAACAGTGTCCCACCGTGATCGCCAAGTTGTAGACTCTATTTTTTGCTCCCGTCTTACGGGGAGGACGAAAAAATAGTCCACACCAATAACGTGTACGGATACACGTGAAAAAAAGACGATAAAACAAACAATGGCCCTTCAGGCGATTAAAAGACAATAAAAGCAATAAAGATAAACTGTGATCGTCAGACGCCGAGGGCGCCAAAAGAACGCCGCGTGGGGCGTAAAGAACGGAAGAGAAGGGATGTGTACCTTTCACCCGTGGATCGCGCGGGATGTGTGGACGTGGGTTCACCCTCCTCCTTCCACCGGCCGGCCGGCGAAGAAGATTCAGCTCGGGGTACCTGCCACAAGAAGACAACAAAAGAGACAACGGGATTAGCCCGGAATGTGCAGTAAATGAATCTAGACAAATAAAATAACATGGATGAAAAAGGGGAAGAACACACCTTTTGGGTGGTCTTTAAACCCCTAAATTATGTAGGTGTGTGGTGTGCATGCATGTAATGTGTAAAATGAAAAAGGGGCAACGTAGGGCCCAAACGAAAATGGAAAGGACCACGTGGGGTCCGGTGGGAGGAAAAACTGGGGTGCTTCCCCGAGGAGGCCGGACGGCGTGACGGCGCTGTGGAGGGCAAACGAGAGGAGGAAGACGACGAGCCGCCTTCGAGATGCGCAAGTGACGTGGATGAAGACGGGACGCGAGCAGGGCTCCGCCGTAGGAGGATCCCCTCTCTCTCTCTAAAATCTCACTCTCTCTCTCTCTCTAAAACCTCACTCTTTCTCTCTCTAAAACCCTCCCCGGCAAAACCCAAAATGAAAGCCCCCCTTCTTTCTCTTGAATGGCCGAAGAAGGCTGCTGGTTGAGTTTTAGGCTCTGGGGAAGAATCGCGTCCAGGACAGCCGTCGCAATTAAAGCTGTAAATCGCGTCGAGTCTGCCGGCCGCGATTAAGAAGGTCGGATTGATAGTGTGAAACCGATGCACCGCCTCTATGAATCGCGTCGGGTCATGCCGCCGTGAATTGAATCACGGCGGGATGACCGGACGCGATTAAGACTTGCATGGTTCGAGGCAACCGACTCCCCTGCGCGCTGTCTGCTGACGCGACACTCAGATTTGACATCTCTGAATCGCGTCGTCTGACACGAACGCGATTCAGGGATTTAGTCATGATTACACGACGTGCGCGCAACGACTTACTGGGCCGCTGTTGGACTCTGAATCACGGCAGGGGTCCTGGACGCGATTAAAGGGCGGTTTAAGAATCGCGGCGGGAATGTTGGACGCGATTTGAAAGGCGGTTCTATGTTGCAAGTATTGCGATGCAATATGTTTATCGATACTGAGCGGTGCATTAACACCTGTGGTGCTCCTAGAGCACAGAGCTTTTGAGGCCAGCTTACCGGCTATGTAGTTTACTAGTTCTTTACGTGTGCGTGGGATTCACTACATCCTAGCGCACAAGATTTATGTGAAATATTACAGGGTTTTGATGTCGTGCATGTGATTTATGTGTGCATGGCATATCGTACGTTATTGTGCCTATTGTATCTTAATTACTATGATTAGTTCGCGGTGTTGTGGCGATGAGGTTCACGTTGGAACCTAGCTGTGATACTTTAGGATCTCTTATAGATTACCCTGAACGGATAATTGATAAAGTGTAAGTGTGGTTGTGTGTCGTGCTTAGCGTGGCAGTGGAGGTCACTTTGTGACCGATGACAGGCCATGGTGTTATCATTAATATGGTTTATATGCGTGATTATGTAGGTTAGCTTGTAAGTCACAGGGTGACCGGAACAACCTATTCCTAACATATGTACTGTGATCGGTAATAGAAAGTGTTTGTGAACATATCGTAGTTTGAGCTTGCTGAGTGTGGTGGTCCGGCGCCTATTCTGGAATGCCTCTCTAGTCGGGTACCCCAGGTTCTTTGTGAGCCAGGCACGTGTGTTTGTTGTGCTCGGGGTTTGTCCCAGTACAGTGTGGTACCGTCGAGGTCTGTGTCATCTTCCTGGACACCCTCACTCCTGTGTTTGAGTTGTACGTCCGGCTGAGGGAAAGACGACAGTAGGGCAGCGGCTTGTGTTTGTGGGTGTGCAGTCGCTTGTAGCGCGCTCGTAGTTGGGGGTACGGACACCAGTAGTCGACACTGGTCCCCAGCTAGTCCTGTTTTCCAGTGCCTCACTTTAGGGTGCTCCGGCCAGAGACCCTAGAGGTGCCAGGCATGGACCTGCAGCTGTGTGTCTGCAGGTGTGGTGTTGGTTGGTCTCCACAGTTGTTTGACTTGTTCTCGTGGAGCGGCAGTTGGACCTTTCGTCCGTGACTGCGAGACTGAGAGGTTGTTCTTGTGTTGTGTTGTCCGGGTTGGATACTGGCATGATCAGCCAGTAGTCTGTTTCCGTGTGGTGGCGTCGTTCCTTTCCGACTCGTGCTTTGCCACTGGCTGTGGTTCGTAAGTTTGTGACTCATAGTCGAAGTTTGACTCGTTCGAGGTGTGCCCTGGTGTTGGCACAGTTGTGACTACGGTTGTGGCTTATGGTGTGCCCGAGTGGTGGCACAGTTTTGGTTATGGTTGGTGAGTGTTGACTCACCAAATGTGGTTTAGCTTGCTATGGTGTGCCCTGTTACGGCACTGGTTTACTTGTGGTTTCCGTGCTGGTACCTTGTGGTAATAGATACCTATACCCTGTGTGGGTAATGGTTTGTGGTAGTACGTCGTGTACCAGTCTGTTCTGGTGTTGATGTGGAACTGTGTTTCGTGGAGGTCGTGAGGTTTGACCTTCCACTCAATGTATGACGGAATACCTCAGCCAAGCCCGTTAAACCGATAACGTACTTGATCCGAGTCCGCCTCCCGCGAACGGGTCGAAGCCTCGCAAGGGATACCAAACCACAGTCCGTGTAAACACAAAGGAACACACCATTTCACATATATATTTCACAAGTTTACATAGCCATATTTCCACAAAAAATGAAAGAAAGTACAAAGGCCTGGGGCATACCCCGAGGTACAACTGAAGAAAGTAACCAACTAGCTACACAACACTGCTACACTGCTACTACTACAACTACACTACTGGGACTACACTGCTGGAGCTGCTACTACACAGCTGGAGGTACTGACCCTGCACCGCTACGACGCGGCTCCGAACTGGACGACGGTCGAGAAACGTCCTCCTCGCTCTCACCTGTGGGAGTAGGGGTGAGCCTCACTAGTCACTGGCTCAGTAGGGAACTCCCCCAAAACCAAGCAGACCAAAAACACAGGTACAAAAGCAGTAAACAGTACCAACAATTTATAGAATAGCTAAGCAGGATATGAAAGCTGTAAAAGTACTCACCGTATGCCGACTACGAAAAACAACTGTAATAATTAAACGGCAAACCAGTACAAGAGTACGAGCTAAAGTAGAGACAGCCAAACACGAGCCACGTGAACTGGCTCGCGACACCAGAGACTGACTCGGACAAGCTTACACAGGTCTACCTCTCAGTCTCGCAGCCACAGACGAAAGGTCCAGCTGCCACTCCACGTGAAAAGGTCAAGCAACTGTGGAGACCAACTAAACACCACCACCTGCGGACCACACGGTCGCAGACCCATGCTTGACACCTCTGGAGACCCTGGCCTGGGCCCTCTAGAGTGAGGCACTGGAAAAGGACTAGTTGGGGACCAGTGTCGACTACTGGTGTCCGTACCCCCAACTACGAGTGCGCTACAAGTGACTAAAAGACAAGTACGACAGTCATTGTCCCACTGTCGTCTTTCCCTCAGCCGGACGTACAACTCAAACACAAGAGTGAGGGTGTCCAGGTCAGACGACACATACCTCGACGGTACAACACAAGTACTGGGACAAAGCCCCGAGCTAACAGTCTGGCTCACAGAGAACCT
Organism: Colocasia esculenta; assembly: GCA_014218235.1. NCBI lineage: Eukaryota > Viridiplantae > Streptophyta > Magnoliopsida > Alismatales > Araceae > Colocasia > Colocasia esculenta. The sequence continues at coordinate 10,303,410 of CM024755.1, read as the reverse complement.
GGGGCACCCAACTGGAGAGGTAACCACGGTAGACGTCGTACTACTCGCCATGTACACAAAACCACATGCACGTCACACAAACCACATGAAGACTCACGTAAACCGTGTGCACTAGTAGTTCACTACACGTGAACACCACATAAACACGTAAAGAACCAGTCAACTGCGTACCCAGTACGCTAGTCTCAGAAACCACGAGTACTAGGTGCACCACAATTATCATTGCACCACTCGATATCAACAAATATTCAATATATCAATATTTAAACCAAAAGCATGCTGACAGCAACATCGACTGCCGTCGATGGGATGTAAACGGCAAGGTATTTGGCCGTTAATCTCCCAACTGAAGAACCTGGCGTCAATCGATGTTGACGCCAAGATCTTCGGCCATCAACTTCATAGAAACCCTGGGCTGATACCTCAGGTATTCTCAGCCCTAAAACCAATAGAAAAATACAAGGAATCACCTTCTCTAGCATGCATGAATCCTAATCAACTCGAAACAACATGTTTCCATTGTTAAATTAATCAAACCACCCATTAACCCCGCATGAAGTACCATTACCTAAAAACACAATTATCATGTGAATTCATGCTTTCCAAATGCATTATCACCACCTACAGGGACTAAAGGGATCATTCCCTACCTCAATACGCACTTAAACCTCCTAAATTCTCATGCTTCGCACCAAACCCTCCGCGAGCTCCTACGGCGATTACACCTCGCTCCGGCATTTCCTTGGCCGATTCGTCACCACCTCACATTCCACGATCCTCCAACTAACCTTTTACAACTGTTGGAAGTAGTGGGGAAGCAAGGGGCATGAAAACAGGGCAAGGGAGAGGGAGAATGAGCTGAGGAAACTGTCCTCGGGTAGACCTATATTCTGCAGGTCGCACAGGTTGGCGTCAACCCTAATGCCGTTTAGGGAACCGTCACAGTAGACGTCCACAAAGCCTGCCATTAAGTTCATAAGGTTGTCGTCACCTTCGATGGACGCCAAGCCAGTCAACGACCACATCTGGCCGTCAACTCCCTATCAACTGCAGCATGTTCTATCTTATTTCACGACCATACCTGTACCACACCTGCGCACACCACACGTCCACACCACCCTGGCCTCACAATGGCCACCACAACCATACAGACATGATCCATAAGGATCCGAAAAACACACGATGTTACACAATGTGCTTTACCCTTCCTCGAGTAAGCTTCCGTATATGGTTTTCGTGTATGAAGGATTGGCCGTTGTAACCAACTCTGCTATTCTGTGTGTGGCTTCCGACATATTATGGTTTGGGTATAAAGGGCCAGCTTTTGGTTAGCAGTCCTGTTACCCACGTACTTGAGATTTGCCTGTGAAGCTTATAGCCTAGGCAGTGATTTGCTTGTGCGGCTTATAGCTTAAATGATTGGTTGAGACTATGGGTTGCCTATGAGGCTTGAGGCCTAGGCGTTACTATTGTTGAGCAAACTAGTGGTGTGGAGCTAGTCTTCTTGCTCCCTCTTACTTTCCGAAGTTGTGAATAGTTATTGTGTTTATATTTAATTGCAGTTCAAATTCAATTGTTGTGAGCATGAAATGGTTTGGCTATATGTGTGGCCAGTGAGACCCTTTGAGGTTGAGGTCTCTTCTGTTTAGTTGTTGTGGTTCTTGGGTGGCCCCTACTGAGCCTATGATTTGTTGAGGCTCACTCCCCCACAGTTCTTTTCAGGGCTTGCCGTGTGTTTGGCTTGCAGCGACGTTGTGTCAAACTTGTACCACCAGAAGTTGTGTAGTAGTTAGTATTGTGTGAGCTTGTGCTCCCTCGGGGTATGCCCCAGGTAGTTGTACTTTTTAATTGGACATGTAATAATGTAATGGGACAGTTGTAAATTGTTATATGCAGGTATGAGCACATGTACTTTCTTGTGTCTTATACTGTGTAGTTGTCTTTTATATTCTTACTGGACACTTGTGTGAGCTATCCCTTGTAAGACTTCGGTCCGTTCGCGGGAGGCGGATCTGAATATGGAGCCTTAATGAGCATAAATATCCAGGGCCGTCACATGTTATCTCGTGTGTAGCTTCCGACGTAGTGTGGTTTGGGGTATAAGGGACCAGCTCTTGGTTAACAGTCCTGTTACTCAAATGTTTGAGGTTCGCCTGTGAAGCTTGTAACCCAAGCAGTGTTTCGCCTATGTGGCTTATAGCTTAGGCAACTAGTTGTTGTAACAGTGTGCCGGTGAGACTGTGGTTTAGGCACTTTAGTTGTTGGGCAGACTAGTAGTATTGTACTAGTCCTGTAGTCCCATATTCCTTCCGAGGACTTTATGTTTTATTATCATGATTATGTTTAGTTGTTATTTATTGTAATAATGTGAGCATGTCATGGTTTGGCTATCAGTGTTGCCGGTGAGACCCTCTAGGGTTGAGGTCTCTTCTGTTTAGTTGTTGTTGTTTTTGGGTAGCCCCTACTGAGCATGTGACTTGTTGAGGCTCACTCCCCTACAGTTTCTTTCAGGGCTTGCCGTGTGTTTGGCTTGCAACGGCGTTGTGTCAGACTTGTACCACCAGCAGTAGTGTAGTAGTTAGTGTTGTGTGAGCTCGTGCTCCCTCGGGGTATGCCCCAGGTAGTTGTACTTTTTAATTGGACATGTAATAATGTAATGGGACAGTTGTAAATTGTTATATGCAGATATGAGCACATGTTCTTTCTTGTGTTTTATACTGTGTAGTTGTCTTGTATATTCTTACTGGACACTTATGTGAGATATCCCTTGCGAGACTTCGGTCCGTTCGCGGGAGGCGGATCTGGATATGGAGCCTTAATGGGCATAAATATCCAGAGCCGTCACAGATGGGGTCTTATCTGTCGACAACCACTGCACTTTCTCCCAAAAATGGTTAAAACCAACTGGTGATTCGAACACCAACTAGTGATTCGAACACCAACTAAAACTTGAACAATGTGAAAGATAAAGGATAACCTCATACTTCTAATGGCCTTGCCGAATACAAGTTAAGGATGATACCAAATCAAAGATTATCTTTGAAGACTTCTAATCAAAAGTAGAACAAAACAAGAAGAACTCTTCAAGACATGGGATAAATAGGAAACATGATTTCCATGAATGAAGAAATTATGAGCATATAAATAGGAAACTGGGTTGGTTTTGAAGTGTGGAACCTACTTGACTTGAAAGGGGAATGAAGATTCTTCTTGGTAACCACATAGTTCTAAAGGTAGCTAGGGAGTCAAACAAAAGTCTGGAGTTACAGCCACGTATACAGAAGATGTACACCCTAATCCAAAATTGATTGACAAGCTCAAAGGCAACATGTACGAGGCTATAATCTTTTTAACAAGAGTAGAGATTAGAGGTACGAAGAGAGGATAGAATCCTACCTTTCTTGAAGAGTGATGCTTCCACTCCGATGGCCTACAGTTGATGAAAGGAAATGGAACCAAGGGTGCAACACAATAGTCCCCTGAATCAGCTCACAACACCTCCGATGGAAGAAATGGAAGCAGCAGCTCAACAGCCAGACTTCCACGTGAGGTTGTAAGCACAGCTACAGCAAGAGCAGCTCCAGCAGCTCCCACAGCAACAGCTCCAGCAACTAGGGGCATAAGGAAACAGGAACAAGAGCTGTGGTGAGCAGGGATAAGCAAGAACTAAGGGGTGAAAAGGTGCACATAAAGGGTGAGGGGTTGCTTTTATAGCCCAGCCACCATCTCATGCACGTTGACACCTCCCAAGCGCAGGTGTAATGTTACACATGGCTCATGCATCCTCTCACACACTTACACATCAATCACCAATGTGTAAGGGTTTTAACTGCTAATGACATGGGCTTACGTAGCCCATATTGCGCAAGCATGAGATAATCCTAAAAATCATCACCGTAAAAAGCCCATAATTCAGCTAGCCCAAAGATCCTCATGTAAACATATTAAAATAATGTCCATTTATGTTAAAACTTCAACCATAAGCTAATGTAATGGTTTTACAAATTATGGTGATTTTATTTTAATTTTTAGAATTTATTTTCTACTGGGTGAAAAATCACCCGAAAAATAGTTACGTCGGCTAAATCTCGAAATACGTACGTCAAAAATTCTGGATATTTACATTTCTGATATCACCACATTTTTTTAAAAAGTATGGTGGTTTTGGATTTCATTTTTGTTACAGAATTCTGGTGTCGCCCTGTCGGGGTGCGTACGACCGAAAGTGATATCGGTGTATGATAATGTGTCCTAAACACACTCTTAATCCTAAATATCTCAATTTAAGTCTAATTGGTTTGCATAAATAAGAATTTTTAAGTAAATCACGATATTTAAAATTCGAGGATATTACATAATGACCTTAGTTTTGATATAATCTTTGTGTAACTCCTTTCTTTGCTCCTTGTCGTAACCCAGTGTGCTTCGTTAGTGATAAACTTTTACTGGATCCTTATTAATTTGTTTATTAGTACTCTAAATTAGTAAATATAAGATTAAATGTTAATAGCCTTAGTTAGTACAACATCAAGGGAATTCCTAATGAAGTGTTCATGTGATTCATGATCATCATCTTTCATGGCTTCCATTCTGACCGTAGTTCCGTATTCATTCGTGTTGTTGATTTCACGATTTGTTGTTAGCACCTTAATCCTCTTTATCATGATTAATTCTTAAAATAAGTTCCTACTATATGTTGGATTATGGGGTCCAGAAACTCCCTTAGGGATTCGTTGCTACTACATGTTGGCCCGGGATCGGGTGTGTGTAGTGGCATCGGTGCTTGACAGCCCATCTCGCCGCAGGGACTAACCGGCCAGTGCGAAGCCCCTCAGGCTGACCATAGCATTGACGTGGGGTTCTATGCTATCATAAAGAAAATACGGTCCGCCTTCACTATCACTAATAGTGACCGAATTGTGACTGAAACTAATCCATCGCTAAATAAATATTTTAGTGACCGATTTTATTTCAGTCACTATTCGGTCCCTAAATTGTGATCGAATAGTGATCGATAAGGTGTCGGTGACTGTGTTTCTAGATTTTCAAAAAAATGGAAGAAACATTTGTGACCGACTAACTTCGATCACTATTCGGTCACTATTTAGGGACCGAATAGTGACGGATTTTATTTCAGTCACAAAATTTCACGTTTTCACAGGTATGGAAGAAAATTTTGTGACCGATTACTTTCAGTCACTAAATAGTGACCAAATAGTGACTAAAATTAGTCAGTCTCTATATCCGATAGCTTTAGAGACCGAATAGCGATCGATATATATCGGTCGCTATTCGATCTCCATAGCCAAATGTTGCTCTCCATTTCACCCCCCTTTCGCATGCTCTCTCTCTCTATCCTCCGTCCCTACTCGCACTCTCTCTCTCACTCCTCCGTCCCTACTCACACACACACTCTCTCTCTCTCTCGTTCGCTGTCGTTGTTGCCGGACGTCGTCGTCGTGCGCCGCCATCGCCGGACGCCGCCGCCATCACCGGACGAATTTTAGATTGAATGAAATCTAATAGTTGGATTTTGATTGATAGTAGATTCATTGGTTTGATCTTGACCAAATATAGATTGAGAGTAAAAACAACCATCATGTGACGCCCAGAGTGCAGCGGAAAAGCCGGGTGCACACAGATGTCATTTGATTAAGTGAACAACATGCAAGTAGAAGGAAAATATGACATTATATTTACATATAACAGTCTTATATTACACCGTTATAGTTCTTTAGTTGGTAGGTACCAAGTAACTGTACAATAAGAGACACAAAAAGAAAAGTATAAAAGTGGTTCTTCTTGTTTACTCCTCAGTCCCTTGCTCGCCCTCTTCCTTATCGATCTCACTAGAACTTGGAAAAATATTATAATCACATTACGAGCTAATAGCCCAATAGGTAAATTCACACTGCCCGAGGTTTAAGTGATTAAGACATTAAAACAGTGGTACACAAACTTGATGAATAAGTATACTGAAAATTGATATGGTAATGAGAGAATATATCAAGCTTAAATAGAACACTTTGAATCATGTGTTGCAAGAATGTAACTATAAGAATGTTAGGCATGTACTATCAAGTAAATGATCAAATTAGAAACAAGAAGATTCAAGTAAAACAAATTCATAAGGGTAAGTTCTCAGGAAGTGAGAATTTTTCATGTACATTATCTGAAATCAGATGTCTAGTAAATTTAACAAGTCCTTTAGGTGCAATGCCACACGTACCAGACCATTCACACTCCCATGGGCACAAGTACTTTTGGGTGCTCCTCCTAGGACCAGGTCAGGACCCTTTTATTAGCTCATTCCAGCATTGTAAATCCATGAAAGATCTAGAGATCCCATGTTCTAGACATTACAAGTGAATTTTCAAGAAGTATGAGACAAGCTAACAAATAAGCGTTGATCCATGAATACATTATAAATCACTTTTAGAAGAGGTAGTAACTTAATAATTATTTCAAGTAAATCTGAAATTTAATATACCATAATTCATGTAAAAGTTATTCCAAGAAAGAACTCTGATTAACAAGGTGTGTCGACCTGAAACACTGAGTGTGTCGACCTGAGTCACTGGAAACAAGGGTTAGGTTGACCTGAATATAAGCTGTGTCAACCTGATAGAAGAATGTGTCGACTCTTTGAAGGGTAGTGTCAACTCTCTGCAAGGTATGAGTCGACTCTCTGAAGAGTAGAGTCGACTCTCTGAAGGATAGTCTCGACTCTCTGAAGAGTAGAGTCAACTCTCTAAAGGATGTGTGTTGACTCTCTCTGACTTTTCTAAGCATGCTAATCAAGAGATTGGTCTTAACAGAATTAATCTTACACTGCAAGAAAGTTGATATATGTAGACGGCTGTAGATCGTGACCGTCTAAAAAAAGTAGCATTTGTAGACGGCTATTTTCAACCGTCTACATATATCTATATCTATATATATATCTATATAAAATATCTATATCTATATAAATATAGATATGCATACATATATATATATATATCCATATATATATAATATATATATATATTTATCTATAATCTATAATATATATTTCATTTTAATTTATCTTTCATTATTTATTGGTTGATAATAAAACTATTTAATAGATTTTAAACTTTATTTATAAATGAATATTAAATACTATTCATTTTTGCATTTATATTAATACATTAAAATTAATATTCTGATAGATAATTAAATATTAATCATTTTGGTTTGTAAATAAATATTTTAAATGTAATTTATAAGATCTTACTATTTTAAATGTGAATAATAAAAATTAATATTTAACTTATAATATATCTTACTATTATAAATACTAATAATACAAATATATTTATTAAATATATATTTTAAATAATAAATCTAAAATCTTTTTTAAATAATCCCCGTCCCCGCGACGCCAAATCTCCACCCGGCGCCAAATCCTCAACATATTTCCCCCTTCCCCCGGCGCCAAATCCCTGTTGTTCTCCCCCAAATCCTTGGTTCCTCCTCCTTCCCCCCGTTGCCCCCTGCGAAGCCCCCGCCTCCTTCCCCCCGTCCCCCCCCCCCCTCTCTCTCTCTCTCTCCTTTGCGAAGCCCCTGCCTCTGCCCCCTCCTCCTTCCCCTTGTCGCCCCCCCCTCCTCCCCCCCTTGCGAAGCCCCCGCCTCCTTCCCAAGACCCGCCGTCGCCCCCCTCGGGGCTCGCCGCCTGGTAGTCCTTCCAGCCCCCCTCCGGCAAGAAGGCCCTCCACATCTAGTCTGTCCATTTCATGTTCACCATGGGGGCCCCCGCGTGGCAAATCTCAGAGTCGACCCTCTCCTCCCCGCCGAGGAACGGCTGGAGGGCCACGAGTCCCGCGAATGCTACCTGCCTCTGAATAGGCGGGGCCTCCCCGGAGCTCCACCGGCGGGCGACGTGGTGAGCGATGTTGCCTCCGGTGCTGTTGCCGACAATGAAGCAGCTCGAGAGGTCGGCCGCCTAGAAGAACTCCCATAATAGGGGAGGGCCGCCCTCTCTATCCGCAAGATGGGAACCGAGAAAGCGGAGGACTTCGAGGCCGTCGTCGTAGGCGGTGGGGCAGCGGTGCTCCTGCGAGAGGCGGTAGTTGACCGAGACGACGGCGGCGGGAACCTCACGGCAGAACCAATGGCAGACGTCATCGTACAACTTGGAGGAAGGTGAGAACAAGATAAATCCCCCGCCATGGAAGAAGACGAGGACAGGGAGGCGGCCATCTGAGGCGGCGGCAGGCAGGAACAGGCGGAACCAGAGGTTGCGAGCGGAAATGGAAACAAACGTTTGGGTGTCGCAGGCGATTCCTCCCCCATTTTGCTCCAAATCCCCAGCTCCTCTTCCATCTTCTGCCAATTCCGGCGTCCTCTCCGCGTTTGATCCAATCGGTTTCCGTCTGAGGACTTGGTTCCGCCGCATGCTTTGTGCGTCGATCGGCTGCCGCCGGCGTCCGAGCGTTACGATTTTCGGGAGGGGGCTGATCGGGGGGGGGAGGGGGAGGGGCGGGAGATGCTGCGATGGACTCGGTGGACAAGTTCCATGGAGGTGCTACTTTAATAAAAAAAATAGCAATATTTGTTACATTATTCTCATGACTGCTTAGAGATAGCCAGAAGGCCCAGCACCTATAGTCGATCTATTGTTCAATATCACTTGTTTATGACTTCAAATTCTTGGTTTTTTCCTTTTTCTGGCAGACAAAATGGTGTCCTGCACCTGGGTGTGAGTTTGCAGTAGATTTTGTCATGGGAAGTGGAAATTATGATATTAGTTGCAAGTGCTCATATAGTTTTTACTGGAATGTAAGTGGCTTTTAAATTTCACTTGTAATTCAGTGCAATTTCAGTGTTTATGGGAAGTAGGTTCTAATTCTTCAACTTATCTTCAGTGTACAGAGAAGGTGCACCAACCAGTGGACTGTGGTACTATGGCCGAAGTAGATTTTGAAAAACAATGCTGAGTCTGAAAATATGAACTGGTGCATATCAACACTAGGGTTATTTTTGCATGTCACTTGAAATATATATGCATATTTATGAATTCCAATTATCCTTCATTTTATTATTTTTGACGATTGTGAGGATTTTCTCTGTTTGCTCTTTTATATGCATTATCCTTGAGATTTTTCACACATTATATTGAACTCTTTATGTTCTTACGCCTGTCAGTTCCTAACCCGAAGTGGAGAAAATTGAAAAATTCAAAGGTGGATCAGTTATAGTATTCTTTCGATGGATGACCCATTCATACTGTAGTTTTTACAGATAAGTATCTGATTCTCAAAAAAAGACGGAAGGAACTGCCCTCTGGTTCCCAAAAAAATCCATTCACCCAATACTTGATTACACTTTCTCTAACCCCTTGATGTAGTAATATTCATTGGTCAAGAGGAAGCCTATTTTCTATATGCCCTAATAATATTTTTTCTCTGACTCTTAACATTTAGTTTAAGTAATTGATAGTTCCTTTGTTTTAATATATTAGTGGTACTACCCACTTTCCCCCCCCCCCCAAAAAAAAGGTTCCTTTGGTTGAAAGATACTAAAAAGTGGACACTCTCCCATCCAACAAAGAATGCTATCATTTACTTTCTTGATACTTTCAGTTCTTAGTTCAGTTGGAAAAGATATAGAAGATAAAGATTACTCTCTATAAATGGTCTCTAATATGTATCAAATCCCTGCACTTAAGTCTTTGGCATGTTGTTCAAATCCCTAAAAACAAGTGTCAGCATGTCTGCCATGGAGCATGACTAACATGAAGACATGCTAATGCAGGTGATTTAGATTTTCGGAAGTTTCCCCTTAATCATAGCTTAAAGTGTTGAGTTTCACATATGTCTCGGTTCCCTTCCATGATAATTTTCCAATTTTCAATGACCTCACACCTTGATCTTGTTCTACACACGACAGAGTTAATGCATGAGATTTCATATTTCGATATAAATGTCCTTTATAAATGAGTAAGTTTAAGTAATTTGATACCTTCCACTGAATGTTCTTCTTCTGCTTTAATTTATAACCCTCGTTATGCTTCTTTTGTTCAGGATATATATTAGCTAATTCCAAGCCATGCCCAAAGTGCAAGCGGCCTATTGAGAAAAACCAAGGTTGCATGCATATTACATGTACTCCTCCTTGTAAATTTGAGTTCTGCTGGTAAGTTCTGTAGTCTCTATTGTCGGGGTACTTATGCTTATCAGTTGTTTTATTTGTTATTACTTTCTTGTTCTACCTTTATCCTTGTAGGCTATGCCTGGGTCCATGGTCAGACCATGGCAAAGGACTGGTGGTTTTTATGCATGTAATCGTTATGAAGCAACAAAGCAGGAGGGTGTGGTATGCCTATGCTCTTGTTGGCCATGCTTTTTCTGTTGTATTACATAAATAGATATGTGTGTCCCTTGAATTTCATTATTTTACTGGTTTCAGTATGATGAAAAATTCCTGATCCTTTGTCCTTCATGTGGTATCATTCCTTTGTTATACCATTCCTAGTCCAAGTTGTAATCAGACTGTCATTATTATGGTATTTGGTGATGACAATTTGGTATTATAAACCTCCTTCAGACATCCAAATACCTTTTTACAATGTGCAGGCAATTGTCTAGTGTTTGATTATAGCACCTTTTAGAATCACTAATTGCTATGTTATAAGATGGACTCCTTTAACAAGCAGACCCAATCCTCTTTTAGTGTTTTAATGCATTTCTTCTGAGACGGCTGTTTACCACTGCCAAGTGCTCCACTTGACAGGAGATTTAACTACATCTTATAACTTTGAATCTTTGAAGACCCTGTTTTGATTGTTTTTTGTATTTGTCCTAAAGTTTGTGCATAGGTAGGTGTATACTAAGATACTCTTTGTCGGAATATTGCAGTCTAAGGCAAAAGGCCCTCTCTGATTTACAGACTAGGTTTGGGGGTTTGAGCTCCGATTTTTTTCAGCACGACTAGGGCGATGGTTGTGACTTGTTGAAACTGACGGAGCTCAATTCGGACTCCCGATTTGAGTTCGACACTCAAATTCATCTTAAGCAAGTTAGTTTAGTTTAAAAATGAAGAATTTAGATTTGAGGGTCTAAAATTAGAAATACTAATCCGATCGGCCTTCGATTTGTTCTAGGACGGTCGGGGCGAAGAGTGTGACTTATGAAAACTGACGGAGTTCAATTCCAACTCCCGATTTGAGTTCGACGCTCAAATTTACATTAAGTAAGTTAGTTTAGTTTAAAAATGAAGAACTTAGGTTTGGGGGTCCAAAATTCGAAATACTAATCCGATTGGCCTCCGTTTTTTTCCAGCATGGCCAGGGCGATGGTTGTGATTTGTGGAAACTGACGGAGTTTAGTTCGAACTCTCGGTTTGAGCTCGACGCTCAAAATTCATTTTTAAGCAAGTTAGTTTTGTTTTGTTTTGTTTAAAAAGGAAGACCTAAGCTAGGTTTGGGGGTCCAAATTTTAAAATACTAATCCGATCGGTCTCCGGTTTGTTCCAGCACGGTCGGGCCGATGAGTGTGACTTGTGAAGACTTACAGAGTTCAATTCGGACTCCCGGTTTGAGCTCGACGCTCAAATTTACATAAAGCAAGTTAGTTTAGTTTAAAAATGAAGAACTTATGTTTGGGGGTCCAAAATTCGAAATACTAATCCGATTGGCCTCGGGTTTTTTCCAGCATGGCCAGGGCGATGGTTGTGACTTGTGGAAACTGACGGAGTTCAGTTCGGACTCTCGATTTGAGCTCGACGCTCAAAATTCATTTTTAAACAAGTTAGTTTTGTTTTGTTTTGTTTAAAAAGGAAGACCTAAGCTAGGTTTGGGGGTCCAAATTTTAAAATACTAATCCGATCGGTCTCCGGTTTGTTCCAGCACGGTCGGGTCGATGAGTGTGACTTGTGAAGACTTACAGAGTTCAATTCGGACTCCCGGTTTGAGCTCGACGCTCAAATTTACATAAAGCAAGTTAGTTTAGTTTAAAAATGAAGAACTTAGGTTTGGGGGTCCAAAATTTAGAAATACTCATCTGATTGGCCTCCGGTTTGTTCCAGCACGGTCGGGGCGATGAGTGTGACTTGTGGAAACTAACAGAGTTCAATTCCGACTCCCGGTTTGAGCTCGACGCTCAAATTCACATTAAGCAAGTTAGTTTAGTTTAAAAATAAAAAACTTAGGTTTGTGGGTTCAAAATTAGAAATACTAATCCGATTGGCCTCTGGTTTGTTCTAGCACGGTCGGGGCGATGGTTATGACTTGTGGAAACTGACAGAGTTCAATTCGAACTCCCGGTTTGAGTTCAACGCTCAAATTCATCTTAAGTATGACCAAAATAGTGTGACCAAAATATTGATCGAAAGTGAGTGAATAAAAATCTATAAATTTAAATAATTTATTGTTTATAAAAGTATTTAATTTTAACTTATTATTGTTATATATGTATTGTAGGTTCCTTCATCGAGTGGCGTGGGAGGAGACGAGCATGAGGATGAGCACAAGGACGAGGACGAGCACAAGGATGAGCACAAGGGTTCTCTTATTTTCGTCATTCAAACTAGGGCTTTCTTACTTCACGAAAAATGTAAGCAATCTCTCAAGATAAAATCGTGAAACAATTACCCTAGGTAGCCTTCATGTACCTCTTCAAAAGCCATATAGTTTCGTTGCATTCCGTTCATCCATTTGAGCGAATTTAATTCGTGAAATCTTGCTGTCACCATGAACCCGAATCTCGTGTTTTCTCTAATACCTTGCACGTACTTGTTCCCATGCTATGAGAAAATTCTCATTGATACTACCATGTAATAGCTTTCAAACGCCTCTTGTTTCGTGCTATTTCGATCTCCCATGAGGGAGAATTAATTCATTGAATCCCTGTCAGATACATGCACCCTACCCTTCATGATTGCTTGTTAACCCCGTTCGTGCTTGATTTCAGATAATGATAAAATTATCATAAATACTACTTCTTGTTAGCTTTTAAACGCCTCTGGTTTCATAATTTTTCGTCATGTATACCTCTCTAATTAATTCGTTGAACCCTGATTGCGTTGGTTTAGGTCACCAAAAAGTAACGTGATCAATGCATGTCTAAACCTTGTCTATTTTCAAATTAATCGTGCATGTTGATAGATATACATGTCTACTTTCGTTTAAAACTGGTTTCATGCTTTTTGGATCACCGTGCGATTTTATACTGAATTTAGAATGACCCTATGTCAAGAAGGGTCTACCCAGAGAAAAAGGGAAAAAACTGGACCGCCCCTGTTATCGCGACAGCGCGATACGCCGCGATAATGGAAGTGTCGCGGTCGGCTTTGAGGCCGCGTCATGAACGCGACGGCCCTAGCCGCCGCGTTTCCCATCCCGAATCGAGCCAGGCCGGCCGGTTCGCCTGTCGCGCCAGGCCGCACCACCGCGACCTGAACCGCGACAGGATACCCCGTCGCGATATGTTGCTTAACGCGACCTAGCGCCTCGTCGCGACTTCATCGCGACAGGTCACCTCGTCGCCTTCATTAAATTTCAGCCAGAACAGATAATTGTGCTTATATCCCTGCTGATTAGTCTATATGCTTCTTAATTAGCCATGATTAACCCATGTTATAATTGATTCGACTTGGTAAATTAATAATTGGCATTAATGATATACATTTAATTATTTAAAATGACATTTGCACGACTTGTCACATCCTCAAGATTTCTTTACACTTGCACACACATAACATTTTAAATTGCCATATGACCTTGATAAATTATGCAATAATGTATTCGGTAAATTATCGAAATAAATGACTAAATTACCCTATTTTGTTAAATACAATTGTTTCTGTTTGACTCGCGTATTTTATCTACCGTTACCGTTTTCCCTCGGCCTTCGAGCACTCGAGGCACGACGAACCCGTTTTTACACACTTTCCCTTGACTTGGACCACCTCTCCACCGGGAATACTCTCGATTGGACCAGGGACTCCTTGTCAAGACCTCTGTAAGTCTTCTTGGCTTTGGCGCACGTCCTTAGTCAACGAGCTGGTTGTATCTCAAAACCCGTTACACCTTAGGGATCAGTACGATCCATACCTTAGTATATTCCTTCTCGTCTTGAGTTCACACCGGACCACCTGACCCGTGTACACAGCACGGCTAAGGGGCGGTTGTGACTTCTACCAGACTGTCGGCACCCGACTTGGTGCTGTGCAACCGTTACTATCGTGTTTATCGTCGTTTTACGATTGTACCCCTCTCATCTACAGTCTCTTTACTCTCATCTGTTCGCGTTCTCTCTACACTCTCATCTATCTCGTCTAGTACTCTCTTATCTCTTCTTGGTACTCTATTGGCCATTCGTGTGATTGTCTAAGATAAAAGAAATGACTAATGCCAGCGCAATAGGGCCCGATCAGGTCCTGGGAGGAGCGCCCGAAAAGTGCCAGTACTCATGGGAGTTAAAATGATCATAGGATGTGTTACGGCATGTATCCAGCGCCATTTTACTATCTAGATTAATCTATGACAATCAAAGTGCTATCTCTACAAATGCAAGCGTGATCGTTACTAGTGCACCGTTGTGCAATTTACATGTTATATCGTTACATGGCCATTCTATTATCGTTCTCGTTGTACTACTTTTCCCTGTGCCAGTTGCAGTTGTTCTCTTGTTATCGTGACATGCTCTACATGACTTTACTCTCTAGTTAACCTGCCATTAAGACATTAACTATTTAAAGCATGCTTGTGTTCATGAGATATTAAGTCCTACTGGGCGTTATTCGCTCATCCTGCGTATTTATTTAATGTGTTCAGGTGAGTCGGATGGAGACGACCACACATACGAGGACGGGACTGAGGGAGATGCTCAAGAGTGACCATTCAGCCACCAGTGCTATCTAGTAGTAGTTAGTGTAGTTATGAGCTAGTGAGTCAGTTAGTCATAATGTAATAGTTTGATTTTAATAAAGTACTCTGGGCCCTAGTTCTGGATCTGATACGTTGATGTAATGATGACTGGTGGATTATTAATGAAATTGGAGTTTATTTGGTATTATTCCATTGTGCAATGGTTTGCATTTATTTCTCGCTCTGTACTATTTAATAACTGTAATCCCGCTCCGATATTCCGCGTCGGGGCGTTACAGTTTTGTGGTATCAGAGCCTAGGTTATTCTTAAGTATAGGATGATCTATGTTTGACTTGAATTGACTTAGAGTCTAAATTCCATACCTATGTGAGATGGGTAGAACCAAGGGTAATGAGATAAAATGGATACACACACGCACAAACCTAGTGCTAACTCAACGACTTACATTTAAATTCTCTTTTGAAGGAACTTAATCAATGGCAGCGGAGCGTGCTCAACTCCGTGACATGCAGCAGACTATCCAACACCTTACCCAAGCTTTACTTCAGGCTGCTGGAGCCAACAACAACAATAACAACAACCGAGCAGCTGGTGATTTACATAGAAATTTTCGCAACCTGAATCCGCCTCGATTCAGTGGTACCACAGACCCTGATGAGGTCGAGAACTGGCTCAAGGAGATTGAGTGTATCTTCCGTGTCATGCAATGCGCGGATGGAGATAAGCTTTTACTTGCCACATTCCAGCTTGAAAGGGACGCCCGTGCGTGGTGGGAGTCCATTGAGGCCACACGAGCAGATGCTCAGTTTACGTGGAATGAGTTTAAGGAGCAATTCAACTCCAAATATTTTTCAGAAAGAGTTCAAGAAAGGAAAGACGCCGAGTTCGCCGCTCTGAAACAGAGAAACCTGACGGTTGCAGAATATGAGGCACAATTCTCTCGATTGGCTCGCTACGCCAATCATCTGGTTAGTACTCAGAAGATGAAGGCGAAGAGATTCCTCAACGGGCTTAGACCCGCATATATTACACAGCTAGCACCATTTGATATTCAGACCTACCCAGAGATGGTCAGGAGAGCACAATGCCTGGAAGATGCGACTGAACTCACTGAGCGCATCAAGGGTAGAATGTTCAGGAAGGAGCAAACTTCCGGAGTATCGAGCAAGCCTACTAACGGCAAGAAAAGGCCGTTAAGTATCACTGACGGGCCAAGCCAGGAGCGGAAGCCCAAAGTCTCCAGCACTACTGCTCCAAACAACAAGCCAAGATGCAAGCATTGTGACAAGCTAGGTCACACGACGGAAGAGTGCTGGAGGAAGGCAGGTGCATGCCTTCGCTCTGGCAGTCGTGATCACCGCATTCAAGAATGCCCATTACTGAGGGAGAATGAGAAGCGTCCTGCGGGACCAAAGAAGCCAGGCAGACTCCAAGCCCTGCAAGAGGTGGAGACCACCGAGGAAGGTGGAGTTGTAGAAGGTACACTACCAGTCTTTTCTCAATCAGCATTTGTTTTGTTCGATACTGGCGCAACGCATTCGTTCATATCAAAAGCATTTGCTGATACCCTAAATGAGAAACCTGCATCTATGACATTTGAATTATCTGTCACAACACCACTAGGAGAAAAGGCTCAATTAAATAAATATTTTCCATTAGCTGATGTTAAGGTTGGTGAACTTAACCTTAGAGCTGACTTGATCTGTATGCCCATGGAGGGCTATGATGTCATTTTGGGAGCCGATTGGCTATCCACGTATGGGGCTATCGTGGATTGTAGAAGAGGGAAAATTTCTTTTAGTGAATTCCCTAAGCTGACCTTCACAGGACGTAGGCACAAGCGATACTTGTCCCTCGTCTCTGCTATAAAGGCACAGAACATGATAAGAAAGGGCTGTGTGGCATTTCTCGCCGCAATTGTAGTTGAGAAGAAAGCAACTAAGATATCAGGCATCCACATAGTGCAAGAATATCCAGACGTGTTTCCCGATGAGCTGCCAGGCATTCCACCCGAGAGAGATGTAAATTTCTCAATTGATCTCGTACCTGGAGCTGCACCAGTCTCACATCAACCCTACAGGATGTCCCCTGCTGAATTGAAAGAATTGAAAGAGTAACTGATGGAACTTCTAGAAAAGGGTTTTATTAGACCAAGTACTTCTCCTTGGGGAGCACCTGTGTTGTTCGTCAAGAAGAAGGACGGATCTATGAGGTTATGCATCGATTACAGGCAGTTGAACAATCTCACTATCAAGAACAAGTACCCCCTGCCGCGTGTCGATGAATTATTTGATCAGATATCAGGAGCTAAATATTTTTCTAAGATTGACCTTAGATCGGGATATCATCAGATAAGGATTCAAGATGCAGATATTTACAAGACAGCTTTCAGGAGCAGGTACGGTCTGTAATACCCCCAGATTTTAAATACCATGTTTTACTTAGAAATTCTTGTTTATGCAAACCGATTAGGTTTAAATTGTGATATTTAGGATTAAGGGTATGTTTAAGATACTTTATCATACCCCGGTACTACTTTCGGTCGTGCGCACCCCGACAGGGCGACACCGGAAAACTGTAACGAAAATAAAATTTAAGAACACCATAATTCTTAGAAAATTATAGAGATATTAAAAATGCAATTATTCGGAATTTTTGACGCATAGATTTTGAGATTAAGTCGACGCAACTATTTTTGGGGTGATTTTTCACCCAGTGTAAAATAAATTCTAAAAATTAAACTAAAATCATGATAATTTGTAAAATCATCATATTAGTCTATGTTTGAAATTTCAAGTTAAACGGATATCATTAGGACATCTAAATATGAAGATCTTTGGCCCAGATGATTTATGGGCTATTTACGGCAGGGATTTCTTTTGGGTTTTTCCTGGAGTTACGTGTAAGGCTTAGGAGAAGCCAACACACATTAGGATAAGGTTTAGCCAAGGAGTGGGGCTATCATTAAGGTTACTTACGTGTAACCAAAGAGTTTGTTGCATGAGATAGGTGGCCTCACATGGTTTAGGAAGGCTTACACCAAGACACGTCCATGGCTAACGTGCCCAATTTGCAAGGGAACTTGGGAGCTATATAAGCTTCCCAACACCCATCGTATACATCTTTTCCAACACTCTTGTTCTTTCTAGTCCTGTTGTTGCTGTGGTTTCAAGCCTGGTGTTGGTAAATTGCGGTTGGGGTTGTATGCCTTGGAGCCATTTTTGCTGGAGGTGTAGCTGCCGAAGTCCCTGTTTCAGCAATCTTCTTATTTTTCTCATCTTGTTACTGTATTGATCTCTAAACTAAGAAGAAGAAGAAGAACTTTTGTTCTTTTTCAGATCAGGTAGGTTCTCACCTTTCCCTTGAACTTCTAGTCTCTACTCATGTTGAAAGAATTTAGCTTCATACGAGTTGCTTTTGGAGCATGCTAATCAGTCTCGGTTAAGTTCATACACGAGGTTGTTATCTCAGATTCTTTTGTTTGATTCCCTAAATTAACTTTGGAAGTATGTGATTACCAAAGAGGAGTCTCCACTCCTTTCACACATTAAGTAGGTTTCTAGCTTCTTCTTCCATCCATGATCCAAGTTTAAGTTATCAAGTTTTGCTAAAAATTTCGATATCCTAGAATATTGTGATTTTCTTTCCATTCGGATGTTCGTACCTCAAACCTTGATTAGGAACATTAGATATCTTGTGTTTTAGTGATCATATTTTAATAATCTCCCAATAATCCATTACTATCAAGACCACACTTCCAACAATATACTATGTTTAGTTTTCAGCTAGACAAGTTTGAATTGCAAACCTCTCATTTTGTCTCGCTTGTTCGGTTTATAAACCACTGTGAGAACCATGTTTAGACTCTTCTATTTGATATACATCATGCCTTGACTCATAGGTTCCATGGTTAGCATGATTAGAGTGCATTCAAAGTCATTTTTGAGTGAGCAACAAGCGGCTGTCGACAGACAACCCATAGCTGTCGACAGACCAGTTTTCCTGAACTCGGGATAACTGGGACTGTGTGCATCTGTCGACAGCCATATGGTTGCTGTCGACAGATACACACAGTCCAGAAAATTAGAGTTCTGTCTGCCGTCGTCTGTCGACAGCACCTTCTTGGCTGTCGACAAATGCATTGCTGATTTGGATTTCTGCACTCTTTCTTGTCCAAATTCATGCTAAAACTTCATCCTAAAAGCCAAGGAAGTTACCCTCTCATTTACCTTGATATTTACTGTCATAGTACTTCAAAGTTCACCCACTTTGGGTACCTTAACTTTCCTTGAATTGTTTCTAAAGTTGTCAATTACGAATAGTACTCCGATTGAGTCTATTCTTCGATATTCGGTAATTGAGGTTGTAAAACTTGACCACTTAAGAGTTCATATGTTTGAACACCTTATGAGATATGAATACTGGTGATGACAACTGTGTACCCTCATTTTCTTGGGTTTTATGTGATTTAAATCTTCCGAAGTTGTCAGCTTTGAGTCATCACCTTGTCTCAACTAATTGTCTTTCTTATTTTCTTGAACTCTGAACTACTTTGTCACCAAGATATTTGTATTAATCATAAATCAAATCTCCCTTTGGATTTCTCATTTCCGTTATGCTCATGAAAAGAAATTTATGATTTGAAGACAGTGCTCTCTTCAAAAGAGGGTTTAGGATCACATGTGGTAGCACCAGCCACTTGTGATCAGCTGAGGGCGACAGTTTGTAGGTAAATCCAAGTCAATGGACTGACGATGGTGGGTAATAAACCCCGTTCTTGCGCAATGAACAAGATCTAAGGTGCTGGAATCGCCTAGGCACTGAGGATGGTATATTACGTCTATATAGTAACCTCTTGAGAGCAGTGATGCCTGTCGAATTTGTTTCCAAATTAAGTTATGGTCTGAATTCTGAAAGACAAATGTGACTTTTATTCTGTGATTTGTTGGAGCTCATTATGAAATCAATTTGAGCTATATGTTTCTGTTAAGTATGAAATTCATGAGCAATTATGTTTGTTCCACATATGCACTATTTGAATAATCATTCAGTTCTGCAAATTGATACTTCTACTCTATGTTTACTTATACCTACTGAGTCCTTTCGACTCATGCCTTTGTTTCCTTCAACCCTTTCAGATTGAAGGTGTGTATAATCTCAGCTACATGTGAATCCTATTTCCGCTGCGGATGACAAAGAAATGAAGAAGAATAATGTAGTTTTAGTAGTTTCTTTTAGTTGATAATGTATTAAGTTAGAAAGAGAGAAGCTTGACTTTTGTAAATAATGAGTGTTGCTACTATTGTCACTTTATGTATTATAATATGTTTGAAGATACCTTTGTGGAATGGTTTGCCAGTTTTGTGCATTGCGCGGACATATCTACCCATAACGAGAGTTTGTCAGCGTAACCCCTCTTCCGATGAAAGGTTTCGTATGTGTTTGTGTGATGTCGGAGGAGGGTGTTACAGAGGTGGTATCAGAGCAAAGGTTATGGGTGATAGATATCTCTGTGACCATTTTTACAAAGGAAATAAATAAAACATTTGTGTGTATTCTAGAATCTTTAAAGATCATTTTGGTTCTAACAAAATTTAAGTAGTTAGTATGAATTAATTGGATGTGTTTGATGGTGTTCCAGGAAATGGCAGACAAAGGGAAAGCTATCGACACATCCAGTGAGGATAGACATGAGGAAAGCTTTAGGGAGGAAGTTCACAATGTCCCATTGACCGGAAATTCTCAAGAAGGAAGTACTGGGACTCCTGATTTTGCTACTTTTATGCAGTCATTTCAGGGAATGGTGCAAACACTAATGAAGAACCAACAAGATGTAGGTGGAGAAAGAATTTCTGGAGCATCATTGTTAGAGAAATTTAAGAGGATGGGACCTCCAGCCTTCAAAGGAAGCAGCCAACCTGAAATTGTAGAAGGATGGGTTAGAGAAATGGAAAAGATATTTAAGGCGATTAGATGTGAAGAAGAAGACAAAGTCACATTGGCGACTTATATGCTTCAGGATAGAGCAGATGAATGGTGGCAATCTGCCATGAGAAATGTATTTAGAAATAGAAGGGATAATATTAGTTGGGAAGAGTTCCTAAGAGAATTGTATGAGAAATACACTCCACCACATGTCAAGGATAGGAAAGAAGTGGAATTTTTACAGTTGGAGCAAAAAGACATGACTGTGGCAGAGTATGAAACCAAATTCACTGAATTGGAAAAGTATGCACCTCATATTTGTGACAATGAAATCAGAAGGGTAAAGAAGTTTGTAAGAGGATTGAAACCCGGTGTGAGGAGCAAGGTAGCTCCACTAGATCCCCAAAGTATGGCTATGGCACTGAAGACTGCATTTATAGTGGAATCTGAGTTTGAGGAGTATATGAAAAGCAAAGAAACCAATGGGGGTAAGAAGAAAAATGTGTATAACAAGGAAACGAAAGGTCAGAAGCGAAAAGTCGATTCAACCAAGCAGCAAGGAGAACAGAAAAAGAGTTGGCCCGTGTGTGTTCAATGTGGAAGAAGACACCCCGGTGATGAATGTTGGAAAGTAGCAGGGAAATGTTATGGATGTGGTCAGAAAGGGCATATGATTAAGGACTGTCCACATAAAGCAGACCAGTCAAAAGCGCAAAAACCACAACCTTACTTCCAGCAAGCCCCAAGACAACCACCCAAGGGACCAGCTAGAGTCTTCGCTCTGACAAAGGAGGAAGCCCAGGACACCCCTACAGTAGCTGAAGGTATTCTCCTAACCGAAAATATGTATGCTAGAGTGTTATTTGACCCTGGAGCTACACACTCTTTTATTTCTCGGGTATTTGTTAATTCTATGTCTCGGAAACCAGAGAAATTAGTAGGAAGCATGATACTTGACTGTCCTACTGGTCAAATAGCTACACTTACCTCTGTTATTCCAGAAATAACTCTGAAAATAGGAGAATGTGAACTTACTGCATATGTATATGTACTGGATAACATGCAAGATTTTGACATTATACTGGGAATGGATTGGTTAGCAGAAAATCATGCCATATTAGATTGCCATAAGAAAGTCTTAACATTTAAAAGGCCGGGATTAGCAGATTTCAGCTATACATGTCCAAAGAATAATGGAAACAAGAAGACTATATCAGCACTTAAAGCAATGAAATGGCTGAGAAATGGTTGTCAAGGTTATTTAGCAAGTGTAATGGCCATACCGGATGAGCATAAACAGGTATCAGTTCAAGATATTGATGTTGTGAAGGAATTTCCCGATGTTTTTCCTGATGATTTATCGAGACTACCTCCAAATAGAGAAATTGACTTTACCATTGAACTTTTGCCTGGGACTTTGCCTATATCCATAGCTCCTTACAGAATGGCACCAGCTGAGTTGATAGAATTAAAGAAGCAATTGCAAGACTTATTAGACAAAGGTTTTATTAGACCAAGTGTGTCACCATGGGGAGCACCGGTATTGTTTGTGAGAAAGAAAGATGGATCTCTTAGATTATGTATTGATTATAGGAAATTGAATCAAGTCACAATCAAGAACAAATATCCATTACCTAGAATTGATGACTTGTTTGATCAACTCCGGTCTGCTACAGTATTCTCTAAGATCGATTTAAGGTCGGGGTACCATCAATTGAGAGTTAAAGAAGATGATATTTCTAAGACTGCATTTAGAACCAGATATGGACATTATGAGTTTTTAGTACTCCCCTTTGGATTGACTAATGCACCTGCGGTATTTATGGATTTGATGAACAGGGTATTTCAGCCTTATTTGGATAATTTTGTGGTGGTATTTATAGATGATGTGTTGATATACTCTTCTAATGAAGAAGAACACAAGGAGCATTTGAGAATTGTACTACAAACTTTGAGGAAACATCAATTGTATGCTAAATTAAGCAAATGTGAGTTTTGGCTCAAGGAAGTGAAATTTTTGGGTCATGTGATTTCTGGAAAAGGTGTGGCAGTAGACCCAAGTAAAATTGAAGCAGTTCTAAATTGGGAAAGACCCAAGAATCCATCAGAAATTCGAAGTTTCTTGGGATTAGCTGGCTACTATAGAAGATTTATTGAAGGCTTTTCTTCTATAGCTATGCCTTTGACTCAGTTAACCAGAAAAGAGACACCTTTTGTGTGGAATGAGAAATGTGAGGCCAGTTTTCAAGAATTAAAAAGGAAGCTTACCACAGCTCCGATTCTTACCTTACCTCAAGGATCGGGAGGATTTACAGTCTATACGGATGCATCTCAAAAAGGGATTGGATGTGTCCTTATGCAACATGGGAAAGTGGTAGCTTATGCCTCTAAACAATTAAAAGATCATGAAAGGAATTATCCGGCTCATGACTTAGAATTGGCAGCGATCATACATGCATTGAAGATCTGGCGCCACTATTTATATGGAGAACAATTTGAAGTTTATACTGATCATAAAAGTTTAAAGTACATATTTTCTCAGAAGGAACTGAATCTGAGACAAAGAAGATGGTTAGAATTTTTAAAGGATTATGATTTTACGGTGAATTACCATCCGGGTAAAGCTAATGTGGTTGCTGATGCTTTGAGCAGAAAGAAATCAAGAGCATTACAATTACACCAACAGTGGAAAGAAATTACAGATTTGATCGAATACTCACCAAGGTGTGATGCAGAAAATCTGATATTGGCACAATTGACAGTAAGATCAGCACTGATAGATAAAATTAGTGAAACACAGAACCAAGATCATGGGTTTACCCCGGACTCGTGGTAGACTTGATGCTATATGGGTTATTGTGGACCGTTTAACCAAGTCCGCACACTTCCTTGCCGTTAAGAGCACTTGGAGTGTGGATGTGTTAGCAGCATTGTATGTAAAGGAGATAGTAAGATTACATGGAGTCCTCGTGTCCATTGTCTCAGATCGTGACCCCAGATTCACATCTAGATTCTGGAAGGGACTTCAGACTGCCTTAGGCACAAAACTCAACTTTAGCACAGCTTTCCACCCACAGACGGATGGACAGACTGAAAGGACGAATCAGATAGTGGAAGACATGTTGCGAGCCTGTGCTATAGACTTTGAGGGATATTGGAACGAACATATGTCACTAATTGAATTTGCCTACAACAATAGTTATCAGGCCAGCATCAAGATGGCACCATTTGAAGCACTGTATGGCAGAAGTTGCAGATCGCCAGTATGCTGGAATGAAGTAGGTGAGCAGCAATGGCTAGGACCAGATATGGTGCAGAATACTAGCAGGGACATACAGATTATCAGAGACAGAATTAAGATAGCTCAGTCCAGGCAAAAGAGCTATGCAGACAAAAGAAAAAGAGACTTGGAATTTCAAGCCGGAAATCATGTGATGCTCAAAGTATCCCCGACCCGAGGATTTCAAAGGTTTGGGATGAAAGGCAAGTTGAGACCAAGATTCATAGGTCCATTCGAGGTATTGGACAGGGTTGGTGAGATAGCATACCGTCTAGCACTACCTCCCCAGTTCTCGACAGTACACAATGTTTTCCATGTATTCATGCTGAGGAAATACGTATATGATCCGTCACACGTAATCAGCTATGATGACATTATTCTGAATAAGGATATGACCTATGAAGAAAGGCCAGTAAAAATTTTGGACAAGAAGATGCAACAGCTTCGGAATCGGTCTATACCCGTGGTGAAGGTATTATGGAGAAACCATGAAGTCGAAGAGGCCACGTGGGAGCCCGAAGCGTTATTGCGACGGAATTATCCAGAATTATTCAGTAAGTCATTCTTCCTCTTACGATTCTATGAATTTGGGGACCAAATTCTTTTTAAGAGGGGAAGGATGTAGCACCCCTGATTTTTAAAATCAAGAAAAATAAAAATTTATTATTTAATAAATGAGATAAATCGATTTAATTATAATAAATGGAGAATAAATAGAAATTGAGTAAAATAAAAAGGAATTTGAGTAATACCCATTAAGCTAAGTTATTAGCGGGTTACTCTAATAACCCAAACCCAATGGAATGGGCCCAAATAAGGATAGACCATCATGGGATGAGATTTAAATTAGTGAAATTCGTATCTAATTAATTACATAATTGGAAAAGGGTTAAGATAAATGCTAAATAACTCATATATATCTTAAATAAGAGTCCTTACCTTATCCTAAACCCCCAGCCACGAAATTGGATCCCTTCCCAACTCTATTAGGTGGATAAATAAGAGAAAGTGGGAGATAAATGCCAATTTTCAGAGTTGGATGAGAAAGAAAGAGTTTTAGGTGAGTTAGAACTCTATAAGCCATCAAAACACCCCCCCCATTTGACCCTAGCACCCCACAATTTTGTGCTAAGACTTTTGGAGACGAAGAGGAGAAGATCTGGACCAAGGAGCAAGGAAGGAGAAGGCTTGGAGCAAGAAGGGTTCTCTTATTTTCGTCATTCAAACTAGGGCTTTCTTACTTCACGAAAAATGTAGGCAATCTCTCAAGCTAAAATCGTGAAACAATTACCCTAGGTAGCCTTCATGTACCTCTTCAAAAGCCCTATGATTTCGTTGCATTCCGTTCATCCATTTGAGCGAATTTAATTTGTGAAATCCTGCTGTCACCATGAACCCGAATCACATGTTTTCTCTAATACCTTGTATGTACTTCTTCCCATGCTATGAGAAAATTCTCATTGATACTACCATGTAATAGCTTTCAAACTCCTCTGGTTTCGTGCTATTTCGATCTCCTATGAGGGAGAATTAATTCATTGAATCCCTGTCAGATACATGCACCCTACCCTTCATGATTGCTTGTTAACCCTATTCGTGCTTGATTTCAGATCATGATAAAATTATCATAAATACTACTTCTTGTTAGCTTTTAAACTCCCCTAGTTTCACAATTTTTCGTCATGTATACCTCTCTAATTAATTCATTGAACCCTGATTGCGTTGGTTTAGGTCACCAAAACGTAACCTGATCAATGCATGTCTAAACCTTGTCTATTTTCAAATTAATCATGCATGTTGATAGATATACATGTCTACTTTCGTTTAAAATTGGTTTCATGCTTTTTGGATCACCGTGCAATTTTATACTGAATTTAGAATGACCCTGTGTCAAGAAGGGTCTACCCAGAGAAAAAGGGAAAAAATTGGACTGCCCCTGTTATCGCGACGACGCGATATGCCGTGATAATGGGAGTGTCCCGGTCGGCTTTGAGGCCGCGTCATGAACGCGACGGCCCTAGCCGCCGCGTTTCCCATCCCGAACCGAGCCAGGTCGGCCGGTTCGCTTGTCGCGCCAGGCCGCACCACCGCGACCTGAACCGCGACAGGATACCCCGTCGCGATATGTTGCTTAACGCGACCTAGCGCCTCGTCGCGACTTCATCGCGACAGGTCACCTCGTCGCCTTCATTAAATTTCGGCCAGAACAGATAATTGTGCTTATATCCCTGCTAATTAGTCTATATGCTTCTTAATTAGCCATGATTAACCCATGTTATAATTGATTCGACTTGGTAAATTAATAATTGGCATTAATGATATACATTTAATTATTTAAAATGACATTTGCACGACTTGTCACATCCTCAAGATTTCTTTACACTTGCACACACATAACATTTTAAATTGCCATATGACCTTGATAAATTATGCAATAATGTATTCGGTAAATTATCGAAATAAATGACTAAATTACCCTATTTTGTTAAATACAATTGTTTCCGTTTGACTCGCGTATTTTATCTACCGTTACCGTTTTCCCTCGGCCTTCGAGCACTCGATGCACGACAGACCCGTTTTTACACACTTTCCTTTGACTTGGACCACCTCTCCACCGGGAATACTCTCGATTGGACCAGGGACTCCTTGTCAAGACCTCCGTAAGTCTTCTTGGCTTTGGTGCACGTCCTTAGTCAACGAGCTGGTTGTACCTCAAAACCCATTACACCTTAGGGATCAATACGATCCTTACCTTAGTATATTCCTTCTCGTCTTGAGTTCACACCGGACCACATGACCCGTGTACACAGCACGGCTAAGGGGCGGTTGTGACTTCTACCAGACTGCCGGCACCCGACTTGGTGCTGTGCAACCGTTACTATCGTGTTTATCGTCGTTTTACGATTGTACTCCTCTCATCTACAGTCTCTTTACTCTCATCTGTTCACGTTCTCTCTACACTCTCATCTATCTCGTCTAGTACTCTCTTATCTCTTCTTGGTACTCTATTGGCCATTTGTGTGATTGTCTAAGATAAAAGAAATGACTAATGCCAGCGCAATAGGGCCCGATCAGGTCCTGGGAGGAGCGCCCGAAAAGTGCCAGTACCCATGGGAGTTAAAATGATCATAGGATGTGTTACGGCATGCATCCAGCGCCATTTTACTATCTAGATTAATCTATGACAATCAAAGTGTTATCTCTACAAATGCAAGCGTGATCATTACTAGTGCACCGTAGTGCAATTTACATGTTATATCGTTACATGGTCATTTTATTATCGTTCTCGTTGTACTACTTTTCCCTGTGCCAGTTGTAGTTGTTCTCTCGTTATCTTGACATGCTCTACATGACTTTACTCTCTAGTTAACCTGCCATTAAGACATTAACTATTTAAAGCATGCTTGTGTTCATGAGATATTAAGTCCTACTGGGCGTTATTCGCTCATCCTGCGTATTTATTTAATGTGTTCAGGTGAGTCGGATGGAGACGACCACACATACGAGGACGGGACTGAGGGAGATGCTCAAGAGTGACCATTCAGCCACCAGTGCTATCTAGTAGTAGTTAGTGTAGTTATGAGCTAGTGAGTCAGTTAGTCATAATGTAATAGTTTGATTTTTAATAAAGTACTCTGGGCCCTAGTTCTGGATCTGATACGTTGATGTAATAATGACTTGTGGATTATTAATGAAATTGGAGTTTATTTGGTATTATTCCATTGTGCAATGGTTTGCATTTATTTCTCGCTCTATACTATTTAATAACTGTAATCCCGCTCCGATATTCCGCGTCGGGGCGTTACAAAAATAGTGTGACCAAAATATTGATCGAAAGTGAGTGAATAAAAATCTATAAATTTAAATAATTTATTGCTTATAAAAGTAGTTAATTTTAACTTATTATTGTTATATATGTATTGTAGGTTCTTTCATCGAGTGGCGTGGGAGGAGACGAGCACGAGGATGAGCACAAGGACGAGGATTCATAATTTTCATTTTATTGTTATTATTGTTGTGGACATTTTTATTATTGTTGTGGATATTTTATTATTGTTGTGGACATTTTATTATTGTTATGTTGTGGACATTTTTATTATGGTTGTGGATATTTTATTATTATTGTGGACATTGTTGTATTTACACATGTTATTTTGCTAAAAATGTATATATATTTAAAAAAATTAATTAAAAATATAGAGACTGATTAGTGATCGAAATAATTCAGTCACTGTTCGGTCACTAAAATAGTGACCGATTTGTGACTGGGACAAGTCGATCGCTATCGGAGACCGACCAGGATCAGTCGCAAATCGGTCACTGTTTTAGTGACCGAATTATTTCGGTCATTAATAGTGACCGATGGAATTCGGTCACTGTTCGGTCACTAAAACAGTGACCGACGTAGTGACAGAAAATTTCAATCACTATTTCGTGACTATTTAGTGACTGAATATTTCGGTCGCTGATAACGACATTCAGCGACTGAAGGATTTCGGTCACAGATTTGTGACCAGAAATTCTTCACCGACAATTTCAGTCTCTATTCGGTCTCTGAGCCTTTTAGTGACCGAATAGAGACCGAAAATGTCGGTGTCTAAATGCGCTTTTTCTTGTACTGGCTCGAGCTTTTAGTGTAATAGTTGGGGCTGGATCCAACAAGTGGTATCAAAATGAGGTTGCGGGTTCGAATCCCCTGGGTGTCGCTGGAGGGGGGGGGGAGTTTGTTGGATTATAGGGTCTAGGAACTCTTAGGGATTCATTGTTACTACATGTTGGCCCGAGATCGGGTGTGTAGTGGCATCGGTGCTTGACAGCCCAGCCCGTCGTAGGGACTAACTGCCCTGTGCGAAGCCCCTTAGGCCGACCATAGCGTTGACATGGGGTTCAGTGCAGCCATAAAGGAAATACGGTCCGCCTTCACTATTAGCTCGAGCTTTTGGAGCAACGGTTGGGGATTGATCCAACACTATATGTCTGGAAGCCACAATCAATGTTTAATAGAGCACTGGTTCAGAGCATCCTTGGATTTCTGTCATCGTGTTAACCTTAACTCTAGCTTACATGTCTCTAATACAATCTTAACTTGACATTCTTTTCTGATCTAATTACTATTGTATACTTATTTTGAACCATGTCTATGCTCTGAACCAACCCTTGAAGTTCTTGACCACTTAAGTATATACATGAACTATCAGCAAGTGCTTGAATAGGGTCGTGGACCCATGATGGAATTATGTTGGTTATGAGGCTTGGTCTAGTCTCGGGAAGATCTCAAATGCTCTTAGTGCCCAGTGGTACCATATGGAGAGTGATGGCCCGGTGTTTAGCATGCACCACTAGTGAGTGTTCTTTATTAACTTGCCTAACAAGTTCATTATACCATGATTGATTGCGTGAAACAGTTCATAGTGAATCCAAGTGGGTCATAATCGTGAAAAGTTTAGTGGCCAGTTCTTGAGTGATCTAGTGTTGCTATCATGGCATCCTTATACAACCTTGTTAAGTGAAATCCAATGTTCACCAATCTAGTGATCGAATAGTGTTATTGATTGAACTCGTGCTTGTCTGCATGAAATCTAGTGGACACCACTCCAATGATCATGTACTACTATTGATCAAGCTCACACTCTTGTCTTGCCATTGTTAATCTTTCCATATTCGTTGATTAATCTCTCATGTTTGTTTACTCGATAAATCCATTCTCGTGACTTACGTGCGTGCTATTCATGAAAAGTGATCATAGACAAACCTTCTGAGTTACCTAGTTCCACCCTAATTATTTGTGATATCATGACAATCTCAAATATATGTGCATACAACTTCTTAATAATGATTAGTTACCATCTTCTGGTTAATTCACTCGGTTAGTTATTTCAAAATTCTTTAGTGTAACTATTTATTGAAACCCTAGTGTATTCTTTCTAGTGATCTCTATATCTTTATAGTGAAATATTGTTCTACTATCGTTACCACCTGGATTTTTTTAACCTTATTAACTGCTAGTTATGATTTGGAATTGATTAGGTGTAACCTATTGGGCATTTTTATGCTCATTATTTTTATTAACATCTTTCAGGAAAATTTTCAAGTGTAAAGTAAAGTAACCGAGAAGTATGCTGAGCGACTGAACCCCAAGTGTAGTACCCTTGATTTTTAAAATTTTAATAAAATAAAATTTTATTTTAAATAAATGAGGTAAATATATTTAATTAGAATAAATGAGAAATAAGTGAAATAAAAGGGCATTTAATCAAGCCCAATAAGTTAAAACCCTAATGGGTTGTGTAAATGACTCAATTACAAAATAATGAGCCTAATAAAGAGGAGCCCATCATAGGATGAGGAATAATTAATTTAAATTCGTATGTAATTAATTAATAAATAATAAAGGGTTAAGATAAATATTAAATAACCCATAAATATCCAAAATAAGAGTCCTTACCCCAACCTAAACCCTTGGCCACGAAATTGGCTCTCTTCCCAATCCTATTAGGTGGATAATTAAGGGAATTAGGGAGATAAATAAGGAAAACTCGGATTTATTAGGAAAGAAATGAGTTTTAGCAAGAAGAGACTCTTAAGCCATACAAAACACCTCAAACTTCGACCCTAGCAACCCTAGTTCGCTTCTGGAGTTTTGGGAGACGAAAGAAAAGGCTGGAGGACGAGGATCTTGGAGGAGAAGGGTTGGAGTTTGGTGTTCTTCATCACTTTTAGTCTTCAAACTAAGGATTTTCTTACTCCGCAAAAAAAGTAGGCAATCTCTCAAGCTAAACTCAAGTAAAAATTATCTTAGGTAGACATCATGATCCCTTGCAAAAGCCCTCTGGTTTTACTCTATTTCGATCACCCATGAGGGAGAATTAATTCCTTGAAATCCTGTCAGAGCCATGTACCTGACCCTTCATGTTTGCTTTCAAACCTTGTGTATACTTGATCTCATAATTTGAGAAGGTTCTCATAAATACTACATCATGTTAGCTTTCAAACGCTTCTAGTTTTCCTAATTTTTATCATGTATCCATCTCTAATTAATTCATTGAACATTGACTACGCATGTTTAGGTCACCGAAATGTAACCTAATCAAATCATGCATAAACCTTGTCTATTTTCAAATTAATCATATGATGATAGATCTACGTGTCTATTTTCGTTTAAAAATGGTTTCATGATTTTTTGATAATCATGCAATTTTCTATGGAATTTAGAAGTGTCTTGTAGCAAGCAGAATTACCCAGGAAAAAAGGGTAAAGGGTCGGACCCTCCCTGATATCTTGGCAGCGCGACCTGCCGCGATACCAGCAGGGTCGCGGCTGGCGGGTACGACACGTTAAGAAACGCGGCGGCCTCTGCCAACACGATTCTCAGTGTGAACCGGACCAGGCCGGTCGGTCTGCAGATCGCGACCGAGCCGCCCGTCGCGACTTGAATCGCGGCAGGTAGGCCCGCCGCGATTTAAAGACTGTGGCCAGAAATTTTAATTATGCTCATGCCCTTGTTGATTTGGCAATATGACCCTTATTTAGCCATGATTAAACCATGTTATAGTTAATTCGACTTGGTAAATTAATAAATGACAATAATGATATAAATTTAATTATTTGAAAGATATTTGCACGATTTATCATACTCTTATGATTTCTTCACACTTGCACCCACATAACATTATTATTTGCCATTTGACCCTAATAAATTATTCAATAATATATCTGGTAAATTAGTGAAAATAAATAACTAAAATTTTCTATTTTATTATATACAATTGTCTTCGTTTTATACGCGCATTTTGAACACCGTTATCGTTTTCCCTCGGCCTTCGAGCACTCGAGGCACGCCGAACCAGTTTTCTACACCCTTTCTCTTGACTTGGACCACCTCTCCATCGGGAATACTCTCGACTGGGCGAGAGAATCTTTGTCAAGGCCTCCGTAAGTCTTCTTAGCTTTGGCACACGTCCATTGCCGACGAGCTGGTTGTACCCTAAAACCCGTTACACCTTAGGGATCAGTACGATCCATGGCCTTAGTGTGTTCTCTCCTTATCTTGTGATCACGCCGGACCATCTAGCCTGTATACACAGCACGGCTAGTGGGCGGTGATGATATCTAGCAGACTGCCGGTACCCGACCCGGTGCCGCGCAACTGTGACTATCGTTATTTCTCGTGTTTTTACGATATTGTCCCTATCTCATCTACTACCTATATCCTTTCATCTGTTCACGTTCTCTCTACTCTTTCATCTATCTCATCTAGTACTCTCTTATCTCTTCTTGGTACTCTATTGGCCATTCATGTGATTGTCAAGATAAAGAAATGACTAATGCCAGTGCAATGGGGCCTGATCAGGTCCTGGGAGGAGCGCCCGAAAAGTGCTAGTGCCCATGGGAGTTAAAATGATCAAGGATGTGTTACGGCATGCATCTAGCGCCATCATACTATCAAGATTAATCTATGACAATCAAAGTGCTATCTATACCAGTGCAATTGTTATCGTTACTAGTACAAGTTGTGCAATTTACATGTTATATCGTTACATGGCCATTCTATTATCATTCTCGTTGTGCTATTTTCTCTGTGCCAGATGCTATTGTTCTCTCGTTATCGTTACTTGATCTACATGACTATTCTCTCTAGTTAACCTGCCATTAAGACATTAATTATTTAAACCATGCTTGTGTTCATGAGATATTAAGTCCTACTGGGCGTTATTCGCTCATCCTGCGTTTTTATTTAATGTGTTTCAGGTGAGTTTGATTATGACCACACTCACGAGGATGGGACTGAGGATGACATTCAGGAGTGACCCTTTTCAACAACCATTGCTTTAGTAGTTAGTTAGTATAGAAAGAGTCAGTTAGTTCTGATGTATTAGTTTGATTTTCAATAAAGTATTTTGGGCCCTAGTTTTGGCTCTGATACGTTGATGTAATAGTTAGTCAATGAAGTTTGGAGGATTATTAATGAAATTGGAGTACAATTGATATTATTCCATTTGTGAAATGGTTTGTATTTATTTTCTCGCTCTGTATTATTTAATAACTGTAATTCCGCTTCGATATTTCGCATCGGGGCGTTACAGTTTTGTGGTATCAGAGCCTAGGTTATTCTTAAGTATAGGATAATTTAGGTTTGACCTGCCTCGACTTAGAGTCTAAGTTCAATACCTATGTGAGAAGGGTAGAACCTGGGGTAATAAGATAAAATAAACTCACACACGTACAAACTTAGTGCAAACTCAATGACTTACATTTAAACATTCTATTTTGAAGGAACATGAACATTAGAAATGGCAGCAGAGCGTGCTCAACTCCGTGACATGCAACATACAATCCAACAGCTCACTCAGGCATTACTCCAGGCTGCTGGAGCTAATAACAACAACAACCGAGGAGCTAGAGAGTTACATTGGAACTTCCGCAATCTGAATCCACCCTATTCAGTGGGACCACAGATCCTGATGAAGCAGAGAACTGGCTCAAGGAGACTAAGGGTATCTTCCGCGTTATGCAATGCTCCGTGGGAAGTGTGTGGCTTCAGAATGAAAAGGTGTCCAGACACTCAAGCAATTGCTAATGAACAGAAAATTGGCGCCTTCCAATTGCATTAACACTCAAGCAATAGCTAATGAACTGTTCATTAGTGTTTTCTTCAGAATGAAAAGGTGTCCAACAAGGTGATCAAGCAACCGAAAATTGGAAGGCAAACAGAGCTGTTGGAAGAAAACGCTAATGAACTGCGACGGAGGATCGACTGCCTTGAGGAATATACTATCACCTTTTCATTCTTCATTAATACGCAGCCTTGTTGGCGCCTCCGTGTGTGCCCCTGTGCGTTCTCTTCCTCGGCCTACAATTGTATACTTCTTCTGGGTCGCTAGTCGGCGGCAGTGTTTGGTAACTCTCTGTCAATTAGTAGTTCAGTTCGGTCTCGATCGAGTTGAGGTTTGCTCTGTTGTGTATAGACCATCGATCCTCTGGGTGGCGTGTAATTTGAGTTTTCCCCATTGACGTGCGTCGTTTCCTCTTGGCAGAGGTCAGATCTCTCTTTAATATTCTCTGTATCATTTTAGTTTGAAATACATAAATGCCTTGCATTGTCAAAAAAAGTATTGTACCAATAAAAAATTGGTATGATATATCCGGTTAACCTTGTGCTTCACAATTGTTAAGTTTAATTTTTCAAATTAGTGTGCTCACTTAATACATAATTTTCAAGTCATGTTTGATATCTGAATAGATAAAAAATAAAGTGAGAATATTATGAAAGTTTTAAAAATATTTTAAACTTATTTTTGATCTTTACTATATGTCCGTTCAGTATCGAAATTCGCAAGACACAAACCTAGAACGGTAAACGCTCGCCAGGAAGACCTGCGCAACGTGACAAAGATGGCGATCCGCGTATTGGCTAGAATCTGAATCACAACCGTCCATTAGACGCAGATCGGACGCTCCATAGCAACCTCGCACTGGAACCCTCTTTCAAAGAAGACCAAAGTTCCCGCTCATCTCCAGCTCCACCTATAAAATGCTCCCGCTTCTTCGTCTCGCATCAAAACCATCACCTTGCCTTCGCTCTGAAACCCATCACAGGCTTCCATCTCTACCGCCTCCGGCCCTCGCTCTTCTCGTCCTTCTCCGTCCAGATGGCCCGCACCAAGCAGACTGCCCGCAAGTCTACCGGCGGTAAGGCCCCCAGGAAGCAGCTGGCCACCAAGGCCGCCCGGAAGTCCGCCCCCGCCACCGGCGGCGTGAAGAAGCCCCACCGCTTCCGCCCCGGCACCGTCGCCCTTCGTGAGATCCGCAAGTACCAGAAGAGCACGGAGCTGCTCATCCGCAAGCTCCCCTTCCAGCGCCTCGTCCGCGAGATCGCCCAGGACTTTAAGACCGACCTCCGCTTCCAGAGCACCGCCGTGTCTGCCCTCCAGGAGGCCGCGGAGGCCTACCTCGTCGGGCTCTTCGAGGACACCAACCTCTGCGCCATCCACGCCAAGAGAGTCACTATCATGCCCAAGGACATCCAGCTCGCCCGCCGCATCCGTGGCGAGAGGGCCTGAGGCAGGGAATTTCCTCTCCCTTCCTCCCAACTGCGGTGTCTCTCTCTGTAACCACTCCGATCGGCTTCTAGGGTTTTAGATCTTTAGATCAATAGGCAGATCAAATGGCATTGGTCTGTCATGTTTTCGCTTTGTTAATATATGAAATATCTGTTTTTGGGCTTCTGTTTGGTATTTGACATCCCCATGAATTGAGACTTCGGAGATGCACGAGGTGGGAGGAACATCTCACCATGTATGCAAGGGGCCAGTCTCAATCAGTGCACGTAGGATCACCAAACCCACTTGTGAACTGCATGTTCTCAGCGGGTTCTCATGCAATCGACCAATCTTAGCTCAGTTTTCCACTTGTGAACTGCAAGATCTATGATCTAAATATAAAATATCCTCCAGATCTCACCACCGTCGTAGGCCAATCATTCAACATATGCTGAAAGATATGGCCAATCCAGAAAGCTCAGAAACATGATGATCTTCTCTGCTACCGGTGCCATTATCAATTCCATTTCTGATCTAGTCAACATCTATCAACCATTGGTCATGCAAACTTAAAAGGTCCTTCCAAACCTGTGGAAAAAAGTGCTTTATGAAACAAGAATGAGGATAGAAAATCTAAACTAAGAGTCCAGTCTAGCAATTCTCTATCCAAGTTATGGAGATTTAAAGGGGAGATGAATAAGCCGCTATTGAATTTTAAAAATGATATTGAAAACAAATTGAAGTAAGAACACGTAGACTATCACATCTTGAAATTTTCATTCTTGCTCAACATTTGAGACACAGGTCCCTTCCCTTCTACATAAAGGGAATACATTATGTTAGGCACAAAACTCTAGCCAGTTACTACCACTTGTTAACCAACATATTTTTTTTTCTATTAAAAATGAATTACATGTTAAATATGAGAAATGCTAGTTATTTGGGCAACTGGGTAACTAGCTGATGTAGATTGGCTATGTGATTGACCTCATTGGTCAGACATGGGTGGGCCCCACGTGAGTGTGGCTTGGTCGGTTGCGTGGCCGATCCACGTAATGCTGGCTACTTAGTTGCCTGGGTAGCTAGCATTTCTCGTTAAATATAGACCTTTGATCGGTCATTATGCACTAACCAACATTTTGTTGCATAGACAATCAAATCATCTTTGCATAAAGTAATGATGTTCAATTAGATATCATAATAGATATTTAAAGTATTTTTCATTTATGGCTCTAAAATATTTAGGTAATCTCAAAATTGTCGACACATTCAATATTGAAATATTCAAGCATGACATATAATAGAAAGCTGTTTGTAGGGGACCCGATGCTAAAGAATGAGATGCTGCAATAGGCAATGCTTGACATTCAAATATTCTAAACAAGTATTCAAATATTTTATCACCATATTAGGATATTCTATTATATTTAGATAAGATCACTAGTTATTTAAATATATATTCAAATATACACTAAATGCTCTTATAATATTTGAATTTTCTAACTTGAGATTTTGATATCTGCTAGATATATTTGAATATCAACTAGACATTATTTAAATATGGCAAACCATGTTCAAATATCAACATTACTCATCAATATTACTCATTGAACATTGAAAATATTTGAATATCATTTATTAGATGTTTGAATATCATTAAGTGATATTTGAATATTGAGGGTTGATATTCAAATAATTTAGAGAAATATTTTAATATTGTTGGGATAATTCGAAGTTTGACTAAGTACTTGAAAAAAACATTAACTAATTTCCCAAGGTAGAGAGCTATTAAGATGATATCATTTTAGAGTAAAGATATGTTATGAACAACTTTATCAAATAGGTACTTGATGATTCAATCATTAGATAATTAACAATCTATAAAGCCCATTAATTAGTCATTGAGAAGGTTATTAGCTATTCCAAAATAGAGATTTTATTAATCACTCCAAAATATATCGAGAGAGATGGCTGCAACAACCAAAACATAGGCATACCAAATATCCATGGAGGCTGAAGCAAGACTGATGAAACTTGCTTACGTCATATTGTCGTGGTAAATTGGGGAAATAGAAAGATCTGTTATCGCTTTGCGGGACCCACACCAATTTGTGACTCAAATCGTTCGGAGGGCTGATCCGGATCTGAGACTGACCTGTAGCCCCGAAGGTTGGCAAAATGAGTTTCGGAATCGAGACGGGTTCGGGTGGATCCGTTTGTATTTGGAAATTTTATATTTGATGGAAATCCTTCATATTTGTATAATTTATAACATAAGATTAGGCCTATTTGTATAAATTATAAAAAATAGACACATTTTTATCTTTTTAGAATTTAAGATAAAAATTATACAATAAAAGTTAGGCAAAAAAATAGAAGATGATAGAGTTTAGTTAAATTAATCAATAGTTCATGACTGTAATATGAGAAGTCTTCGTTATAACAAGATTTAACATATATTATAATAGAGGATAACATTTGCTGTAATAAATTAAAATTTTATTATGAACTAAAAAATATGTCAAATATTTGATAAGAACTTTAATTAATTTATCTTAGAGTTTATCTTGTAAATTAGGTAAATATTTAGTATATGCATAGTCGGTGGTTTTATAGGGTGTTTGGTTACAATTTTTTACCTTTCTTTTTTCTAAATTTTAAAAAAGAAAGAGATCAAATACAAAGACATGTTTGGTAAGTAATTTTTTTTTTAAGAAAGAATTTTTGTCCTTTGTAAATCTCTTTCAGAAAAAAAAAATAAGTGCCAACTTGTTTTTATTTTAAAAACACAAAAATCTTCCCACAACCCCCCCTCCCCCCAAACCCAGTCGGTACCGTCACCCCCGCTGCGGCCTCCCCTCCCCTCCCCCGCCGGCCACCCCCACCCCCGCCGGCGACCACCCCACACCCCGACCACCCCACACCCGCCATCACCCCCCCTCCGGCAGCCCCCCCCCCCCCCCCCCGCAGGGATCCCTCCCCCTCTCCCGCCCTGCTCTGCCCCCCTCCCGCGCCGCCCTGCACCCCGCTCCCCCGCCCTGCCCTCCCCCCTCCCGCCCCCCCCCCCCCCCTCCCCCCCCCCCCCCTGCCCCCCCTCCCTCCCCCCCCTCCCCTGCCCCCTCCCCCCTGCCGCAGCCCCCTGCCTTCCCCCCCAGCCGGCGGCCCCCCCTGCTGCACACCCCCCCCAGCCCGACGGCCCCCTGCCTTCCCCCCCCTCCCCAGCCCAGCGGCCCCTGCTGCACCCCCCCAGCCGCCCCCCCCCCCCCCCCCCCCCCCCCCCGGCCCCTGCCCCCTACCCGCCCCCCCTGCCTCCCCCCCCACCACCCCCCCCCAGCCCGGCCCCTGCCTTCCCCCCAAGCCCGGCAGCCCCCTGCCTTCCCCCAAGCCGGCGGCCCCCTGCCCCCCCCCCCGCCCCCCCACCCAGCCCGTGGGCGGCTCCCTGCCTCCCTCACCCACCCACCCAGCCTCGCCGGAACCCCCTGGAACCAACCCCACTTCCGGCCGAACACCACCCATCCACCGCCCCAAATCCAAACATACCAACATAATTTTTAAAAATTTAGATATTTTTAACAAACAGAAGACACAACATTGTCATAATTTTAAATTTAAAATTAAAAACGAATTTAACATAATTTTTAGGTAGAAATAATTTTTTGTTTTAAAGAGGAAAACTGGAAAAGGATGCAAACATGAAAAGAAAAAGGATATTAATGTCTCCTATTGTAAGAGTGAAATTGAGAAAGGTTTATTGCACTTGCATATTAGGTAATAAATCTATGTTTAAAAATTAAAAAAATGGCATATAAAGGTACTAAAATTTATCTTCTCTACGAAGGAGGAAAAAAGCATCTTGATCACTAAAATAACTTTCAATTATCTGTAGTCTAACAAAACGTCCAAATCAAGATATAGTACACAATGCTGTAATAAAAATGATATTTTGAGATCATTTAATGTATAAATCATAGGATTACTCTTAATCCAATTATTCCTTAAAAGCATGCCAGCAGCACCAAGTATGCATGCACCTCTTATTAACTGTGATTCATCCCCTGGAATATTGGATTAGCATCCAATAATCTCATCTTTATTTGCAGCCGTCACAGCAGCCCACCGGAGTGCGGGATGGCGTACGGCAGCCAGGCATCTCCCCCGATGAAGTTATACACAGTAAAGTTCGACGCCTCCTCGCCGGCCATCAACCTGTAGGCAGGCCACTGCACCCTCCCGCTGGTGTTGGCGCCGGGGCCGTAGTTCTCGAACTCGCCGTAGTACAGCGTGCTGAGCGCGAAGCTCCCGTTCCACTCCAGCCACCCCGCCGGCTGGATCAGCTCTTGTAAGTACGACTGCATGTACACCGTCCGGGAAAACTCCTTCCACGGCCGGCCGAGGTATGTCTGGGTGGCGTTGGGATCCGCCGCCAGGTCCGGTGCGGCCCTCACGGTGCAGTTGTGGATGGAGATGCCCGTCGTCTGGTTCGGGTGAGTCCGGCCCTGCGCGGTGACGGCGTTCACTTGGTCGGCCATGGGCTGCCTCGCGTAGATATTGCAGTTCTGGAACACGGCGGCCGCGTTGCCGAATATGAAATCGACGGTGCCGTAGATATCGCAATCGCGGTAGAACTGCCGGAGGGAGTGGACGTAAAGAGTGTCTTGATAGCCCACAAAGCTGCAGAGATAGAAGGCGGACAGGTCGGCGCTGTTTCTCACCGCCACGGCCTGGTGCTTCTCCGGGCCTGCCGTGTTCTCGAAGGTGATGTTCACGGCTATGAACCGCTCGCCATGCACAGCTTCATCCCGTTTTGGAGAA
The DNA here is from genome assembly GCA_014218235.1 of Colocasia esculenta. Classification (NCBI taxonomy): domain Eukaryota; kingdom Viridiplantae; phylum Streptophyta; class Magnoliopsida; order Alismatales; family Araceae; genus Colocasia; species Colocasia esculenta. The sequence continues at coordinate 10,263,502 of CM024755.1, read as the reverse complement.
GAACGAGCACCCGCAGCATCAGGAAAAGACCACGTACTCAACAATACGAATGGAAGATTTAGATTCATGCACACCGGAGAGTTTGCTCACCAAAGGTGGCCGATTTGAAGGTGGAAGACCCGTCGACGAAGCTGCGGTTGCCCGTGACCACGGTGCGGTTGATGCCGGCGCCGAGCAGGATCAGGTTCTTCTTATGCTTGTCCACCACCACGTTCTCCTCGTAGACGCCTTCCCCGACGGTGATCGCGAAGTAGCCGTCCTCCACGTCGGTGTTGTTGGGGACGAAGGCCACGGCCTCGGTGATGGTGGTGAAGTCGCCACTCCCATCCTTGGCTACGACCACGGCGCCCCTAATCCGGACACCAGCGAGAGGCCTGGGCTGAGTGACCTCTGCAAGGTGCCGGCCTTCCGTCGGGAAACCTGACAACATAATCGCATTAGCCATTTTGCGAGGAGATATATACATGAAGTGTTCGTCCTCGTGACACAAATTTTCTTATTTATGTACGTTCCATTCTGCGAACATTTCCACGACCATCTGGTGCCGGCTCTCAAGACTCGACCCTTTTAACTACGTTTCAACACATCGGAGATAGAAAAAGTCTCACTTGCTGACTTGCCCAACCATCGTATAAAGTGTTCGACTAAAAGATGTCCCCCGCCCGAAAACCATATTATATTAAGGTGGAGGCATGCAATGGAGAGCCAAATCATTGGTTGATGGTGATTATATATGTCAGGTCCTCACCTTGGCTATGCTGGGTGGAGTTGAGACCGGGTGGCTTCCCAGGGACCCTTCCCTTCGGACTCAGTGCACTCGAGACCAGCTCGAGTGAGACGCAGTACAGTTGACTATCGTTGACGAACGGAGCCAACATCTCGGCGTTCGGCGGAGGCGTGGTGCCTCTCCGAGAAGCCGCACTCGCCGCCGCCGCCTCCAGGCCGTCGAAGCAGGTCTGCTGGTTAGTGACCACCGCGCTCATCAGCGTCCTCACCCTGTCGGCCGCCTTCAGCGAGGACAGCGCCTTCTCGCCCCTGCCGAGCTCGGCCGCCACCTCCTCCAGGTACTCCGTGTTGAGCCGCGCCAACTCGCCGCAGTCCTCGAGGGCCGACCCCGCGCCGGCGCCCCCCGCGATGCGGCGGGAGCGGGCGCTACCGCCGGGGAATAAGAGGTTGTCGAGGATCTTTGATGTTCTGCGTGCTTGCTTAAGAGCCTTCTTGACGGAGTACCGGCCGAAGCCGTAGTGGCTGGCGGGGAACCGCAGGGGCGCGAGGACGGCGCGGCAGAGCTTGGGGTAGACGGAGGTCCTGCATGCGGCAGTAGGCGAGACGGGGGCCACGGTGGGAGGCGAGGCAGCAGTGCCCGCTGAGCAGAACAGCAATAGATGGAGGTCGAGGAGGACGAGTAGGAGGAGGGAGGCCGAGAGTGGCCACATTATGACGCGTAAACTGGGGAAAACCAGGGTCACCATTGCAGTTTCATGGAAGACATAAAAAGAGTGATAGAGGGAGAGAGAGAGAAAAGAGATGCTTGGAGCGTTTGGCTGACGGTAACGTACTCTTCTTCTCGTTTTGCTCACGGCCGGATTGGGGAACAAGGAAGACAACTGTTGCAGGTGGGGCTTTGTTTTCCTAAATGTAGTTATATATCATCATATGTAGTAAGACGCGCCCACTCTTAGGTACGAAAATTGGGAAGCATATAATGTGATATATTTCTGCGATTAAGGATGGACAGACGACACGCTCTTTTTGGCAGGTCACTGGCTATGCACTGAGCATACTGCATACTCTTGTTAGCCGGGTTACGTGAAGTTGGTGAGCTAATTAATCTGGTGCTGGAGTACTGCGCACCCCCACGGAAGCGTTTCACGTGGCAGCTCGCGTTTCTTCCACGACGGGGGAAGCCATGTTCCCAGAAGAACCAGATAACCCATGGCAAGGTTGCCATCCTACCGAAGCAAACACAGCTGCAACACGAGCAGGCTACGGAGAGCTGGGAGACGTCCCGAAGCAGCACTACGCAAAGAGAAGTACACAAGAATGGCCCCATTTGGTGGGAGAGCTCTCTGGTGCGATGGAATGGAGAGGTAGGAACATGTGGGTGATGCCTATCGCTTGCGTGCGATCTAGGACAGAGCTGGAAGCTAGGTTCACAGTCTTATTTGGACCAGAAGTACGTGCTGCACCAAGAGATCTCTTAGTCTAATGGAAGTCCAAGAGGATGCAATATCTCCTGTGCGTTGGGTGTGTTTTCGAGTGTTTTGTCGTTGGCAGTGCGATCAAAAGGAGACGTGTAAAGTACTCTGTGGTGCAGGGGAGAAGGTAGATGAAGTGGGGTTCGTTGGGATGAACAGTTCTGCTCGATCTGGCGCGCGGGAGTCTCTGAGAAAGAATGATAATTGAGACAGTGGAGTGACAACAACGGACGAGCAACTGCGGGCACCACACCAAGGACAAGACTGCACTAATATGAGAACTTTTAGTACACATTAAGAACATGTTTGTTATTAAGATAGATCAGAGACAGATATCCTCACTTTCTGATCCATCTTAATATCAAATATAGTCTAAAATTTGCGTTAGGATACATCCAATAAAAAGATTGTGTAACATGAAAATGGGTTTTTAATATCTCTCATCATCTAAAAAGAGAAATATTTGTTTTGAGTCGAGTCTGATAACAAGTATGTGTGATTTTTTCTCTCTCTTTTTTTAGCTAATAAAATTATTTGATAAGTAATCTACATAGAATTTGTTACCATACTTGATTACTAACAAATATTTCTCCTTTTTTTAACTCCTATTTATGTGGCGCAGTCTTAATGAATATGTCCATCTTAATACATACCAAAATATGCATTAAGTATTTATAACAGTAGTATTTATGATGATTGCCAAAATCTTCATGTAAGAATCTAGATCACGACCAAAAAAAGGCCGTTTAAACCAGAATAGGGATCCTCACATATATAAGTTACTAGTTCTATACCCGTGCCATGCACGGAAATATTTTAGGTAGATATATATTTATGTATTTATTAAAATTTATTTATTTAGATAAACTTTTAACTATTAAAATAAATTATAGATCTATGTTCATGCCAGTATATGGTTTTTTTTCAAATGTGTATTAAACTGTAATAAATTTATAAACTATAAAATTAGATTGCATACTATTGTTATTAGAGGAGTATTGAAATAAAAAATATATAACATATAAAAAATATAAAATATTATCTATCTTAAATTGACGAATATATAAAAACATAATTTAATATATAAATTTAAAATTATTTTCAAACCAATTAAAAACAGACTATCTAATTAAATTCACACAAAACATAATGAGAAATGCTATGCTCTTGGCGGGAGCATAGCCTCGCTGGAGGGGCCGCGCCCCTCCACGCGCACGCCGCGTGGAGGGGGCGGGCCCCTCCAACATTTAATGCTGTTGTTTTTACAATTTGTGCACACAAATAATATATTTGTGCACACAAATACATCATTTATGCACACAAATAGTGCACACAAAAAAAGAAAAAAATGATTTTAATGCTGGGGAACCCGCTCCCTCCACGCGGCGTGCGCGTGGAGGGGTGCGGCCCCTCCAGTAAGGCTATGCTCTCGGCGCATTACTCAAACATAATAAAGCATGTTCCTGGCCCTGGGAGACTTATGTAGTTGTCCTTGGGAGAAAGACGTCATTTTCGTTTCTTCGATGACTCCGATTACAGAAGTGATCTGGGGAGTTGAAATTACCTCCACTGCCCTTCCCCGTCGCCACTCTTGCCGAGTATGGCCAGCAACCTCCTCTTCAGATTCTAGACGGAGAGGCACCGCGCGCCGTCTGGTCCCTGCCCGCCGTCGTCCGGGGATGAGGAGGACGACAACAGGAGCAGCTTCAGCCGCTCGCGGGACAGCTGCTTGGAGGAGGAGGAGGTGGTGGTGGCGACGGAGCTCTCCGAAGAGAGTAAAGGGGAGGAGTCACCCACGTCGGCACCCTCCTTGAAGTTGGGGATGTAGTCATGCAGCATGTCCGCCAGGTCACGGAAGCACCGGAGGTAGAGGAGGGAGCGGGCCTTGAGGTCCAGAGCGACCTCGGAGCACGGGGAGAGGGCGAGCGCTGCGTCGAGCACGCCCAGAGCCAAGGAGACGTGTGACGGCTCTTGGGTTGCGATCAGGGCGCAGGCGTCCTTCAGATAACCTCCGACGACCTGAAAATAGGGAAAAGTAGGCATGCAGGTTAATTAATGGCAATGGACTGCAGAAACCAAGCACAGCGCCAAGAATGCAACCTTCAACATGGCAGCCAGCACCGCCACAGCAGCCAACGGTACTGCGTGCCCATCCTCCGGCGGCGGGGGCGAGGCGGGGATGGAGGTGGTGGTGAGGGTGGTGGAAGGGGACGCCATGGTGAGGGTGATGTCGGCGGAGGAGGCGAGGGGCCACCCGCCGACGAGGCTGTTGGGGGCGCTGAGGGACCTGGACATGAGGGTGCACCACGCAAGCTTGACGACAGTGAAGGGCTTGATGCTGCAGGACGTGGTGGCGAGGGCCCCCGCCGGATTGCACTCGGAGGAGGGCCTTCGGGCCGCCCTTCTTGTGAAGCTGGAGCAGCAAACATGATGATCGAGATGATCAGCAGGCATGCATGGATCCGAATATGAGGAGTTCTGTGGGAAGAACTTGCAGAATGTACTGCCATATGAACCTAGATATATGTTGCCAAGTAATTAATTTCATAGTGTTAGATTTCTAATGGATTTAATATAAGACTGCAAGGAATAGATAAATTGGTATTGATTGATATTGATATATAGTATAGATTTTAGGCGGGAAAACTCAGCTCCTGGTGCTGCCACGTGGCTATTTCAGGACTGAGTTTTATTAGTATAGTATAGATGAATGCCAAAATAGTTGTTGGTTCAGGCATATTAATGGCCATACGTTACTCACATCACTAGTCAAAGTACTATGTTAAGAATTCAGAATTACCTGTCGTTTATCAAATCTTCTTTCCTGAAGCTAGTAATGATTTTGTTCCATAACTGAGCAAACTTTGCAGACTCTAACTCTTTAGTAGCACCTGGAATCTGAAATTTGGAATATATGAACATGCATAGGTGCCCCCTTGGGCCACTTTTATGGGTTAAGGCACCCAAGCACACCAAGGCGAGTGCCTAGGCGCCCCCTTGGGCCACTTTTATGGGTGCTCAAAATTAAGGTGGATCAGCACCCAGCCCTTGGCCAGACAACCTTTCACCAAGGCTGCACCTAGGGACTCCTAGGTGCCCGTCTTGACAACTATTCTTAAATAGGACACTTATTTACGCAAAATGGTTCACAATTTTGGTTAGCAAATCCGCTACTTGTTTTAACTGAAATGGAAGCCTTCTAGCCTTTTAGGTTGGGATTCACAAGAATGAAATGAGATAAAAAACAACAATGCATTGGACAAGTATGCAGTTTTGTGCATGCATTCCTTCAAAATGACCAAAAGAAAGAAAATACAAATGCCATCTTCTCTGTCAAAAATGAATGATAAATGCATAGGGGTTCCCCTACCATGATGATGCATGAGATCGATAATTCAAATAGTGTGATTTTGCCAAGTCATCTGCCATTTGGAAGACTTCAAAGTTAACAGGAAAAGCCCAATCTCTTTGCCTTCTTGAGCCCTTCCTCAAACGCAAAGAAGCAAATGGCATCAGGCTGTATTCCTTTGTGGAGCATCTCATCAAAAATGGCTTTGGCCTTGTCTACCTCACCGCGGATACAATAAAAAGACAAAAGGGGTGTATAAGTGACAACATCAGTGATCAGCCCCCTGCTGGTCATTTCCTCAATCAGCCTATGAGCATCCTCAATGTGATCCATCTTGCAATATCCATCAATCAAAACTGTATAGTAGACTGTGTCAGGTACTATGTCCATCTCTTTCATCTTGTTCAACAATTGTGAATGCATGGCTTTGATCAGATTTTCATTCCTCTTATTAACATACGAATGGCCTTGTTTTAGCTTCTTTTTCAAACAGGCACCAAGAAAAATTGTATAGGTTACTATATCAGGTTTGATTCCCTTCCCTTTCATCTCATTGAATAAACTGTAGGCTTCTGGCGAGCGATTCTATTTGCAATATCCATTCATCAATGTAGAATACACAATAACATCAGGTGATAAACCTCTAGTAATCATATCATCAAAAAAGTACCGTGCCTTTCTCATATTCCCTGTCCGAGAAAAAGCAGATATAAGGATGCAATAGGTAATTTTATTAGGGGTGATACCCATACCTATTGCCAACTCAAAAACCTTCAACATCTTTTGTAGCTCTCCACCCTTACAAAGCTCATTGATTAGTTTACTGTGAGCAATTTCATCAACAAGATTTCCATGTTTGCATAATTTGATAAAAAGATTGTATGCTTCTATTGTATGACCAAGTTCTAAGTAGCCATTGACCATCGCACTGAAAATAACAGCAATGTTGGCATTCTCTATTTGTTGTAATGATTCAAACAAGTGTTCTGCCTCCTTCAAGTTACCTCCTCTACAGAAACCTTCAATTACAGTGGCATAGGTAACAGAATTTGGCTCCACACCATGATCTAGCATGTGATAAAGAAGGCCATGTGTCTCTTCTACTGATCCACTCTTTTAGCAAATCTGCTAGCAAGTATGTTGTAAGTCACAACATCTGGTTTAAGTCCCACATTCGTCATACAAGTGAATGTCCCCCAAGCATTATCAATTTCACCTCGGCGACAGTAACCATTAATTAACGTGGTATAATGAACCTTGTCCGGTACCAATCCACATCCTTTCATTTCTTGGAACATTTCAACTGCTGCTTCCATCTTGCCAAGCTTGCATTGAGCATCTATTGCAATATTATACAAAACTTTATCAACAATTTGTCCTGAATTCTTATATTTCTCGAAGAGCTCTAACACTTCAGCATTCATGCCCAATTCAGAGAGACAATGCAGGATGGAACTCGCAATGACACAATTCGTCTCGATTCCCCTCGAAGCCATCTGATCATGAAGGGATAAAACTCGTGAAATATTCCTTGATGAGCAATATCCTCTAATAAGTGAACCATAGGTATACACGTTAGGTGGCACACCTTGCTTGACCATATCCTCCAGAACCTCTTCAGCTTCACACAGTTTTCCCATCTTGCAAAACCCAGAAATAACAAGATTGTAGTGGATAGTTGTCATAGAAATACCCAAACTCCTAACAGACTTTAGTAGCATGTAACCTGAATCAGGCGTTCCATAAGCACACATCCCACATACAAGTTCTGAAAAGATAGAAGAATCAGGCTCAATGCCTACTTGTCTCATTTCCCCCAACAAATCATAAGCTTCCAACAACTTTCCCTGACTGCATAATGCCTCCATCAGAATACGAAAAGCATACAAGTTCGGACTTATTTCGGATCTCTTTATCTGACTATACACATCTCCCACCGACTTCATATAACCACATCCAACCAAAAGGTTCATCAGGAAATTGCGTGTGTTTATGCATGGAACATAACCACGAGCACATAATTGGAAAAATGTCTGGGCTGCCCTATCAGGGATCTTAAGGTGAGCATAGGCTCTGATAACCGTATCAAATGCATCGGTTACCTCATTTACACAGTTTTGACCCTGTGAGAGGAACCCAAACATGGCCAGAACATCAAAGCTAGAATCTTTATCCGATAATATAAGTTCAGAGAACAGGGGTATCAATTTCTTTTCCACACCTGAACCACAGAGGACATGAACAATCGCAGCGCAGGTGGCTGCGTCGTGCCGGAAACCCTGGACCCACGCATCCCTGAAGAAGGAAAGCGCAAGGTTCGGCTCCCTACGCAAACCGTTCAAAATCTCTACTACCTGAGAGCGCACCAATACGAAGCGAACTTCCGAGGATGAGAAGGGAGCTGCAGTTGGCTTCTGCTCGTCGTCGGAAGATGAGGTGATTTGTGCAAGGGCAGAGGCCGACGCCAAACAAGTGTACTGTGGGAATCTGCCAATATGCTTAAACTCCCTGTTGATAAGGTGGGTAATCACCGAACCCCAGGAGAAGATTTGAGAAGTGGAGCTGCACAGAAGAGGGGGAAGACGCCACATTGATGCGGGACAAGGGGGAAGAGAAGAGGAACAGATGGCCGGAATCCACCGGAGAGGGAAGAAGAAGAAAAACCGGAATCCACCGGGGGAAGAAGAAAAGCTATGGTCTGCTCGATTTAGCAGGGAAAGTATGTTCTTAAGGTGGACTGTACGAATGTAGGTTTAAAATTAAATTTTTTCTAAAAAATTATAATTTGTTTGATTTAGTAAGAAGTTTTAGATGGTGAGTAAAGATTTCTTTGATGATTTAAGTGACAATTAATATTTGAAACTTAGGTGTGTTAAAGTTGATAAATTTATTATTTTATGTTAGCTACTATATGTTAGGATTTGTTTACCCGGATTTTACTTAACCATATTTAGTTGCGATATAGATAGATTTAGTGGGGAGGTTTAAGCGGAAAAACTCTGCTTCTGGTGCTGCCACGTGGCTATTCCAGAACTGAGTTTTATTAGAATAGTATAGATTTCTTCAACCCAAGAGGGAAAAAAAAGATTCCTCCCACAAGTTTGCCCCAGAAAGAGGGAAAAAATTCCTCCTACGTACGTACACGTCCCCGTCGTCTTTTTTTTGCCGTGTCCGTGAGAATCTATTCTTGGCAATCAGACTCTAATACGCGTAATGATCACCCGTTTATTAATAAAGGAAAACTTTACTTGCCTGTATAAATAGAATACGTACAAATAGAATTGTTTTGAGATTATATGAAGAAATTTCTCTAATTAAAGGACGTACATATATACCGACGTAATTGTTCGGATCGAATTTCTAACAACCTGACGAAAAATAATAAAAAAAACCACAGACTGAGATAATGTCGCCATTGTAGAAGATTCATCATGACAACTGTTCGATCGTTTTTGATGAGGCCAATTTTAACTTGCAAAGGTTGTGTCGGATCGACTTCGAAGAGACTAAAAAATATGACCTACTAGACCTGTTGTTAAAGAGGAAAAGTGAAGTTATCGATGTCGCCTAAATATTGTCGGTGATACCCGTCTTATAAAAAGTCAAGTAGGAAAAAAGATTTCGACTCTCTAACACTCAAGTCAAACTCTCATTCTAACAAGAAAACGAGATATGGAGAGAGAGAGAGGGTGTGTGTAGGTGCTGAGGTTGAGTTGAGATCTATTGTGTGGATCTAGAACCTCTTCCAATTTTATGTGTGACGAGGGAGTCCTTTTAACTATAGATGATTTTGAATAGTTGCTTCTAAATAGGCCCAACCCAGGAGTACCTTGGTTAAGAGGGGGCCATTCCATTTCCCGGCTAATGTGGACACTCATCAAATCTGAAAAAAGCAATTCCATCTTTGTAAAGATATATTTGTGAAATTACTTTTTATTTGGAATATTTTATTGAGTTACATAGACAATGGATTAATTAGATAAGATACGGAGTATAGGGCTCATATCAGAATCATAAATTGAGGTTAATTATGGGCTTTGGTTGAAGATATATAAACAAGTGACTTCGAAATATGGTAACTTGATTGTTGGAGACTCGCGTTTATAAAATCAATTTTCTTAATTTTGGTGATTATAATAACTGACTTCCCCTAACTCCCTTTGATCTATGGTTGTTGTAAATGCACTTCCAAAATTTCTCTACGAGGCCACCTCAACTCATTTTGAGCTCCTTCTCATAGGTGAGATCCACTCTTTTAAAGAGCTTCAAACAACTAAACTATATAAAGTAGGGAAATACTTGATGTCTGACTTGTTGGATAGCGAAGTTGATTTAGATTGTGTGGGTCATAGTAGTGGGGGGAGGCAATGGTAGTGGTGACAAGAGGCGAATCAAGGGCTGTCAAAAAAGACCCGTTAACCCAAAACCCAAACTGGACAAGTGGATAAAATACACTATGTTTACCTGTTACTAAAAGGCCGCCAAGCTGCTCGAGGGCGACGCCGCGCGCACGACGCCGCAGCACCTGTGCGAGGACGACCGGGCGACGGTGAACACGAGGGCGACACCTGCTCGAGGCGACGACGCCGCGCGCACGACGCCGCAACACTTGTGCGAGGGCAATGCCGCGAACTGCGAGAGGGCCGCGACGCCAGGAACACCTGTGCATCTGAGTACATTTGGGGTTTTTACTGGTCATGCAATATATTGGGGGTTCTTGCTTATACATTGGGGATTTTTGGTGTTCATACTATGTAGGTGGTTCTTTCTTATACATTGGGTTTTTTCTGTTCAACATGTGGAACATGACGCCAAAACCCCCTAATATACTGTACATAGGGTTTTGGATAATGTTCATGCATGTGGAAAAGCCATCCTTTATGAGCCATCGTTTAGTTTCCCCCTACAGACAGTGCCAAAACCACCTTGCCCTATGATGTTTGCTGTGGAAAAATTTCATGTAGCCTTGATGATTTCTGTAATAGAGAAGTCTGTTGTAGGAGTTGGTATATTTGGCTTTGGAACTGCTATTGCTGCTTATTGAGAAGTCTGTTGTAGGAGTTGGTATATTTGGCTTTGGAACTGCTATTTCTGTAATAGAGAAGTTTGTTGTAGGAGTTTCCCCCTATAGACAGTGCCAACCTGCTGGTTGGACATCTCAGTCTGTTGTTCATGGGTCATGGGGGGGGGGGGGGTTAGTGTTCATGCTATATCATATACAGTTCTTTTTGTTCAAGTTATATATTAGGGATTTTATAGATGCAAGGTATTCACTTACACTCAATTACGAGTTTTAGAATATTTTATGTACTTTCATTTTAATACTACTTCTATTTTCATCTACAACATGGTGGTTGTGAATTCTTCATGTGGTGTGATCATCTAACTCATTTTGTGGAATGAGAATTATCTTCTAATTGTTGATGTGAGAAAGAAGCTAAAATCACAACTCTTGAATGTCGGGTTGCAGAGCTAGAGAAAGAACTTAAACGGTGTCAAAGTCTTCTAAAGAAAGCGAGGATGATTGTCAAGGTCTTACCGGAGGCATTCTCTTTTCTTAAAATTTCTGTTGCTGAAGATGAGAGTGATGGTGGATCTTAAGTTTAGGAGGCAAATGTAACAGATGTTAGTCTAATGTTTGGAACATGTATTTTATTCGAAGTTTGAACTTTTCATTGGACAAGATGGTGGATCTTAAACCTATGTTGCTTATTTTGAAGTATGTAACATTTTTAAACTTTTTCCCTTCAGCATGTTTCTAGATGTTTATTTTGAGTTCTTGCTATTTTGATCGTGATAACTCTTTGTGTGAGTCGCAATTGGACGTTGGCTCGTGACAAGTTCATAACTAGCATCTCTCAGGTTCATAACTTTGGCTCTTGACATGTTCATAACTTTGGCTCTTGACAAGTTTATTGATTGTTCCAAAGTGAAATTTGTAATAAAACCAAACACATTCTCATGGCTTCTATCCAGTCGGTGTGTAGTGCCCACTTTTCTTTGTTTCTTGCAGAAACTGAGCAATTCCTGGTTTACTGTCTCATGTTTCTTCTTGTTCTTGTTGTCTACAGTCAAAGTATTTTTTCAATGTTATCCATAATACTTTATAGGCTTTTGTTTTGCTTGTACAGAAGCCCACAGAAAATGGCTAGTTTTATTTACAGGAAACCTTTGTGGTTAGTCTATTAATCCAGATTCTTCTTTCCTCATAGTTTCTTTTCCATTTATTTCACATCTATTTCCTTTTCTTAAGTAAGAGAGTCTTATCTTGGCATGCTAAAATGGTGTGGGGGAACATGTTAGTAAAATCAGTTTGTACAGGTTACTGTTCATCATTGAGTTCAAACACAACCAAATGGAACCAAAGCCAATGTTCAGCTTATCTTGGTTTGATTAAGATTGGGCATTTCAACATGGTACTTATGTTGGTGTGTAACGCCCCGACGCGGAATATCGGAGCGGAATTACAGTCATTAAATAGTACAGAGCGATAAAATAAATGTCAAACCATTGCTCAATTGGAATAATATCAAATAACCTCCAATTTCATTAATATTCCATCAACTGACTATTACATCATTCCATCAGAGCCATAACTAGGGCCCAAAGTACTTATTCAAATTCAAACTAATACATACTGACTGATTGACTACTAAACTAACTAACTACTATGCCATGATAGCTGATCGGGTCACTCCTGAGCAACATCCTCATCAGTCCCATCCTCGTGAATGTGGTCATATCCATCCGACTCACCTGAACACATGAATAAAATACGCAGGATGAGTGAATAACGCCCAGTATGACTTAATATCTCATGAGAATAATCATGCTTTAAATAATTAATGTCGTAAATGACAGGGTAACGAAAGAGTATAGTCATGTAGAGCAAGTAACGATAGCAAGAGAGCAATAGCACTGGTATAATGAAAATAGCACAACAATAACGATAATAGAATGGCCATGTAACGATAATAGCATTTGTATAGCACTTGAATAGATAGCACTTTGATTGTCAACGATTAATTGTTATAGTATTAAATGGCATTGGATGCATGCCGAACACATTCTGATCATGTAACCCTTGTAAGAAAATAGCACTCTTCGGGAGCTCTCCCCAGGACCAGACCGGGCTCTATTGCACTGGCATATAGCACTTGTTTGTTATTCTTGACAATCAATTGTATGGCCAAATAGAGTACCAAGAAGAGATGAGAGTAATAGACGAATAGATGAGAGTACAGAGTGAAAGTGAACAGATGAGAGTTACAAGATAGTAGATGAGACAGGGGTATAATCGTAAAACATCGTTAAACCACGATAGTAACAGTTGCACAACACCAGGTCGGGTACCGACAGTCTGGTAGAAGTCACCACCGCCCACTAGCCGTGTTATGAACACAGGCCAGATGGTCTGACATGATCATAAGGTAAGAAGGAAACACTAAGGTTGTTTGGATCGTACTGATCCCTAGGAGTGTAACGGGTTTTAGGGTACAACCAGCTCGTCGCCTAAGGATGTGCGCAGAAGCCAAGAAGACTTATGGAGGCCTTGACAAGGATTCCCTAGTCCAGTCAGGAGTCTTCCCAGTGGAGAGGTGGTCCATGCCAAGAGAGTGTGTAGAAAACTAGGATCCGTCGTGCCTCGAGTGCTCGAAGGCCGAGGGAAACGGTAACGGTATATAAAACGCGCAAGAAAACGAAGACAAGTATAATTAATTAAATAGGGAAATTTAGTAATTATTTCGCTAAATTACCAGATATGTTATTGAGTGAATTAATAAGGTCTCATGGCAAACATGAATGTTTAGTGTGTGCATGTGTAAGAAATCAATAGGACATGTATGATTGTGCACATAATTTTTACATTAATTAATTTCACAAAATATTACCCATTACAAATTAACAAATTGAATTTATGCATGACACTATTTATTTAAAACTAAACATGGTTGTATTTGACATATTAAGCAGGGTATAAGTGCAAATTCATGTTCTGGCCACGACTCTGAGGTCGCGACACACCGGGGTGGCGTAATTAGGTCGCGACGCCAGTGTCTGGCGCGATCAGAGAGTCAGGTCGCGACATGCAATGGTGTCGCGTTAAGGTCATCACGATGCCCTTTTATGGCGCATTCAGGAATCATGTCGCGACGGGGTTGACGGTCGCAATCAGGTCGTGACACGATGACCGGTCGCGTTTTGCTGAACCGGGTGCTGGGGTGAACCGGGGGCAGGTCGCGACATGTCGACCCATCGCGTTCAGAACGCGATGGACCCCCTTGTCGCGACCCCCTCTGAGAAGGCTGCTCGATCGACACCAAAAGGCTGCCCGAGCCGAGAAAAGAGATATTTCCCCTTTTCCAGGTGAGTTCCATCCCTCCTTTCATGACACAATCCACTTCAAAAATCAATATTAAATCACATAGTGATCCATAAATCATGAAACTAATTTTAAACAAAACTAGACATGGAGATCTATCACTGGTCATGATGAATTAGAAAATAGTCATGTATAGAACATGCTTGACTAGGTTACTTTTCGTTAACCTAAACATACACAGTCAAGGAACAATAAATTGATTAGCCACATATACAAGATGAAAATTAGGGAAAATAGGGGCGTTTGAAAGCTAGGATCATGTAGTATTTATGAGAATTATTTCAAGACATGGGACCATGTACAAATGAGGATTGAATATAAACATGATGGTTCAGGCTCAACATGTTAACAGAAGTTTGGGCATTTAATTCACCCTCATAGAAGAACGAAATAGAGAGAAATCAGAGAGCTTTCAAAGGGGATCATGAAGACTACCTAGGGTAATTTTTACACGGTTTAAGCTTGAGAGATTTCTTACCTTTCTGTGTTGACAAGAAACTAGGGTTGATGACGAAAATAGAAGATGAAAATCCAAGCTCCAAGACCTTCTCCTCCAAGCTCCTACGTTCTCCAGCCTCTCCCTTTGTCTCCCAAAGTCTCAGCAACGTAAATGAGGGTTGATAGGGTCGGATTAGGGTGTATTTGGTTGCTAATAGAGTCCTTTCTTCCTTAAGACTCCTCACTTTCCTCAAACTCTGAATTTCCCATATTTATCTCCTTTTTCTTGCGTTTATCTACCTAATAGGATTGGGAACATATCTAATTTCATGGGTAGATGGTTAGGGTAAGTCTAGGACTCTTCTTTTGGATATTTATGACTTATTTAACATTTATCTTACCCTTTTTATAATTACAATTATTTTTAAATCCGAATTTCGCCTAATTAGCTCCCATCATGTGTTGGGCTCTCCACAATTGGGCCCACTCTATCATGTTTGGGCCATTAACATAACTCATTCCTAATTTTGGTTAATGGATATTCATTTAATTCACTTAAATTCTATTTATTCATTTTTTATTCTAATTAAATCTATTTATCTCATTTATTAAATTGAAAATTTTATTTTATTTTGAATTTAAAAATCAAGATTGCTACATGGTGCAATCTGTTTTTCCATTCAGCTTATCATCTACATGATGTAGATTCTATTGTGATGTTCATGCCTCATTTTTATTCATGCTTCTTACACATATGTTATTCTTATGAGTTCTTCAGGACATCACAATTGTCCTTCATGGTAATCACTGTTGTGTGATTCGTTGATGTTATTGATTCCTTGAACCTTGCTCCTATTCCAAATTTCCAATACTTTGCTTCTCGATATATTTAACACATTCATGCAGCGGTGTCAATCTCCTTAGTAGACCTCCACATTAACTATACAAAGTATAAAAAAATGCACTTTATGAAAGACAAAGCAAAACCATGTTACAAACTGCATACACACTTAACAAAAATGCAATATGGACTAAACATTATAGATAAATGATCGGAAATCTAAAACCAGGACTTAGAATTAAAAGGAATGGTAAGCCAAGTAATATTTTTTAATTAGGAAGGGTATTTCTGACATTCGCATAGCAGACTGTTACCCAGTTTCACGGTTTCCATTTAGTTTGGACTGAAAATTAAATTTGGTTCAAAAGAGGACCGAACATTGATATTGCTAAGCGCTTGGACTAAAAATTAACTCACCTACTATAAAATTGACCGGGAATCAAATTCTTTCTCTCTCAGCAGCAGATGGAGCCCGGGCCAGTGCCCGGGGAGGGGGGGGGCAGAGCGGTGGTGGGGGTGGCGACGGAGAAGAAGCCCCTTGCGGCGCTAGCGAATTCTTGGCGGTTGTTCACGGACGAGGATGAGATCACAATCTTGCAGGGGTTCCTGGACTTCAACTCCAAGAGCAGCGGCGTGGCTGCGAACCACACGCACCACCACAACATGGGGCCATTCTACGACCATAGAGGGGAGCTACTACACTGACTTTCCCGTAATATTTCATCCACTCTGTCTTTGCTCTCACCTCCACATCTGTCGCCACCCATCGACCTCCCTCTATCTGCGCGGCGGGTGGAACAGGAACCGAGCGCAGCAAGCGGAGCCAGGAGGGGGGGGGATCACCTCTACATCTGTCACCACCCGTCGGCCTCCCTCGATCTGCGTAGCAGGTGGAACGGGAACCGAGGGCAACAAGTGGAGCCAGGAGGGGGGGAGTGGTCGCCAGGCAGTGTAAAATGAAGGCAAATCCCTTTCGTTTCTAGGTTCTCTTGATCGTTTGGAATTTGATGTGTTTTTGTTCTCTTGATCACTGTAGCAACATTCACTTCTCATTTATTTTATTGGATCTTTTGTGTAGTTCGTTCAACACGTAGAGGTTCAAGGGGGGTTTGTGTTATCCATTCTTTTAATTTTCTGACATGCTTCAGCCATTTTGTTTAAGTATTTCAGAAGGGAAAAGCTGAAAATCTATCATTGAGTAAAATATCATGTTTAACGAGATCTTATATGTTAATCAGGTTGATTTTTTTTATTTTTCTAGAATTTTTTAGTATATTTAAGAAAAATAACACATTATAATACAACAGGTTGACCCAGATCTAAAATTGAATCCGAAAATATCATATAAATAGTCATACCCAATAAGAGGATCCGAACTAGCCTTGAAAAATCCAAAAATATCATTTACATAGTTGTACCCAATAAGAGGATCCGAACTAGTCTTGAAAAAAATCTAAAAATATCATTTAAATAGTCGTACCGAATAAGAGGATCCGAACTAGTCTTAAAAATCCCATTTAAATAGGCGTACCCAATAAGAGGATCTGCACTAGTCTTGAAAAATCTGAAAATATCATCCAAATCATTTATACCCAATAACAGGATCCGAAATATTATTTAAAATCCAAAAATATCATCCAGATAGCTGGGATCCGAAATAATCTTCAAAATCTAGATATATCATCTCGATATTCTATATACACAACCGGGATTAAAAATTCTATAAGAAATAAAAGTTATCATTATGGGTTTAAGTTTGAGACCCATACCCATTCTTTAAAAATAATAAAAAAATGAGTATGAATATATCTTTGTGAGAAGTTATAGGGAGGGGGGAGGCAATGGTAGTGGTGACAAGAGGCGAATGACAGTGGTGACAATGAGCAATGTTAGGTGCACCTCGGTGCCTCTTGTGATTGGCTGGCGCGTAGGTGGAGTTTGATTGGCTGGCGCAATTGGGCAAATGATTTATCTGGTTGCCCAAGCATATAGTATTTCCCGATGACAATAGAAAGTTGGCAGTGGCAGCAATGGGATGTCAGTGATGGAATGCCAGAAGCAGTGGTGGCAACTATAGGACATTGGTGGCATGTGATCGCGACAACTAGCATTGGCGGCGATGTCGATGATGTGATCTTGACAACAATGGCTAACGATAGTCAATTATACCGTATCACATTTATATAGATAAAATGTAGTCTAATAAAATATCTAAGCAATCCAAATCAACTTCACTGTCACAGTCAGGCAAGTGAAACAACAGCATTTCGCTATAAAATAAGGTGAAATAAGTGAACTACATATAAATCATCTACTTCCAGGCCTAGTTTTAAATAATCAAAGGACCCTAAAGAAAAGAAAGGTTAAAAAAGCCCAGCCCAAAATGGGGCCCAATTTTACCTTGAAGTCCGTTAACAAGCCATTGGGCCGGTCGGGTTACCGGGCCTCGGCACCATCGACGGTCCTGCGTGAGGGGGAAGGGTTTCTTCCTCCCCCGGACAAAAGTCCCGCGCCTGGCGGCCCCTTTCCCCGCTCTGCCGGCGGGCCGTCTAGGGTTCCGGCCATGTCTTCCGCCGGCGATGATGGATCTGATGGCAGCGCCGGCGAGGAGGACGAGACTCTTGCTCATTTCCTCGAGTCCGAGATCCTCTCCGTCGAGGTTCCCCCTCGCCACCATCTCCATCTAATCATTTCTCTTGTATCGTGGTTGGGACGGGATTCTGTGTTTTCGATTTCTAGTTAATCTGATTTCCCTGAGGCTGGATGTGTGCATGCGCTTTCCAGGATCAGATCTTGCCGTTGAAGCCGCCGGCGAAGAAGGCCCGCCTGGAAGAGGAGCAGGAGGAGGGGGCGCCAGTTCCTTCTCCGCTTCCTCAGGGGGGTGCATCCCAGAGCAAGTCGGCGATCGACACCGGCTTCTTCAGCAGGATACCTGCGGAGCTGTTCCGCCACATCTTTAAGTTCCTCTCGTCGGAGGTGTGTTCTCCTTTTTTCGTTACTTCCACCGTTTCTCCTTTCCCATGCATCATCAAAATTGCGAGGAAGCCTGGAAAAAGGAAGGGAGCTCCTTTTTGTTTTATTTCGTCTAATTATTTTTGCAATTTTATTGCACTGGCGATTGAAAAGGACATGTTTCTTTGAATTTTTTTTTGATGCGTCAGGACCTCGTTTCATGTTCTCTGGTATGTAAGATTATGAATTGCGCTGCTTCTGATGAATGCCTCTGGCGCCGACTGTAGGTTTTCCTTCTCCTTGTCTCATCCTCTTGCTGTGTTAAAATTTGTGCTTGAGTTTGTTGTTGGTCTCTTCATCCGCTGGGTATGTCGTTCTTAGTGCAACTGAGGGATTTGCAGGTATTGTATTCGCTGGGGACTGGATTCTGGAATAGGCAACTTACGTAGATGTGCTTGGAAGAAGCTCTATATTCAGGTATAAATGTAAAAAATTCATGTTATGAGGTCTGTGCACTTTTTTGCATCTACGGCATACCTCATAACTTGCCAGATATGGCAAGAAATGGTGAAATACTATTACCGTCTACCGCTTATCTCATAACTAGCTATATATGGCAAGAAATGGTGAAATACGAGTGCAGTCTTCCTTTTAACTCTTATAAGCTATGCTATCAAAGGCAGTAGCATTGAGGCAAGGCAAGGTGCCTCACTTTGACCAAAATCTCATTGACCGACTAGGCGATCTTGGTTGTTTCCTAGGCTGCCAAAGGCAGCCATCTTTTGCCCACCTCCTTTGCCCCAGCCTCCAAAAACTAGACTTGACATGGTTAACTGAGTAATTGAATGGAGTTTATAGGGTTTTATGCATGTATTTTAATCATTTTGTGAATAAAATAGCATATATTTATGCATCTAAAGTATATATATGATTTATTCTTTAATATAAATGCCCTAGAAGTTTGAGGCTTGAGGCATCCCCTTGGTCGCCTCAATCGCTTCTTGCCTCTGATTACATAGCTTATAAGGTAGTAGACCATAACTTAGTCCTAGAGCCTCCAGAGTGAGAAATGGATGAACAGAGTAGTTTATGTTCTATTTCAATGATATGCAGTAGCTTCTAGAGGAATACCTCGCAAAGGACCACAATATGATGGTTATTGACCTTTTTTGTTTCTGTGTGATACCAGTACCTTCTGGAGTTGGGCAAAATTGAACCATTGATAACAAACTAGCCTGTTATTTTATGCTCCTATAACATGCTTAATCAGTTAATCATCTCCTTCTATTGATTCTCAACTCGTTTTTGGGCAGCGTGATCGAGAAGACATGGTGCACTTTATCAGGAACAGCCCCTCAGAGTTTAAGGAGTACTATATCCAAATGCAGGCAGCTAAGAGAAGTCAAGCACCGCTTCCTTCACAAGTATAGAATCCATCATGTTGCATCTGTGTTTCTGGATGACGTTATGGTCTGCCAATGGGCCAATAATGCTTTTGGAGATCCATTTTCCTCATCTTTCTCTCCTTTTTGTGAAGGTGTATGACGATAGTGTAATGCTCGACAAAACAGTAGCAGAACAAGTTTCCATTTGGAAAAGCAAGAGAGGATTGAATGATGAATTGATTGGCGACCATGCTTGCTCTGGTGATACGTGTACATACACACAAATTGGTGATGTCTTTGTTTGTGAGAAGACAGGTCGTGTTCATGGTAGGAAATATATGTATAATGAAATTCACTAATTTTCTTTTTCTTCTTCTGTAAACTGACATCTATCACATATTATTTCAGTATGTGATGATACATGTCGTGAAATTATTCTCGACCAATTGAATGGACATTTTGTATGCACTATCTCCGGTCGTGTTTCAGACAGTTGGCTATCCTCTGATAATGAATTGAATACGGTTAGTAAAATCTTCCCTTGTTCTTTTGTCTATCATGAAATGTAGAGAGAATTTCTTTAATTTGCCTTTTTTTTTTCATTTCTTGTTTTGCATTGTTGTGAAACATGCAATCTTTTTTGTGAAGTGAGATGAATAATCTGATCTCGTTTTTGTGGGTTGTGGCATCACTCATGCTCCATGGATGATTCTAGCAAGTATCTTGCTTACTCAAACTGGATTGGTGCTTCCCTTGGTAAACCTGAACTGGGGTCATGGACCTCGTGATTCATAATTTCTCTATTGTGCTGGCACTATTTTGTAGTAACAGAATATATGGTGATTATTGAAGTTTTCTAGGTGTTGCCTATATTTCTTTAATTTGCCTTTTCTTTTCATTTATTGTTTTGCATTGTTGTGGAACATGCAATCTTTTTGTGAAGTGAGATGAATCATCTGATCTTGTTTTTGTGGGTTGTGGCATCTCTCATGCTCCACGGATGATTCTAGCAAGTATCTTATTTACTCAATACTGGATTGGAGCTTCCCTTGTAAACCTGAACTGGGGTCATGGACCTCGTGATTCATAATTTCTCTGTTGTGCTGGCACTATTTTGTAGTAACAGAATATATGGTGATTATTGAAGTTTTCTAGGTGTTGCCTATATTTAAGAGAGTTAGACAATAGTGTTGTAGGTTTGTAGCTGTGGACCAGTCACCAATTGGCACATTCAAGAAGCTTGGTCAAGGGTTTTATGTCATGGTGTAATATTTGCCTTATTGTTTATGTATTTGGGATCTGATTTTCCTTCATGTTGGGAACAGAAACTGGTATTTGTATATGTCAAATTTCTTTTTATTCCTTTACAGCAGGGGGGGGGGGGTGTTGCATATTGCAGAGGTTGGTTCCCTTGTGCTTTTGTACGTTTAAAGTGATTGATGAAAAGCGGTATTTTTCCATCTTCAAAGAAATATGTTGCTTAACGGCTGGGTTTTGTATTAGATTAGCTTAGTTTCTGGGTTAATCCTCTATGATGACACTCCTTGGTTGCTAGGTGAATATCCGGTTGAAGGCTATGTCAAAACCGCCATCTGGCATTTAAGTTCTGCATTTACCTTTTGAGCATTTCTGTAATGGTATGTTGGAGAGGAAGCAGTGTAATATTTAGGATAAAGATAGAAGACCAATTATTAGAAATTAGATCAACAAATTTCTTTTAGCTGTCACATCCTATCATCTATAAAAGTGTATATTTGTTATCATGTCGTCAAATTAGATATTTTCTAATATTCAGTTTCCCAAATTTTCAGGAACAAGGGGAAATAGCAGATGAAGCAGAGCCTTTCATGGGATCTGGCCTATTTGGTAAGAACTAAGAACATGGGTGTTTTATCATTTCTAGTGGGATTTGATTCGGCAGGATTCTTTATGACTTGCCTCATTCACCTCAATCCTGATCCTTTATCAGTAACGAGTTTTTTTTTCCGCCTTTTCTGAATAGATATCGCTTTGTTGTGTTGAATTAATGCCTTTGGCTTACTAAATGCTTTCTGACTCTCTCACACAAGCACAAGTAACCATGAATTATTTTATTCCTCGTCTTATCTTCTGGTAGGATATTTGTTGTTATAACTTTCTCCTTGCCTCTGATTTGTAGTGCCCTCTGTTGAGATCTTGCTGTTTGTCACTGCCTTTAGCAATTAAACCATTTGGGTTAACCTCTTTGATGATGGATGTTTATCTAGTGTATTACATGTGTTCTTTTGGGCTTTTTTGCTTGACCTTTCTACTCCTGCTATCATTCCTCCTGCAATCATTTCTGTGAACACTTCATCTCAGATACCTAGGTATTCGCCTACATTGAAGCTCAGCCAAACCCTGGTCAATTTTGCTTGTCTCTTGCTTGCTTTTATCCATAGCAGTTTTAATTGTAAGAGCGGATTCATAGATTAGATTATCCGCAGAGTGATTTTAGAGTTTAGACTCAAAAAATCTTTTTTCAGCTCTATCTGCTCTCTATATATAGAAATTCCTTCTGTTATCAGACCGTGGTGGAATCGTAAAACAAACCTTTCTAGGTGCACTGTCTTTGCTCCCAAATGCTCTAAAGATGTAGCTCTATCCCATACACTTGCTAAATTTGGGGGCGAAATCCCCCTTATGAGCGATGGAGTCTACTTGTTCGGTACTTATGACCGTCAACTAATTTATTGTGTTGTGACTGTTGTCTGACAGCACGAGCATACTGTTTGGGCTACAACTGTGATGATGAGGAGGAGCTGGAGGCAGCATTGAGGTTCTGCTGATAGTGGAAATAGTTAGCTTGAGAAGACGTGTTGTACATCCTGTCTATAATTACCTCCCTTTATTAGATTTTGAACAAGAACGTGGCGATGTATGACTGTTGTCGTGTTCTTGTTATCACGGCCATATCCATATTTCTGTTTTTGAAGTTTCGGAGAATGACATGTAGAGTTCCATTGATGTTACTTGTTTGCCGAGTGAGTCGTGTGAAATCAAATGTAAACCATGTCAATTAAAATCGACTGTGATGAGCTTTCAGAAGATTTTCAACTTACCAACCTCCATAAGAGATGAAAATGCCCGTCATGACATTGATGTCAAATTTGCATGGAAGAAAACGCAGGTACAAACTGTGTCATGGCAGAAGTTGAACTAGGTAAACTCAAGACATGTGATGATGGAACTGTAAATAATATAATATACTCTCTTGATGCAGCATGTAGTCTTGTATCTGCTCTTTTTATCTTTTGAGCCATGTTCTACGTTTTGCCCGTATGTTGCAGTAGTAGTTAAATTTCGTATGCAAAGATAGATATGAGTGATGTTATGGCAAAATGAAATAATATTAAAATAAGGTAAAATACGGAGTCTTGGTTGCTGGACTGTAAATTTATCTTCTGAGTCATGACTTGTGATGCAGCCTTTTGTTTGAATTATATGTCTAGGTGGGCTTTTATCTATCAGATATCAAAATGTTTTTGGAAGTTGAGTTTTCACTCTAAGTTGTTCTTCCTTGGTAATTGGTTGCAAACAATTGTCTTTTTGACACAAAATTAGGGGTGATATTAGGTTACTGGATGATCATTATATTCTGCTTTTTTTTTGTTAGGGCCTTCGATTAGCACATGCCCTGAATCGGCCTAATCCACAAGACTGGTGCATGTTCTAACCCACACTTGCGTCGTTTGAAACTTTATTCAAATTTTCCCTCCATAACTAAGAGTCTAAGACCATCATTGGTGAAACTTTTAATCGGAAATAGGGGTGTCAATTGGGCCGGGCCGGCCCGGAGGCCCGCAAGCCCGGCCCGGTTTTAACCGGGCTTGGGCCGAAAAAATGAGCCCGTTACAAATTTTTGGCCCGGCCCGGCCCGGAAAAAAATAGGGCCGGGCTTGGGCTTTGTGTGGCCCGGCCCGGTCGGCCCGCCGGCCCGGAAAAAAATAAATATAATTTATATTAAATATAAAATTTATATTTAGAAAGAGAGTTATATGTATTTTTTCTACAATAAATCTACTAAAAAATATAATCTTTTACAAGTTAAATGTTAATATAGATATAAGTAAAATATATATTTTTTTAGATATATTATAGTAGATATATGAAAATTATATATTATATAAATAAAAAATAATATTTTTTTATTTCTCGGGCCGGGCCGGGCTTTTCGGGCTTTTTCTGGGCCGGGCCGGGCCGGGCCATACCGGGCCTACCCCCGGGCCTGGGCCGGGCCCGGGCCGGATTTTAAAAAACCGGGCCTGGGCCGGGCCTAGCAAGGCCCGGTCCAGGCCCGGCCCATTGACACCCCTAATCGGAAATCATCCTAATCATTTTTCTGAGCATAAAAAACCTTGAAATGGTGCTTAATAAAGTTTAGGTATTTATAAAAATCAAAACTATCTAAATATCAGCTTTTTCTTTCTTGATTTTGGGTTCATTGTTAAAAATTTAAAAGTATACAAGATCTAGTATTGTTCCCTCACATTAATCTAGTCGAAACTTGAGAAAAGGCACACCAAAGTATAATCGCAAACCATATTAAATACGTCCTAGTTATTGGCAAGATGTTTATTATCTTACTTTTCATTATTTTATTTTATTTTTCTCGAAGAAGTTATTTTGCTTTGCATTTAACTAAACAAATTTCGAACGACGTACTCAATTCGGATTTGGCCCTCTCAAACGTAACCCAAGGCTCTGGCTCTTCCAGGACGCCATCTCTGATCCATCGGATCACTTTTCTCTTGGACCACAATTAGTGAGAGAGGCCCGCAACGTCGCGTTGATCCGAAAGTCTTGTAGGTTAGATGCTTAAGAGTTAAGACCATCATAGTAAGACATGGTCCACTACGAAACACTTTTTGGACCAAAACAAAATACCAATTTTGAGTGATTTCTCGATTTTTTTTCTTAATTTTAGGAGTTTTTGTTTGACTTTAATCTCATAAGAAATTCACTTTAGAGAACGACTATCCCACTAAGTAAGTGGCTATTGAGGTCTCACTGCAAAAAAAAAAAAATGGTTTCCTATGAACCCATCATCTGCGAAGATCATTCAAGATACAAAAAAGTTATAAAAATAGAGAAATATTATGGTGCGGCGAAGACTTTTGATACGACCCCGCCTTAGCATAACACGAATCATTAGATTGAAATCTAGCAGAACATTATAATACATTCGTACTCGGTGTTCTGAGTGCTCGAAATATTAGTTGTTTGGTATTGTTCAGTGAATATAAATAAATTATTAGATTAAAATTTAACAGTCTACACTGATGATATGGTCGGGCCGTACATAACATTGCTCATTAAAAGTATATTCTAATATAAATTACGTGTTAATTTTTTTTATTAAATTTAAAAATTTTGAGAGGAGAAATGCTGTGTGCCTGATCGTGACGCTCGACCGTCCACACTCGTACACATAAGTAGATGTAAGTCTCGCTATCATACTAACAACGAGTCTATCATGTTTATATATGCGATTAGATGCTGGATACGTCGAATAACCGGACACAAAGTTGTAATGGGCCGAGGACTGGTTGGTGAACAACGAGAGCCGTAGCGGGTACGACTCTCCTCTAATGATCCAACGGCTGCTGTGAGTTGTAATAATCCGCTAACGTATGTATTTGTGTGCAGAGCATTAAAACTTCACATGTTTAAAAATTAGGATGATAAATTTCTTACACGTTATGTAAAGAGTTAAAAAATAATTAATGAATATTCTGATCGATGACGTGACAGAAAACAAATTATCGAAGGTGTATATAGAACAACCGAATTAACCTGAGTTGTTTCCTTCAAGTCTCCCCTTTCAACTAAAGATGCATCATATTTATGTTAGCTACGTCAAAGGAGATGGGAGATAGGTACACCTGTGCTTCCTTTGCACCCCCCTCACCCCAACCCAACCATACGACCCACATGGAGAGATCTTTTTTGATAACTAGATAACTTATTTCTGAATAAGTTGTTTGTAGATAGGATATCTCTGATTAAAAGTTTTTTTAAAATAAATAAAATTATTAATTTAAAAAATTAGATCTTTGGTTCACTTAAAAAATTATATATTTACATATTTATCTTATTTAGAAAAATATATAAGTCAGAGACTTAAAAATAAATTCATCAAAAATAAAAATTAATTGATAATTTTTCTTAAAATTTATATAAAAAAAAACTATCTTCTCACCAAGTTCTCATTTGAGTTAAAAGATCTGATAAACAAGAGTTATCAAGATCCATTGAGTTACGAAAGAGGCTCTAGATGCTCCCCGTGATGTCAGATTAGACTACATTTATATGATTATCTATTAAGAAAAAATAAATAATAAAACCCTTTTCAATCAAGTGATGGTCCCTTCTGAAGATTTTTTTTTGTTTTTTAAAATATCTAATAAAATTAAAATAATACAGAGAAAATTACCATGACCGGCACAAAGATGACAGCACATGGTAAATTTTTTTGGGAGAATTAATTAGGGGTCCTTGTCAGAGGGTTAGACTTAATTTGTAGTCCCTGTCAGAAAATCAGAAGTCATATGATCCTTACTTTTTGTGTTAGTTTAATTTCTAGTCCCTGCTTTTTGTTTCTAGTCCCTGCTTTTTGTTTCTCAGCATTTAATGAGTCTTGGAAGAGGAGCCGTCCTTTTAACATCAACTTTTTCCTATTTTGCCCTTCCTTCTTCTTCTATTTTCCTAGTTACATTCGTTACAGTTGCCTTTGTATCAGTTACAGTAAGCTTCTATGTCAGTTACAGTAATCCTTTATATCTGTTACAGTAAATCTTTTTTTCTTTATGCACTATTACATTCATTACAGTTACCTTTGTATCAGTTACAGTAGGTCTTTATATCTGTTACAGTAAGCCTTTGTAACTGTTACAGACTACAGCTATAAGCTCTTACAAAAGAAAAAAAAAACTTTATTTGTTTACAAGTGGTAGGATTCGAACTCAGGTCTTCACAAAGACAACATGAGATACCCTTACCACTAAGCTACAACTACATTTGTGTTACAATAGAACATATAATATATTTAATTAAGTATTGTAGTAAATATAATACTCTATTACAACTTATGTTAAGTCTTGTTACAGTTAATATCATTCCCTGTTACAGTATACATTAAGTTCTGTTACAGTAAACACTATCATCTATTATAGTAAACATAATACTCTATTACAACTTATGTTAAGTCTTGTTACAGTCAATATCATTCCCTGTTATAGTATACATTAAGTTCTGTTACAGTAAACACTATCATCTATTATAGTAAACATAATACTCTATTACAACTTATGTTAAGTCTTGTTACAGTCAATATCATTCCCTGTTACAGTATACATTAAGTTCTGTTACAGTAAACACTATCATCTATTATAGTAAACATAATACTCTATTACAACTTATGTTAAGTCTTGTTACAGTCAATATCATTCCCTGTTACAGTATACATTAAGTTCTGTTACAGTAAACACTATCATCTATTATAGTAAACATAATACTCTATTACAACTTATGTTAAGTTTTGTTACAGTCAATATCATTCCATGTTACAGTATACATTAAGTTCTGTTACAGTAAACATTGTCATCTATTATAGTAAATATAACATTAACATTTGTTACAATATACATTAACTTTTGTTACAATATATATTAAGCTCCATTACAACTTGCGTTAAGTCTTGTTACAGTATACATTAAGCTCTATTACAACTATACATTAACCTCTATTACAATATACATTAAACTTTGTTACAGTAAGTCTTTATATCTCTTACAGAAAGTATTTGTATCACTTACAGTAAGGCTTTATATCGTTTACAGTAAGTATTTATATCACTTACACTAAGTCTACATATCAATTATAGAAAGCTTTCATATCATTTACAGTAAGTTTTTATATCTCCTACAGAAAGTCTTCATATTTATTACAGAAAGTCTTTATATCACTTACATTAAGTTCTGTTACAACAAACATTATCATCTATTACAGTAAACATTAAACTATGTTACAACAAACATTAAACATTGTAACAAAGATTAATGTATATTGTAACAACGGTTAATGTATATTATAACAAAGCTTAATGTACATTGTAATAGAGCTTAATGTATACTATAACAAGACTTAACATAAGTTGTAATAGAGCTTAATATATATTGTAACAAAGGTTAATGTATATTGTAACAAAGCTTAACATAAGTTGTAATAGAGTATTATGTTTACTATAATAGATGATATTGACTGTAACAAGACTTAACATAAGTTGTAATAGAGTATTATGTTTACTATAATAGATGATAATGTTTACTGTAACAGAACTTAATGTATACTGTAACAGGGAATGATATTGACTGTAACAAGACTTAACAAAAGTTGTAATAGAGTATTATGTTTACTATAATAGATGATAGTGTTTACTGTAACAGAACTTAATGTATACTGTAACAGGGAATGATATTGACTGTAACAAGACTTAACATAAGTTGTAATAGAGTATTATGTTTACTATAATAGATGATAGTGTTTACTGTAACAGAACTTAATGTATACTGTAACAGGGAATGATATTGACTGTAACAAGACTTAACATAAGTTGTAATAGAGTATTATATTTACTACAATACTTAATTAAATATATTATATGTTCTATTGTAACACAAATGTAGTTGTAGCTTAGTGGTAAGGGTACCTCATGTTGTCTTTGTGAAGACCTGGGTTCGAATCCTACCACTTGCAAACAAATAAAGTTTTTTTTTTCTTTTGTAAGAGCTTATAGCTATAGTCTGTAACAGTTACAAAGGCTTACTGTAACAGATATAAAGACCTACTGTAACTGATACAAAGGCAATTGTAATGAATGTAATAGTGCATAAAGAAAAAAAGGCTTACTGTAACAGATATAAAGGATTACTGTAACTGACATAGAAGCTTACTGTAACTGATACAAAGGCAACTATAACGAATGTAACTAAGGAAATAGCAGAAGAAGGAAGGACAAAATAGGAAAAAGTTGATGTTAAAAGGACGGCTCCTCTTCCAAGACTCATTAAATGCTGAGAAACAAAAAACAGGGACTAGAAACAAAAAGCAGGGACTAGAAATTAAACTAACATAAAAAGTAAGGATCATATGACTTCTGATTTTCTGACAGGGACTACAAATTAAGTCAACACTCTGACAGGGACCCCTAATTAATTCTCCCAATTTTTTTCAATTGTTGAATATATAAAAATGAGAGAGAGAGAGAGAACAATGCAATCTCATTCCTAAGCTTGAGGACATCATGTGTACTAACAGGCAGCCTACCCCCACATGGAGTGTGGCCAGAAGAGAAGAAAGTTAGCCACACCCACCAATCCAAATCTACCGCGTGTCCTGTCATCATTATCTAAAGAAGCAAAAAAAGTAGAGCACCGCTTGGTGCAAACCATGGTGCTAGTTTGCATCCACAGTGATGCAAACTACCGCCCCCATTGAGGGTGGGCCCACCCCCAATGACCTCAGCTCCCCATCAAGGGAGTTGAGTTTGTTGCGGCGGTTTGCAACAAGTGTTTTTCAAAAAAGTATTACACAGTTTCTCGCTATTCCATGGTGGCGTGGGTCCATGATAACGCATGCAGCAAAGATCAACGGTGTCCGAGATCACACGTCACGCCCGGACGGCCAGGATCGTAGATTCCGGCGACGACGCGGCCACATCACACGTGAGGTCACGCTTCACGGGGACGGGACGGGACGCGGCTTGGATTTGACGCCGTTGCGGCGTCCTTGGCCGGCCCGCACGGAAGTCCATGGGCGTGCATGCTTTGGTTTTAAAGTTTTGCTTTTTTTTTTTTGTAACGGAACGGGGAACGAGGAGCACAACACGGGGAAGCATACGTTAATGATGGCCCCGCCCTTAGTAATTTAAGATATATTTGATATTAAAATAGATCGAAAATAAGATAAAAATATTTTTTAAATTATAAAAATATTTGTTTTATCTTCAATCTATTCTAATATCAAACATATTTTTAAAGAGTTAACCTTCCGAAAGAAGAACGGCAGGCCTCTTCATCGGGTTTGGGTGATGACTTTGGTGCATAGCTGGGGAGTTAGCCAGCAGCTACTAGCCTACTATGTCTATGTGGTTCCTCTCTCAATTTTCTTTTTTTTTTTTTTAAATAGTTTTATGGTGGGAGGATGTCGGCACGTACGGTATTTACCGCGTTTTTTTAGTAATTTCTTAAATTAGTTACCTTAGAAAGAGTTATTTATACTAGTATATATTCTATGTAAGTGGAGGACTGTTTTGATTTCAGAAGTTCGGTCAGATTTTCTATTAGTTTCCTCTATATTAAATTAAAAGTCATAAGGTAAGTTGAGAGCTTATTAATTAGTTCACATTTAATTCTGGAGACATACAAGTCTAATTCTGATAATCTTGAAAAAAAAAAAGGTGAGATTTGAACTCAATTAATGTCCCTCACACTTCGCATGAATCCAAATATCATTATATTATAGTCTTCATCGTGAACAAAACCTATCATAACCTTGACATATTTTAGTGAGTGGAAGTTTTTTAATATCTTCTTTTATGGAAAGGAAGTGACGACATTCTTGAGCCAGAAACTCATGGGTTACGTGCGTGTATCCTAATCGTAGCCTCGTAGGGATACTTCTACGAATATTCTTTCTATAGGAGGCTCTACACATTATACTTTAGGCGTTTGTTCACAGAAAATCAAGAATTTTCAAATCAAAGTTAGGCACCATTTGGAATGGAGGTAGAAAAAATTTTGGAA
Source organism: Colocasia esculenta (assembly GCA_014218235.1). Lineage (NCBI taxonomy): Eukaryota > Viridiplantae > Streptophyta > Magnoliopsida > Alismatales > Araceae > Colocasia > Colocasia esculenta. The sequence goes on along the minus strand of CM024755.1, from coordinate 10,233,133 downwards.
CCTCAAATCTTTGACAAGATGTATGACGTTTCCAAACATTCATCTCTCACTCCGGTTTATGTGTGCAGCATTTTTTCCTGTTAAGAGAGAGATAGAGAGAACCGTGCTGGCGCAAGGAAGCGGGTTCACCTCCGCTTCCGAAAAATTTTCGAAAAATAAGAGAGAAGTAGAGAGCAGGGTCGCGCTTTCGAAATTTTTCTCATTTTTTTTTAAACTTTTGCACACCTCGTCGCCCACGCCATGAGGCGCGGGCGACGAGGCCAAAAGTCTCGGGCTAGTAACGAGGTACGCTGATTTTCGATTTTATCGATTTTCACTTTTTGAAAATTGGTAACAAACGGTGTCTTAGTCGTGTTGAGGGGAGATTGGCCATGTCGAACTCTGATTGGCACGAGTCCAATTAAAATGTATTGATGTAATACAATTTAATTTAGATGATATAGTTATAATTTATAAAAATAAAAATAATCTAAAATAGATAAATCGTGCCAGAGACTCGCCTCCCCCCCCCCACACCACCACATAGTACGATACGGTCGTATTATTACTATCCACAATGGCACGATAAACTATGCTCCAAATCGGAGTATTGAATTAGATCGAAAATTTGATAGAACAGTATAGTATGGTACATACTGTATTGATTCACCAATAACATAACACAACTAAGGTCGAGATAATGGAGGTGAGTAGGATCTGTGAGGCGAGGATACCATAGTCCTTGCGAAAGAACCCACCCAAATACAGCTCGTTCTCACCTTGAGAGATGCCAGGATATAGATAGCCCCCCTTCCCACTACCCCTACCCATGCTTGAGAATGGATCCATCTCCTCTCTTATGTTGTTCCTTCTCGACATCGACAATGACACAATCTTGATTAGAAGGAAAAAAGAGGGGGGTGGTTGATGAGATGATGAACATACAAAGAAATAGAGACATGGGTGGTGTGATCGCTTGTAACCCCAACTCTCCACTTTGCTGGCCCCCCTTGGGGCCTCGCCTCTTCACCCTCTGACTCCTCTAACCTCGGCAGTCATGTGATCATCTGAGCCTCGCCATCTCAATTCTACTTCAATGGTGGCCCGACAACATTCTCAACAGGCACATGAGGATCATTATAGAACTTGACAAATGATCAGTGCAGAAGCCCTAGACATGTCAAAGAGGGTTCGCCAAGAGCCTCTCCTTCTAGTACGCCGTACCCTGAGCAGCCACACACCTCTCCACTTTGTAACGACCTTTAGCTTCTTTAAGAGAGAAGTCTTGTGGCATTTGGAGCAAAGATTTCCTATCGTTGAGTTATCATAGAAGTTACAATTATTCGCGTACGTACAACGGTAACATTGGGGCCTAACTTTCTCTCCCTTCTCTTGAGATCATATCTCTTTGCAAGAGGTCATGTCGACAAATCCCACCACATATGGGGGCCATAAAATCTCAAGCACGATACAACAATGTCATATAATATTGGTGTAATATGGTAAGACCAATTATGTAAAAAAAAACAGCTCAACATACAAATAATATTTTAGTTTTAAAATGGCAAAGGATAGTTTCTCCTTGTCAGACCCACGTGGACTGCGTCACTTTGGAGGCCCTTCCCCTGTTACATTCCGTCCCCTTCCCTTCCTCACAGTGTGTGTGTGAAAGAAAGAAAGAGTTGTTTATTCTTAAAAAAATAATAATAATAAAAGAAAAAAAAAAGAAAGAAAAATTTTGCTGCATTAATCAACAGAAGATTGAGAACTACTTTGTCCTCCAGCCTTTGTATGTATAGCGCTAATGATGCCGAAAAGCATCTTCCCCCTTTCGTACGATACATAAGCACATACACATGCACGATGGAAGAATCTGAGTAGCTGAGCTGATGGAGATCATGTCCTGACGTCCACATGGGTATGAATCATTATTATAGGCTGTGATTATTTTATGTTAAAATAATTGTACATATTCACAAACCCTAATTGTATCCATTATGGATGACCATGGCATGTACTAATGATCAGATGGAGTTCAAACCCTAATATATGTTCACAAAATTGTCGAACAGAAATATAATTTTCTTTTTCTAAACGGTACTGTGATTATTTTATATTAAAACAATTGTTAAGAGCACTCAGACGTACGTTATGATTAACATCGATCGTCAAATTAACCACTCTTATCGATCGAAAAGCACAGAAATCAAAACCTATATGAACATCTATCTAAATCTACCGCACACTTAATTTTTCAGTTCATCTCCAAATTATTTGCCCAGCCCTAGCTAGGCCACAAGAAAACATGCATGGTAAGTATTAATCGGCTAACTCGTATGAGAAAAATTTAATAGATTTAAATTTTGTACTTTGCACTTATATATATATTTTACTTCTGATTATATGAGTGTATTGTGTGTTTTTTTTATTGATCAATAAAAAAGAAGAAATACAAATGTAAAATATAAAATTTAAATACACTAAATTTTTCTCAACCCGTATCTATATGAGAGTTTATGGACAAAGTCCATGCAGAACTCTCCCATACTCACGCTTACATGGTTGTGTGAGGATGGGCATGGGAGAGTCCCGGTGAGAGTTATGAATAAGATATCTCAATTTATAAGGGTTTTGATTTGGCATATTATAAGATATCTTCATAAATTTTCTGTATTATCAAATCACAAATTGAGTTTAACATACTGATAAGGAACAATTATAAGAATTTATCAAATTATCAAAATAAGCCGTCATGCAATATTATTGTCTCTCCCCATCTCTCTTCACCCTATCAATTAATACCCATCCCATCAACAACAACGCCACAGATCACCGCCTATATAATTCTCTTCTTGTGCTCCATATCTTTTTGGGTTCTATTCTTCCCTGAAGAGGATCGCATATCCTCTGAGTCTTGGAGCGTGAATTTTAAGGACCATTTTAGTTGAGGGTTAAGTAATTTATGAATAGGTTAATTAGATATTAATTAATCTAAAAGTTAATTTGTGGTGGTATAATCTTGTTTGGGCCGGAACCAAACGGGCCTCCACTAGAGAGAGAGTAGAGAAGACGATCGCCGGTGAGGACGAGAACTTGCAAGACCAGAAGAGGATCAAGGGGGCCCGGTGAAGACCGGGGAAACCCTCCGATGCCTAAGTCAGTGGAGAACTTGCAAGACAGAGGGTTTCGGAATACGAGGGTGTGTTCGCGTGAGAAAGAGAACGTACCGTTGCATGGTATTGTACCTGTGCTTTTATAGGTGTTGGTGCTAAGGCCAACGTGCGTAACGTTGATAGATCGTGCCTGAAAAGGCGCCTTGATGGACGCGCATAACGGGAGGACTTATGCGCTCAGGTGCCCGTTGGGCTGCCAGGCAGTTCGTGCCTCTTGATGATGGAGCGCGTGGCCTGGAGCGGTTATAACAGCGGCGTAAGCTAGAGAACCTGCTCGGCACCCTTTGGAAACACCTTCCGAGTAGGTGACCCACATGGGGGGTCGAACATGCTGTTCGGTGATATCCAGGGTTGTTCCGCGCAGCAGGGTCACTGTTCCTGTTCGGGACTTCACTTGGAGTAACTGGTGCGTGGGTCCCCCTTGCATCCGATCCGCACGGAGACGTGGGACCGTACGAGGAGGTCGCGTGACAGAGAGGAGGCACTGATGGGCCTTGATGGATTGGGCTTAGGTGGCAGGAAACAGCCACCACACTTGCCCCCCACGCCCTCAAGTGGCTCAGAAGCCGGAGCGCTTGAGGGCAGCGCCCTGCTCGGGTGTCATTTCCGCCATAAATGCGGTATCATCCTCGGAGATCCGAACAGACCTATAGTGATGCTTTCGCAGAGGGGTTCGCCTCGAAGACGAGGCTTTCATGATGACCACGTGGGTCGTGTCAAACCCGGAACGTCACACGCCAGGCCCGAACGGTCACCCGCGGGTCATTCGAGAGGAAACTTGGAGTGGAGGGAAACGCCGTTTCCAACCCCGCTTCGAATTTTGCGCCTCACCTTCCTTATAAGGAAGGGGAGGGGGTGAGAGCGGGGTCTCCGTCTTTGAAAGGTTTTCCAAAGTCCACTGCTTCCCAAGCTGTTCACCATCTCCTCCCTCGAGCTTTCCTCCGCTACTGCTCTTCTTCTTCTTTTTCGTGCGTTGTGCTCTCCGCCTTCCAGTGATGGCCCAGAAGGAGAAGGAGATCGTTGAAGCCAGCGGGATGCCGCCGGTGGGAGCAAAAGCGGCGAAGTACCGGAGCTTCGAGGGTCTCCGAGAGCGCTTCCGGATAGGTGAGGAGTACGACATCGTCCTGATGCGTGAGGACGAGTCGCATCTAACCTTGAAGCCGGGGTGTTTCGTGCTTTCGTTGGACCTGCTGGAGGCTGGTCTCCGGCTGCCGATGCCAGAGATTGCAAAGGAGCTGCTCCGGAGCTGGAAGGTGGCGCCTATTCAGCTGACGCCCAACTCGTGGAGGACCATATTCGTCTTCTGCGTCATATGTAAGAAGAGGAAGGTCCAAGCGACTGCGGAGATCTTCCGAAATCACTTCAGCTTGGCGTGCTCTCCGCAGTCTGGGATGGGGATCGTGTACGTGAAACACCGCACAAACCGGATGCGGATCAACTTCTCGCCTCGACTGTCCAATAACAAGGGGTGGACAGGGCGCCTTTTCTCCGTGGGGCGAAGAAAAGGAGCGAACATCCCCGAGTGGGATTTCCCCGTGAGGGTGGTGGAGCCCCTGAGGAAGGCAGACATCCCCCCTTTCTTGATTAAGGAGGCAGCCGCGGCTTCCCAGTCGCTGAATACGGTCGGAGTGAACCACGCTGAGGGGTACCTGACCGAGTACAAGCTTGTGAAATACAAGCTTAGCTGCGCCTGGGGTAAGTCTTCTGTTGTTATGCTTGTTTTCTTTTCCCACATACATGGGTTCTGACCCTTCTGCTTCTTCTAGACGATGAAGAAATAGCTGCTGGTCGGGATCAGAAGGAGATGGCAAACTATGCCGAGATGATCCCTGTTAACCTTTGCTCAATAAGGCTGGGCGAGGGAGACTCCGCGAAGGGGCCTACGCGGAAAGCGAAGGCCGTAGCGAGAGGAGGTGCCGTGAAAAAGGCACCTGAGACGGCGACGATCGCAGAGGCAGCTTCTCTTCCCCAGCCGAAGAGGAAGGAGAAGCGCAAGGCGGCCCGACAGGAGTCGCGTGCTGAAGGTTGTACCTCAGAAGAGGAGGTGTCCGACGAGCGCCGAGTTCGCAAGAAGAAGAAGGCGACAAAGACGATGCCGTGCGTCGCAGAGAGCGCCATGGAAGTGGAGGAAGAAGAGGAGGATTTTGAGCCTCTGCTGGCTCGAAGCTCTCGCCAGCGTACGGGGACGCCCGAGGAGAGGGCGTCCGCAACTCCAGCTGCAGATCGCTCGGAGGCGGTCATGAAGATGTCCACCGAGCTGGGCCTTATTATGGTCAGCGATGAATCGGACCGTTCTGGAGGGCGGGCGAAGTCACCGGTGCGCGAGACCCAAGAGGTCCTGCCCGGTGGAGAGAGCGCCGAGCAGGATGGCGCGCCAGACGAGGGTGCGCAGCTTGGTGCCGAGGACGGGGCGGTCGCCACGGACCTCACTCTTGCGCCAGTGGCTATTTGTGGTTCTGGCGAGGCAGTTCTTCCGAGGGGGGATATTCTGCAAGGAAGTGGAGACATCCTGCCCCCCATGCCCCCCACCTCGGTGATCACCGAAGGCCGTGTAGTCGGCGAGGATGCAGCCGAGGTGATTGCTGAGGATCTTGTAGTCGGCGAGAGTGCAGCCATCCTCGGGGCGAAGAGCGCTCAAGCTCCTGCAGTCTCCGCTACCGAGGAGGGCCGTGCAACAGCCCTTGCAGCCTCCGCTACCGATGACGGTGGGGAGGTGTGGCCGGCGACAAGGCAGGAGGCCGTTGGGGCGGGCCGAGCTTCGGCTTCGACGAGCGTTGTTGTCGTAACCTCCGGGTCGGACCGGCCGAAAGACCCTGTGATTGATGCCGCCTCGATCTCGCCTGCCGCTGCTGCGGCTGGGGACGAGAGCTCCGGGGACGATGATAGGCCTCTAACGGAAGTGCTGCACCGGAGACCAGTGCCTTCAGTGGCGGCGCTGGAGGCGACGCTTCGACGTGTTGAAATGTCGCCACGGAAGCTGCCCCCGAGCCCTACTGCCTCCTACCTCGAACGCCTAGCAAGGTGCTAGGACCTTCCCGCCGAGAAGACTCCTCAGAGGACAACAGAAGAATATCACCCCGAGGACCAGGATGATGATGTGGCGAGCGACGTCGATCTAGAGGCTCTTGTGGATGGAATATCCACATCACTGGGCGTTCTAAAGGCTCTGGCTGCTCAGTCCCGGAAGCAGAAATATCTGTATGAAGCGCAATCGGCTTTCTGCAGGGATCTTCCGGCGGAACATAAAGCTCGCGAGGCAGATTTGGAGAAGAAGGTGAAGAACCTCAAGACTGCCCTTCAAGCCTCGGAGTTGGATGTCGCCGTGGCCCGGGCCGAGAAGGATGCCCTGGCCAAGGTGGTCTCAGATGCCGGGGTCCCTGCCGTGACGGATTACAAGGCCGGCTCTGAATATAAGGAGGAATTGGAGCAGTATGGGGCCCGCTGTTATAGAGTGGGTCTTAACGCTGGGAGGGACTTCGGAGAGCGTTTATCCTGGGTCGAGCGCGCCCAAGAAGCCTTCGAGGCCGCTGTTCGGGAGTGCCGGCGCCGCACCAATGACGCCCGCTTGGATGATGTGCGCTTCACGCAATTCCAATCTGGGCGGATGCTTCCTTCAGATGAAGGTGCTGGCCCTTCCGAACAGGCTCCTTAGTTTTCTTCTGCTCCATGTCCCTCTTATATTCTCCTTTTGTAACCGCGGCCAAGAAGGGCCTGCTTGTAAGCAAAAAACTTCTTGTAAATGAAATCTTATGCCCATGTGTTTGTCTATAGCTTCACTCTTCTCTATCTTCTCCCTTTTTTGTTGTTGTTCCTGTTCGGATCGGGATCCGCTTGCTCCATAAGCGTCGCATGTAAGACACAGATCGTTGGGAACCGTAAAGGAGATTCCGATCAGGTGCATATGCTAAATGCTTGTGAAACAACAGGAGTAGGGAGGAGAGAGGTAGGATGCTGACAAAAGGCTTGTATAAATGATAAGCCTTAAGGTTAGAAACATGCCAAGTTCTGGGTATGGCTTCGCCACTAGGAGTAGTTAGCTTATATGAGCCTTTTCCAAGGACGTGGGTGACCTGATAAGATCCTTCCCATTTGATGGAAAGTTTATCGACTGCTCTTCGGGGATCCGAAGCCGAACAGCGGCGTAGAACCAAATCTCCCACATTGAACCGCCTTTCCCGAACTCGCGCATTATAGTATTGTGCGAGTCGTTGCTGATAAGAAACGAGGCGAATGCTGGCGTCGCTTTGTCGTTCGCCCAGCATGTCCAAGTTCTCTCGAAGAGCACGGTTATTGGCGGCTTCGTCGAAGTGGGTTGTTCGGATGGTTGGAAGGGCCACCTCCAGAGGTACAACTGCTTCCGAGCCGTAGGCCAAGTGGAAAGGTGTTTCCCCTGTAGCTACCCGAGCAGTCGTTCGGTGACACCAAAGGACATTTGGGAGCTCGTCGATCCACGATCCACCTGCAGCCTCCACTCTCGTGCGGATCCCGTGCAGCAGTGTTCGGTTGGCGTTTTCGACCAAACCGTTAGCCTGGGGATGAGCCACGGAGGTGAAGTGGTTGTAGATCCCGAGCTCGGCGCACTTCTGCTTGAAGAAGGTGCTGTCAAACTGCTTCCCGTTGTCAGACGTAATCACCCTTGGGACGCCAAACCTGCAGAGAAGGTTCTTCCATACGAACTTCCATGCGGCTTGTTCGGTGATTGTGGCAACAGGTTCGGCCTCGATCCACTTGGTGAAGTAATCGATGGCCACAAACAAGAACTTCTTCCGCCCTTGGGCCTCTGGAAAGGGGCCCAAGATGTCAATGCCCCATCTGGCGAAAGGGCGCGGCTCGAACAGACTGTGAAGCTGTTCAGCTGGCTGCTTGATGAGTACTCCGAACTTTTGGCATTCTGGACATTTCCTGACGAAGGACATGCAATCCTTCTAAAGAGAAGGCCACCAGAACCCAGCTCAGATGATGCTGCGCGCTAGCGTTCTGCCCCCCAGGTGGCTTCCGCACAGCCCCTCGTGAACTTCTTCTGTGGCCGCAAGGGCCTCCTCAGGGTTGAGGCAACGCAGAAGAGGTCTTGCAAGGGACCGTCGGTACAGCTTGCCTTCTACGAGGGTGAAGTGCTGAGAGCGCATCCTGACTTTCCGAGCTTCGCCCTGTTCGGGCGGAAGCTCTCCTCGGAGAAGATATGCCAAGAGAGGGTCCACCCAACTCGGGGTTGGTGGGCCTGTTTCTATGGCTGCTACATCAACCTCGGTGCTCGGCGAAGCGAGCTCTTCAATAAACACAGAGCAGGAAGGGGTGATGTCACCTGAAGATCCCAATTTGGCCAGTGCATCAGCTCGCGCGTTCTGCTCTCGCGGAACATGTATAACTTCGAAGTATACGAGGCCCTCTGTCTGGCTCTTGACCTGTTGGAGGTACTGAGCCATGCGGGGTTCCCTCGCTCCGAACTGTCTGCTCACCTGGCTGGCAACCAACTGGGAGTCACTAAAGACTCTAAGCCAAATGGCTCCAAGGTGCCTAGCCATGCGGATCCCGGACAGTAAAGCTTCGTATTCGGCTACATTGTTGGAGGTCGGAAAGCGGAAACGAAGGGCGTATTGGAACTCTAACCCGTCTGGGGAGGTGAGGACCAAACCTGCCCCACTTCCGGTGACACAAGAGAATCCATCAACATAAAGCTCCCATGGGGGCTCGTCTGCCAACGGTGGATCCTGCTCGGCCGGAAGGGTACATTCCGCCATGAAGTCCGCCAGCACCTGAGCTTTGATCGCCGTCCTTGGTCGAAAGCTGATGTCGAACTCACCAAGCTCTATCGCCCACTTGACTAACCTGCCGGAAGCCTCTGGCCGCTGAAGGATGGATTTCAGCGGCTAATCGGTTAAAACTGTAACGGAATGGGCCTGAAAATAGGGCCTAAGCTTCCGAGCAGCTGTGACGAGAGCGAGGGCGAGTTTTTCTGCCCTAGGGTACCTCCTTTCAGCTTCTTGGAGGACCCTGCTGATGTAGTATACAGGATGCTGCGCCGCTCCTACTTCTCTGATCAAGACCGCGCTGATGGAGTGTTCGGTGACCGAAAGGTACACGAACAGAGGTTCTCCGAGCACAGGCTTTGAGAGAACAGGAGGGACTGCCAAATATGTCTTCAACTCGGTGAAGGCGGCCTCGCACTCATCAGTGCACCGTACTTGCCCCCCTTGCTTCGAGGCGCTTTTAGGGCCTCGGAGCAACTTGAAGAAGTTAAAACTTCTTTCTGCTGCTCGGGACATGAACCGTTTCAGTGCCGCGAGACGCCCCGTCAGGCGTTGGAAGTCGCGTACTGTCTTTGGACTGCTCATCTCAAGTACGGCTTGGATTTTTTCCGGGTTCGCCTCTATTCCCCTATTTGATACGAGGAGGCCGAGGAACTTACCCGACCGAACACCAAACGCGCACTTGGCGGGGTTGAGCTTCATATTATACCTTCGCAGAGTTGCGAAAGTTTCCTGGAGGTCGGAAAGGTGGTCAGTACTCGGAAGTGTCTTGACCAGCATGTCATCAACATAGACCTCCATGTTGCGCCCGATCTGCTGCTCGAACATCTTGTTGACCAGTCGCTGGTAAGTCGCGCCTGCATTCTTCAGACCAAAAGGCATTCTGGTGAAACAGTATAAGCCTAGGTCTGTAACGAATGTTGTGGCGTCTTGATCCGGGGGATGCATGCTGATCTGGTGGTAACCAGAGTAGGCGTCCAAAAAGTTGAGAAGCTCGTGTCCGGAAGTAGCGTCAACCAGCTGATCAATGCACGGCAGAGGGAAGTTGTCTTTGGGCGTTGCCTTATTGAGATCTTTGTAATCCACGCACACACGCCATTTGCCGTTGGCCTTGCGTACGAGGACCACGTTGGAGATCCATCTTGGATATTGGGCTTCTTGGAGGAGCCCAACGGTTCGGATTTTGACAACGTGATCTTGAATCACGGTCTGCCGTTCTCGGTTCACAGGTCGCCTCCTTTGCTGAACCGGTGGGATCCGGGGATCCAGCCGGAGGCGATGCACCATGACCTCCGGGGGAATGCCTGGAAGCTCGTCATCAGACCAGGTGAACACGTCCAAATTGGCCAGCAGGAAGGCTGTGTAGCGCTGTTGCTCGGCCTCTGTCAACAAGGCGCCAATGTACAAGACGTGTTCGGGGTCGTCGTCCACCTGGATGGGGATTAAATCTTCCGCAGGCGTCCCTCGGCTGGTGGAAGGCTGATCGGAGGTTGAAGGAGCTGCATCAGTGAGTGGTTGCTTGTCCCTTAAGGAGAGGCAATAGCAACGACGAGACTCGCGCTGACATCCGAGCACTTCGCCCACCCCGCTTGGAGTAGGAAACTTCATCTTCTGATGGAGGGACGAAGGTACTGCTTTGATGCGACCGATCAGACCTCTGCCGAGGATAGCATTGTATCCAGGCATGTTGTTGATGACTAGGAAGTCAACAATTTTGGTCACAGCCTTTGGGGCCGTTCCCAAGGTAATCGGAAGACGAACCCTTCCCATGGGCTGGACCGAAACTCCTGAAAAGCCGAACAGTGGTGAGTTTACAGGGGTGAGTTGATCAGTTCGCAGTCCCATGAGGACAAAACAGTCGTAAGCCAAGACATCCGGGGCGCTTCCATTATCTACCAGAATCCGGCGCACATTACAGTGGTTGATGGTGGCCGAAATGACCAACGCATCGGTGTGTGGGGTCGTAACCCCTACAAGATCTTCATCCGAGAAGGTTATAGCCTCCTTGGGCTGTGCGCGTGCCGGACTGGCAGGATATGGAGCCGGCCGAGGTGCCGAGGGCCTATCTACGACATGCACTCGCCTTGCGTAGTCGCGTCGGCTTCGAGTGCTTTCTCCGCCCGCGCCGAAGCCTCCCGCGATCACGTTGATCTCCTGCCCATTGGGCTCGTTGTTGACTGGCTGCTCGGGAGTGCGGTCTCGGCGTCGGGGGCGCTCTTCGTTACGGCGCACGAACCGTCCAAGATAGCCGCGCTTGATAAGGTCTTCAATTTCGTCCTTAAGCTGGCGGCACTCGGAGGTGTCGTGGCCATGGTCCCGATGAAAGCGACAGTATTTATTTTGATCGCGCTTCCGGGGGTCGGAGCGCATTCTTTGCGGCCACCGAACAAATGCTTCATTCCTGATCTCAGCCAGGATCTGTTCGGGTGCCACGGCGAGAGGGGTGTAGTTGGTGAAGGGGCGCGGACGGCGCAGAGAATCGCCATTGCGCCATCCCTTCTTCCGATCTCGGTCAGAACCGTTGTCGGAAGGCCGCTTCTTGTCCGATTGCTCCCCTTGCTCGGCTCTGCTCGCCGCCAGGCTCTCCTCGCAAGCTGCGTGGCGCTGTGCGATGGAGAGTAATTCGGCAAGGGTGGCAGGCTGCTAGACGCCGAGGGTCCTCTGCAAGAAGCCGTCGCGAGTGCCCTAGATGAGGGCACTGGTTTCCAGAGGGACGTCCAGGCGCGAGATGCGAAGCGCCTCTGTTCGGAACCTCTTGACGAAGTCCCAGAGTGCCTCGCCTTTCTTCTGGCGCACGGCCAGGAGGGAAGCCGTCGTTCGCGGCTGCGACCTTCCGCCAAGGACGTTGTCCCTGAAGGACTTCTTCAGTTGGCGGAAGGAGGTGATGGAGCCCGCAAGGAGGGTTTCAAACCAGGCCCTGGCGGTCTCCTTGAGCGTTGCAGGGAAGGCCCTGCACTTAGCCGCGTCTGATGCTCCGTGGAACACCATGTGCGACTCGAAGCCGTGGATGTGGTTGGCCGGGTCGGTTGTGCCGTCGTAGGGCGTGATGGTGGGTAGAGGGAGCTTGGAGGAGACCTGGGCCTCTAGGATCTCCCTGCTGAATGGGGAGCGGAAGTCCAAGTCATCCTCCACTGGAGCCTTCCCCTCTGCACGCTGAACCATCGCGTCCATGCGGCGTTCGAGGTCGATGACACGTCTTAGGCGCCTGGCGAGCTCCTGCTCGGAGTTGGCGGGGCCCCCTCGTCCAGAGGCGTGGGAGTTGCCTCCCACGACTGATCGTGGCGGACGGGGGGAGACGATAGAGCGGCGGGGCGAGTGCCCGCGGCGCTCTGGTGCCCGCTCCTCCGACGGGGCCTGGTGGGATCGGCGCGGCGAGTCCGCCTGCTGCTCCTGAGGCGCCGGGGGGACGCGGGAGCGGTGATGCGACGATTCCGCCTGCCGCTCGCGCAGCAGGGAAACCGCCGGGGCCGCTGCTCCCGCCAACTGGGCCTGCAGGGCGAGGCAGACGCCCGTCAACTGCTGCATTTGCCCCCGAAGCTCTGCTACTTCTAGGGCAATTGCGGGTGCGGCAGTCGTTGGTGCTGGGACGTCGTGATTTGCGCCAGCGGGGGAGATGGCAACGTCACCAGGGGAGGATCGGCGACGGGAGTCCCCTCGCGACTGGCGGGACCTCGTCGCCCTACTTCCTACGTTCTGGTATGAGGATCGTCCTCGAGCCATGGCAGCGTCGTTCCCACAGACGACGCCAAATGTGGTGGTGTAATCCTGTTTGGGCCGGAACCAAACGGGCCTCCACTAGAGAGAGAGTAGAGAAGACGATCGCCGGTGAGGACGAGAACCTGCAAGACCAGAAGAGGATCAGGGGGGCCCGGTGAAGACTGGAGAAACCCTCCGATGCCTAAGTCAGTGGAGAACTTGCAAGGCAGGGGGTTTCGGAATACGAGGGTGTGTTCGCGTGAGGAAGAGAACGTACCGTTGCATGGTATTGTACCTGTGCTTTTATAGGTGTTGGTGTCAAGGCCAACGTGCGTAACGTTGATAGATCGTGTCTGAAAAGGCGCCTTGATGGACGCGCATAACGGGAGGAGTTATGTGCTCAGGTGCCCGTTGGGCTGCCAGGCAGTTCGTGCCTCTTGATGATGGAGCGCGTGGCCTGGGGCGGTTATAACCGCGGCGTAAGCCAGAGAACCTGCTCGGCACCCTTTGGAAACACCTTCCGAGCAGGTGACCCACATGGGGGGTCGAACATGCTGTTCGGTGATATCCAGGGTTGTTCCGCGCAGCAGGGTCACTGTTCCTATTCGGGACTTCACTTGGAGTAACTGGTGCGTGGGTCCTCCTTGCATCCGATCCGCACGGAGACGTGGGACCGTACGAGGAGGTCGCGTGACAGAGAGGAGGCACTGATGGGCCTTGATGGATTGGGTAGGTGGCAGAAAACAGCCACCACATAATTTATCTTATTTTGAAAATAAAATGAGATTTAGTAGATAACGTACCTCTTTTTCTCTAAATTCAGTTATCTTTATAAAATAAATAAATAAACAACATATGTCACGAAATAGACAATGAAACATGCATAAAGGATAGTGAAATGTATAAAAAAATTTACCTATCTAGGAATAATTTTCTTGTCCTACCCTTTGGGGGTGGGTAGAGATATATACCTTTGAATAAAAGTGGATAAATTTGGTTATCCCAAATTAGCTAATATATATTCCTCAACCAAACTCAACTAACAACTAACGCAAAATTTATCTCTTTTTACCCATGCCAAGGTGGTCGTTATTGGACATGTTTGGTATCAAGATAGATTGGGGATAGAGAGAATATCCTCCAAATTTTAATGATATTTTTGAAAATTTAAAAATATGTTCACTCTATTTTCGATCTATCATAATACCAAATATGTGAGTTGTTTGGTATTGAGATAGATTGATGATAAATTGAAGATAGTCTCAAAATTTTGAAGATATCTTCACTCTATTCTCGATTTATTCCGATACTAAATATAATCTAAATGTCTGTAGCGACAAATGAGGTACTCTCCTATCGTATGAACTATAGATGTAGAAATTTTATTCAGTAAGATCACTTAAATTATTTTTAATATTTATATAAATAATATATTATATATAATATAAATAAATATATTATACATAAGAGGTGACTCTACTAAGACAATTCAATAGAGTCACCCTTTATATGAAAAATTTTCAAATCTTCAATTTAAATAGTCAATTTTTTTTTTAGTGGAGTCATATAACCCCACTCAATATATATTAAATCCGTTTATGGGCATCAAACTACGCCCCAAAAACTTTGTTTCTGCTGTGCGTATTATTATTAAATTAACCAGTTCATCAGTATGGATCATCAGGCTAAGCATGTACTAATCAGATGAGAGTTCATGAAGCCTCAGTATCCACAAAATTTTTTATAGATATTTTTTTCGTCCATACTATGATTATTTCACATCTTAGTCTTGACTGGAAGCCACTTGGACATGCATGGATCTTTTTCTAAATCTATACCAAATCTATATGGTACGTACGTATATCATCCAAATTCTAAATCTACCACATATTTTCTGCTCTGACCCAGTCATCAGCTGATCTCCAAATACCTGCCCACTAGCCCGTCGTAAGCCACAAGGAAACATGATGCAAGAAAAACTTTGGCTAGCTACAAATATAACCTAGAACTATATTAAGTTAATTGCTTGAGTACCTTCGTAATTCGCTAGCCCGGCCGGAATAGAATACGACGACATTGGTGTGGTCACATTCAAATCTGTCTGACGATCTCTACTGCTGTCTGCTATGTAATATATAGAGATCAAAGGGGTTTTGGAATCTTGATGGGTTCACACCTCTCCTGCTTGTTTAGGGTCTCTTTTTGACGACGAGATGAGGGATGGAAGATATAGGTTACTCGTGTATAGATTATTTTATATGTTCTAAGGTTTTTTTAATTTGAGATGATTTAAATGAAGAATAATTGTGAATGAAGATAATTTTTAATATAATGTGATGTGACATGATAAAGTATATATAATTATCACTCTTTTATGTCTAATTTGACACCGTTTATTTATGTATAAGGAGGAATATATGATTTTCTAAAATAAAATATAATAATGAATAAGTTATCTATGAGAATAACTTTTATCCCCCTCCATAGGTGATAATTACCTTCTTTATCATCTTTTTATCTTGAATAATTTTTATCCTCCGAAATTAAATTAAATAAGTTATCAAACTACTTGTTAAGTAAAAAAAAAAAAGATAAACTCTCTTACCACGTTACCAAAATCCGCTAATCTCTCAAATCTTAAGATCGCCCCCCTTGCCCTCTACTTGATCTGTCTTTGTTTTACTTACATCACATCAAGCGTAACAACTACGGATTAATACCCCTTCTCTCTCTAAATTATGAGATATATATATATATATATTATAAATATGCACCATCCAAATGGACGACAAAGTCTCGCTAACTTCGATCGGTTAGAACTCTTGCTTAAAAGCAAGAGGTCCCGAGTTCGATTCTTGGGAGGGGATTTACCTGATTTACATGCAATCCTCGAGGTGTGTAAATCCGAGATTTTTCTGGTCAAGTGGGGTAAGGGCAATACGGGTATACGGAAAGTAGGAGCTGCCAAGTCCTGACCTTGGAGTTCACGAACACCAATCCTTGAGTCCACAAAGCCACACGGGACGGGATTTCCTCGTTATCAAAAAAAACTTCATCATCCTTAGACATAAGATTTGGGGGTCCACACTCTCTCTCTGAGCATCGTATTTGAGACAGCTGCTTCCATCCGAACTAGAGTTTAATATTTTTTTTTTGATTTTATAGACTTCACTAGGTTAAAAGTGGATCAACAATATGAAAGAGTTAAATATGTATATATAAATTAAATGAAGATCATATAGATATATACTATAAAAATATGGTTGAATAGTACATTTCTTTCCTTTTCTGCAATCACCGGACAAGCGCAGGTGGGACACGGCCACCTGTTACTGTGAGATGGCCTGCATGTGCGGCTGGCCCTAACTTATATATCATGGCCACAAAAAACGAAGAAAAAATAGAATATCATCTATGTAGGTATTATAACTATATTTCACAATAATATTTGTTGCATATTCAAATATAAGTGTTGACGTGAGAGACATCTCTTTATATAATCGACTCATTTAAAGATGATTAGAATTTGAGATGAAACATACAACGTCTTGCCACTTCTCTTTCCCTCTTCTCTTATATCTTATCGTTAAAAAATGTTTCCTATTGTACTCAAAGAGTGGCCTATAATTAATTAGTCCTCTATACACATTAAGATGAGGTCTTCTATTCAACTCATAGAGAAAATAGATCTATATTAAATTTTCTAAAACGCAATGTCATGATAAGCTAGTTTCCCAACCCAAAAATTAAAGGTGTTACCATTTATTGGTATACCTAAGCGTGTAGTTAAGTATTACACTACAAGTACTCTAGCTAGCTATTTTTGGTACCATATAAGAAGGATATATAAATTTGACAAAAGATTAGTGTGATTTTTCTTGGAAAATAACTCTCATTTTATGCAATATTTCCCACATTACATTTAGAACCGTGTTAAATAAGACTAGGAGATCTACATCAAAATGATTGGATCAGAAGCCAAAACGACAACAAGGAACATATATAGTTCAATCTGTTTTGTGCTGAAAACATGGACCCTTAACATTAGGTATGCTGATTGGGCAAGAAACCAAGTCGAAGCTTCCCAATTGGGTGTGCTCGTGAAAGATCCATTCTTTCTTAGAACTTTTATGTAGAGTCCCTTAATCATGGCCATTATTCCATCCTGCTTGGATGGGTATGATTCAAAAGTTTGAGAAAATCCTGCTGAATGAGACCAAGATCTGAAAGATAGTTTTTTTTACTATTTTCCAAGTCACATAAATGCAAAAGGATGCAATGAGAAGGGTGTAGATACTCAACTTTAAAAGTTACTCACATTATATGTTCATCTCCAACTAAAAGTGGGGAGGCATTTTTTCCTCACACCTTTCAAATCAAGTCCATTGGCTCGATGGCCTATTATAACTTTTTGACCATTGCTCGACCTCCACGTGTCCTCGAATATTTTAGTGGCGATTGAGCACGGATCTTAACCTCAAAGGCCCTTATTCGGATGTCGACACTTCTAACCCTGTCAGCTATCTTCGGACTAATCTCTGTTAACTGAGTAGGTCCAGACACGTGCGCACGACTCACGTAACTGGCCTCAACAATTGGAGGTTTTTGACGCTTCCCTTTCTTGCAAGATCCATGCTCTGCACCTTCGACTGAGCTCCTACAAATTGTTGGGTAGAAGAAGGGTGGCTTGTAAGTTGAAAGGGAAACTCAAGGTTTGGTAGGAGAGTGTACCTTATGTGTATGTGGGTTTTGTCCCATATTGGAAAACACAAGTAAGGGAGTGGCCTTTATATATCCTTATGGTTCTAAGGACTTGTTCCTATGGAACTAGAGGGAGGTATGCCCAAGACCACACACGCGCGCCCGCCCGTCGGCCGGGTTGGGCTGGGCTGGGCGGGCGGCGGCGCGCGTGTGAGGTGACCGCGGGCCTTATTGGGCCTACACTCTTTTACCTTTCTATTTTGTTTCTTTTTGCTTAATGGGCTTGTGGGATGCGTCCATCCCTGAAGAAGTGAACCGGCGCAACTCATTGGGGCGTGGGCGGTTTGGGTTAATAGGAGAGAGAGAGGAACCGTTTTTGGTTAGAGTCTTCTTTCCCGAAGAAAGACTGTTGCACTCTGGTTCTCTCCTCTCTGGAACGTCTCCGTCAACACCACCGGGGAAATGCTCTTTGCCGCCGCTCGCTTCTTGCCCGTGCCACGAACGTCGCCGTCGCCGCTTCCCGTCGACGTGTTGCGTCTTCCTTTCCGTCACCGTCTGTCTCGTTCTACGCACCCTTCGATGCCCGGTGCCTGCTTCTTTTGCCCTAGATTCATTAGAGACTCTTCTTTATATATTAGATAGTTTTCGCTTTACAAGATCAACAGTGTGCGACTGTCATCTCGTTGGATGTGGTTGTACCCTGGGAGAAGATCGCCGTTTCCTTTTCTCACCTATAGTGGGGGGCGATATCTTCTCTAAGGCAAGTTCCTTTTGGAACGCCTCCACTGCGTATAGATTTATGCTTACTTGTTCAGATTTCAACATGTATATTTTGCTTACTTCTTATTATTTACTTGGAATGATGCCCATGTTGATTTACGTAAATTTGTATCATGTCGTTATGCTTGCACTGTGTGGATTATGGATGTTCGAACGCCATTTGGAATGTATTATACCCACTGTTTTTACAACAGTCTTAGAGAAGATACACTACAAGAAAAAACGGTAATAGAGACCGAAATAGAGACCGAAATATTTCGGTCTCTATTCGGTCCCTAATTAGTGACCGAATTGTCACTGCAATAAATCAGTCTCTAAATAAATTGTTTAGAGACCGATTCAAATTCGGTCCCTATTCGGTCCCTAAATAGGGACCGAATAGGGACCGAAATAAATCGGTCTCTAACTTTGGGACCAATTTATTTCGGTCCCTATTCGGTCCCTAAATAGGGACCGAATGGGGACCGAATTATTTCGGTCTCAGACCGAATAGGGACCGAAATAAATCGGTCTCAAAGTTAGAGACTGACTTAATTCGGTCCCTATTCGGTCCCTAAATATAGAGACCGAATAGGGACCGAAATAAATCGGTCCCAAATTTAGAGACTGACTTAATTCGGTCCCCATTCGGTCCCTATTTAGGGACTGAATAGGGACCGAAATAAATCAGTCCCAAATTTAGAGACTGACTTAATTCGGTCCCTATTCGGTCCCTAAATATAGAGACCGAATATTATTCGGTCACAAATCGGTCTCAGTTTTGTGAGCGAAATATTCAGTCACTATTCGGTCACAAAACTGAGACCGAATAGTGACCGAATTGTATTCGGTCTCAGATTCATTGTTTATTAGTAATTTAATTATAATATAGCTATAATTTACTCTACCTGTTAATGGTTTACTTATATATAGTTTTATATAATTATTGTGAATATAAAAAACTTATATATAGAAAATTTATAAGTTACATTTTTGTTTTGTTAATATATATATATATATTATATACACATTGTCTTTGCATATTTTTAAATATATTATATTTGTTTAGTGAATACAATTATATGATAAAACATTGACTTAAAAATATTATATTTTATTTGTTATATATTGAAAATAGTAATATTGATCTTTTGTATTTCATATGATGATATATATATTATATTATGCTCATTTAATTAATATTAGGTAGCTCATCGATTAGATTTTACATTGAGAGCGAATCTGACAGACAGATCGATGTTTTATTATGATGAAATCCAACAGTTGGATTGTGATTGACAATATGTTTAATGCTTAGATCTTGATCAAATTTAGATCGGAGTGAATTCAACTGTCAAACTCTAATCAAACTAAAATCCAACGAAACGATCAGGATTTAGATATTTGACAAATCTAATGTGCGAATCGCGATTAGATTGTTATAGATTGGCAACAAATCTAACTGATTAGATATAAATAGATCGAATGTGAATTCAAAGTCGGATCTTTGATCAATTAATGAATATCGATAGTGAATCTAATTGTCACATTTTGTTTAAACTTAAATCAAACAATTAGGATTTAGACTTGAAGCAAATCCAATGTAGGGATCTTGATCATATTATTTTAGGTTGGTAACAAACCCAACCGTTCAAGTATACATAGATCGAGAACGAATCTAATGATCGAATTTTATATTGAATGAAATCCAATAGTAGGATTTTGATTGACAGTAGATTCACTGGTTTGATCTTGTCCAAATATAGATTGGGAGTAAAAACAACCATCATGTGACGCCCTGAGTGTAGCGGAAAACCCGGGTACACATAGATGTCATTCAATTAAGTGAACAACATACACAAATATCAATATCAAGTTTTGAGAGAATAACAATAAATTTTAGTTTTCTAAGATACAGAGGTCTACGATGATACCAAGAAAAATTACATAAATATATAAATGACCCAAAAATCACATGATGGCCTTTTAAAGTGAAATTTCAGATGAAATGTTTGTTTCTTATCTATATTAATTGAAATTCTTGATTTATATATAAGCAGAACCCAACTGACTTTTATCCCTTATTTTCTTTCTTGTTAGTGTACATATGTCAAAAAATGATATCGACATGAAACATTAATGTAAATCTTTGAGTGATTTTTTGGGAGTGTTAGTGTTACATGGGAGTGTGTGAGGTGTTCGAAGGAAGATAGATAGCTACGTGGGAGAGTGTGGAAGTGCTTATTGCATGTGCAAGTATATATATATACATATATAAGAGTACATATATAAAGGGGCTGGCGGCGAAAGTATTGGGAGAGGAATAAACGCCAGGAAGGGAGGAGTTTTCGCAGAAGGAAAAAGGGCTAACTTGATTTTCTGGAAATAATGAAGAAGGAAATAAGGTGCATAAAGATAGGTACTTTCACATTACCTTTAAGATAATATTTTTTTTTCTTGATCCTTAATCTAGTTTATAAGTCAAGAACTTCAGTTAATATAAATCAAAAACAAATGTTCTATTTGAAGTTTCATTTTTAAAGGTGATTTTTGGAATTGCTTGATCATCATGTAGGATATATTTCTGGATCTCCTTTCCTTCGTGTCTCCATCTTTGGTTAGGATCTTGAATATTTACCCCTTGATTTACGTCCCATAAAGATCATTAGGTCTACTTTTTGGTCTCTTGTGTACGTGTCTTAGCTAACACTCATGTCTTAGGCAAGTGTTTTTGTGAAGGATTCTTCTTCTTCTTCTTGTTCTTTTCTTTTGACTGTGTTCTTGAAGCAGTGGTAGTGTCAACATTATCTGTCCAACAGTGTCAGCACTATCTGTCTCGTAATGTTGACCTATCTGTCTAGTAGTGTCAACACTACCTGCCTCCTCCCTCCCGTCATCATCTCGGCCGGCCAACAGCGCGGCCAGCGACCTCCCGACATTGGCGAGGCGGTTGGTGGTGGGCCGGGTTCATCTCGGCGTGGCGTCTGGCGCTCCTCAGCGTCGCAGTTATCCCCGGCATCGCCTTGGCCGGCGGGCTCTATTTCTACACCCTCACCGGCCTCACCTCGAAGAGCCGCGAATTCTACGCCATCGCCGACATCATCCCCAAACAGGTGAGAGATAGATCCCTCGACATGTGAGCATTTGGTCATCTCCTATTTGCTTTCTCTATGACAGATGACGAGGAAAACTAGAACGTTCGTCTTATGGGGAGGGTGATGAAATGGGTTATGGCCATACACACATTTGAGGTGGTTATATATGTATCTGGTTTTTTGTTTGGTGGATACTGTGCTCATGAAAAGGACTGTTGGGATTGTTTCTTTGCTTCATGGGAGCTCATTAGCTGTAGCCACCAATGGATATTGGACCGACTCATCTGGGAGCTTTCCTGGACCCATACTTGTTCTGATGACCTTTTAAATTTGAGGTAGTATGGGTAGAACCCACAGTTTTCTCACTTTGATAAAAGGGAAATTTCCTATTGCTTCTTGAGTACTTGTAGTCCCCACTTTGTGACATATCCTTTGCCAAGGATCTCACGGCATCCTCCTGTCTATACAGTTGCTCTCTTGTTTGAACAATCCAAGTGCGAGCCATTTTCAGGTCTATACAATAAAGTAGCAAGGTTTTATGTGTCGTCTCCCTTCCATAATCCAGTGTAGCTAGTGATCATGCATGTTGGCAGGGATTTGTGTTTTCAAATTGGGAGGAGATGCTGGAAATCATTGTCCTTATTCTGCCCATTCTTAGTTCTTATGTGGTGTTCTAGTGTCACTTCCTTTTACTTATGCAGAAACATTCCATAGCAATTTTTTTTCACTGTTTTGATTAAACATTTCAGGTTTTTTCTTTTATGATCCTCAGGTTTCCTGTTTTTTAATTCTGAATCACACTTCCCTCATTTACTTGTCAATGAAATGAATTTTTCTTGGTACAAGATATGCCCATTTTAATATGTAGACTATTGTACACAAGTTTTTCTGACCTTCTGCAGAAGCTATTTGATGTTTTTTCATTGAAATTCTTGGATTCACTTTGAAGGGTGATGACAATTATATCTTGTTCTTATCTGTCAATTTTTCAACTTATTTAGGTGATGCATGAGTAGGGCTGTAACGGAACCCGAAAATTTAAATTTTCGATCCGATTCTGATAAAAATTAATAGGTTCAAAATAAAAAAATGATACCAATTTCTTATTGAAATCGGTATCAGGTTTTCCGATAAGATATCGATATCGGAGTCGGAACCACTTATTTTCGAAACCGATTTCCGATTCCAATAGAGTAAAAATTTAAAAAATAACAAGAACAGCTGAAAAGTTGAAAAAGTAACCCATCCTCCCCCTCGGTCCTCACTCCTCACCCAAGACGCCCAGACCCTTCCCCCTTCCTCCCGCTCCTCTATAGATCTCACAAGGGAGACCTTCCTCTGCAGGGGGCGGACTGGAGACCTGCAGATCTCACAACGGGGTGGGGAGGGGACTGGAGAATCAAAGATGGGCATCCCTAGGGCTGTAAACGGATCCGGATAATATCTGGATCCGATGCGAATTCGTATCCGATTAAGCATATCCGTATCCGATTAACAGATATCCGGCGGAGCGAATTCGGATACGGATATTATCCGAATATTAAACGGAGCGGACGTGGAAATAAGAGATCCGCTCCATTTAAGATCCGATCCGAAATTAGATTAATCCTGACTATTAAATCTTACATCTAATGATACTTAACATATAAAAATATATCCTAAAAAGCCTACATGCATCTCTCTGTGTCCCTCACATTCTTATCTACACTTTTAGTTCATGATAACAAATCTTTGCATCATATAAATTGGCATGCGTCTGCTTGGGCTCATGTTATTCACTTCATACTCGTCCCCAACTGTCCTGCTGCAAAAGGCCACTGCCCATCCCTCCAACTGTTTTTTGAGAAAGACTTAGTATATTTTTATATTATATTTTAAATATAATATGATTAAATAATAATCTATGTGATGTCTATCATATAAAGAGTGATAAAATAACAACTGAATTATTAGATGTCATTTTAATCGTATTATAATTAACTATAATATAAAAATGCATTATAAATCTCTCTCCTCCTTTCCCTAATCCCATCTGGTTGCGCTCACTCACCAAGCCTCCCCACCCTTTTTTGCCATATTAAGCATATCCGATCCGACCCGCCGACTCCCCCCTCTCCCCCGTTCCCCCCAAATCTTCTCACCCAAAAGTCGAAAACCCCCAAATCGCAATCCCCTCCTGCGGCGCGGCCCTGCCTCCTCCCTCCCCTCGTCATCTCGGCCGGCGCCAGCGACCTCCCCCCCTCCGACCTTCCCCTTCTACACTCCCCCCTCCGGCTCGGCGGCTCCTCCCCTCCGACCCTCAGCGCGCATGCAACTGTGGCCGGCCGTGCAGCGTCTCCGACAGAAGCACCAGCCCCGGCGCCGTCGCCGTCGCCAGCCACTCCTACCCCGAGCAGTGGAGGCCCTGCTCCGTCGACCGTGGAGACTCCATCAAGTGATCCGGCGACTCCGGCGTCCCAGAGCCCGGCAGCTGGTGGAGGATCGTCAAAGACGACAGGTGGGGGCTCCACATCCGCCGGGAACTCCAGCGGCATCAATATGGCGCTCTCCATCTCCTTCTCTGCTCTCTGCATCATTCTGGCTTCCTATGCATCCACCGCCGGGTTAGCTAGTGTTAGCTAGATCCCCACCAAAGGGCCAGGAACTAGAACTGGGCATGGCCTGCACTGAACCAAACTACTATAGTGAACATTAATGGCAGAGCCATCCTACCCTAACTTTTTAGGAGGAATGGTGGGGAGCCAGCAGAGACAGGGAGAAGGGCCTGACCAAATTATCTACCTAATTACTAACCAACTAAGTTACTTGCATATCCATATTTCTACATAGATATGCATATTGTGTGTGCCAGACAAATAGAGTTCAAAAATAGACATAAAAGTGTAACTCTCTCTGCATACATACTTGTGCCTACATATACATAAATAAATTTAGATAAATACATCATAACATGCACATGCACTGAAATAGGTATGCCATTAAACTGATGCTATAATCTGAAACAATACCGAAGGAGCAACCAGGTCATGAGTTAGAAAGGGCATTATTGTAGCAAAAGTAGAACAAATATTCTATTTTTGTTGTTCACTATTATATAGAATTTTCATTTTATGCAACAGAAGAATTGGCTTGATTGTTTGCATTGGGTAGAATATTGGTATAAACTTCTATGCAGACATCTACAGGCACTACACCTCTCTGCGTGTGGTGTCCATCTTATTCTATCAGAAGCTTCAGTCACCTATACATATTTTAAATCTTATTTAGATGCATATATCTCTTAACAATGTTCTCTTAACAATTTTTAAATCTTATTTAGATGCATATATGATTTTTTATACGTGCTGATGTTTAGATACATATATTTTTTCAGACTACATTGCCTTGGTGATATTTTTTTAGAAACATATATCTCTTAACAATGTTCTCTTAACAATTTTTAAATCTTATTTAGATGCATATATGTTTTTTTTATACGTGCTGATGTTTAGATACATATAATTTTTCAGACTACATTGCCTTGATGATATTTTTTTACATACATATCAAATATGCATATACTGTAAATCTTATTTAGATGCATATATTTAGACGCATATATGTTTTAATATCCTTGCTGATGTTTATAGGAATTTGACATTTCCCTGTAAATAGATGATCTATACAGATTTGATTCTATATTATTGAAGAGTTGATTCATATGATTTGTGTTTCTTTAGATTGAAGCATGCACCTATGTGATTAAAACAGAGCACGTCATCAGAGCACCTTTAGATTAGCTTAATGTGTTCATAATCCCACTGTCAGTTTAGATTGAAGCAGATTTGTCTTCCTTTAGATTGAAGCATGCACCTATAGATTAGCCTAATGTGTTGATAAGACCTTTAGAGGGTTCAGTTGCACCCAGAGGAGGTATCAGATAGATAGAAAAGACATCATATCTTCGTTTTTTTTTTTACTTCTAAGTGGTCTTTTTTATTTAGAAAACTGAACCCTCATCAAGGCAATGTAGTCTGAAAAAATATATGTATATGCACTTGATTATTGAATAGAGACCGAATATTTCGGTCTCTATTTCCGT
Source organism: Colocasia esculenta (assembly GCA_014218235.1). Lineage (NCBI taxonomy): Eukaryota > Viridiplantae > Streptophyta > Magnoliopsida > Alismatales > Araceae > Colocasia > Colocasia esculenta. The sequence continues at coordinate 10,207,902 of CM024755.1, read as the reverse complement.
TTTTCCTTGTAGTGATATATCACTTTACATGGCGTCGTCATCTGTCACTCTCAACCCGAAAGTAGACATGTCTATGATGCCAGCGAAATTCGCAGGGCAACACTTCAAGCGTTGGCAACAACGCATGAAGATTTGGTTTACTATGATTGGGTTGATTTCAGTGATTGAATCTGACTCACCTAAGGTGATTGAGAATGATCTTGAAAGTGTTAAGAAGGCTACGGAATGGAAGGAAAAAGATCGCATAGGACATGGATGCATTCTGACTGCTTTATCGGATGTCCTATTCGATGTATATAGTACTTCGACATTCCTAACCTCCAAGGCACTGTGGGATGAACTTGACAGAAAATACAACACTGAGGACCAAGGTCTAGAAAAATATTCTGTCGGTAAATTTCTCAAGTTTCACATGGTTGAGGGCAGACCTATCACTGAACAGGCACATGAGTTTCTTCTTATGATCCATGGCTTGGCTGAGGGTGAAATGAAACTCCCAGAAAAATTTCAGGTTATGTGCATCATCGAGAAATTTCCTAAGTCCTGGGAGGATTTTGGAATGGCCCTAAAACACAGGAAGGGTGCTATTTCTCTAGATGACCTGATGAGAGTAGAGGAGGAACATAGGAAGGAGAAACCTGTGATGCCTGTAGAGGCTAGTGCAAACATAGTCATGAAAAACAAGTTTAAAGAGGTCAAAGGCAAATCCAAGGTTGATTCTAATGCACAGTTTAAACCCAAGGGAAAAATCAAGAAGAAGAAGAAGCAAGGTGAATGCTGGGTCTGTGGTCAGAAAGGTCATTTCCGAGGTGATTGTCCTAAAAGGAAGGAAAAGACAGGCCAGCAGACTGGTGGTGCTCCACCTCAGGTTAATGTAGTGACCGCTGGTACTTCTTCTGGAGACACGTATATAACTCTTAACTCTCAATTGTTTTCTATTTATGAACCTTATGAATGGTTGGTAGACACAGGAGCCAATGTACACTTGTGTGCTGGCAGGGCTAATTTTGTATCTTACCAGGCCATCCATGACTGTTCCGTGACTATGGGGAATGGTAGCACTGCGAGGGTGATGGGAATTGGATGCGTGGACCTGAAGTTTACTTCGGGGCGTGTGCTGTCTCTTCATCGTGTGCATCATGTTCCTAGTATTAGGAGAAATATTTTATCAGGTTCTAGTTTAGTTAGAGAGGGTTATGAACTCAGCTTTAAATGTAATAAAGTTGTGATACTTCGTCTCAAATCTTTTATTGGTAAAGGCTATTTGTCTGATGGGTTGTTTAAAGTGCATGTGAGTCATGTGATGAATGAATGTTTAGATGTTGATACATCTGTTCCAGTTGCTTTTAATGTTACAGATTCATCTGATTTATGGCATGGACGTCTAGGTCATTTAAATTTCAATTCATTGAAACGTATGATGAACCTGAATTTAATTCCTAAGCATGCTATTGATAAAACCAAGAAATGCGATATCTGTGTACAGGCCAAACAGCCTAGGAAACCCTTTCATTCTGTGGTTAGAGATTCAGAGATTCTGGATCTGATTCACTCAGATATCTGTGAGTTTAATGGTGTGCTAACTAGAGATCATAAAAAGTATTTCATTACCTTTATAGATGACTGTAGTAGATATTGCTATGTGTATTTGCTCAAGTCTAAGGATGAGGCTTTACAGAAGTTCATCATCTTTAGGAAAGAAGCAGAAACACAAACTGGTCAGGTTCTTAAAAGGTTGAGGTCTGACAGAGGAGGAGAATACACCTCTAGTCTGTTTGTTGAATTTTGCCAAGAACATGGCATTATTCATGAAACAACTGCCCCTTATTCTCCTCAGTCTAATGGGATAGCAGAAAGGAAGAACCGTGTATTTATTGACATGGTCAACTCTCTCCTGCAGAGTTCAGGACTTCCTAAGTATATGTGGGGGGAAGCTTTGAACACAACTTGTCTTGTTCTGAATCATGTTCCCCTAAAACATAAAGATAGTAGTCCAATTGAACTTTGGAGAAATAGGAAACCCAGTTTGAAATTTCTCAAAGTGTGGGGGTGCCTTGCTAAGGTACTTGTCCCTGAACACAAGAGAAAGAAACTGGGACCTAAGACAGTTGACGCAGTCTTTTTAGGCTATGCTGAAAATAGCTATGCATACAGGTTTCTGGTTATTAAATCAGAAATCCCTGGCATAGATGTTAACACCATAGTCGAGTTCCGTGATGCTACGTTCTTCGAACATGTCTTTCCCATGAAGACGGGTTTACCTCAACAACTGAATTCTGAGACTGTAGCTTCCACATCTGATTCTATTCCACAACATGTGGAAAGAATGACTAATGTGGGGGCTGATGCATCCAGACCTCTTACTGATACTAGTGATCAGGAAGAAGTAGAACCAAGGAGGAGTAAAAGACAAAAGGTCTCCAAGGAGTTTGGTAGTGATTTTGTCACATACCAGATTGAAGAAGACCCCCCTACTTTCCGAGATGCTATGGCTTCACCTGAAGCAAAGTATTGGAAGGAAGCCATTAAGAGTGAGGTTGACTCTATTCTAGCAAATGGCACATGGGAGTTAGTTGATCCTCCTCCTGGATCTAAGTCTATTGGATGCAAATGTGTCTTTAAGAAAAAGTTGAAACCTGATGGAACCATTGAAAAATTTAAAGCCAGGTTGGTTGCTAAGTGATAGCCCACGAATGCGTCGTTAAACACGTGACTAACAATCTCAAAATTATCGGCTTACACTAACGATTTTAACAATAGTTAAGTGGTGAGAGCCGAGTCGAATCCACGGAGAACTAGATTTTAGAGTTGAAAATCTTGAATTTTTAATTAAGAAAATAATGTGGTGATAGTAAAACTAAGTTGCACTAAATAGATCTAAATTAAAGAGAGAGATAGAGAGAGATGGGATAAACTAATTACTTAATTAGACTAATTGAATCTAAGTTAAATAAACATTAAAAGAAAGTGATAGAGAGAATAAGAGAGTAGAAAGAGAGAGAACAAATCACCAAATAACAACTAACATTATTACATAAATGTGATAGTCTAACACAGTACAAAACTCAACTAAAACAAAGAACCTAGAGAGAAACAGAACACAAGAGAGAGAGAGATGAAGTAGAGAGAGAATAGAGAGAGAGAGGAACGAGAGAGGGATAGAGAAGAGAGAAGACGTGGGGCGAGAGAGGAGAGAGAGAGGATATAGAGAGGAGAGAGAGAGAAGAGGCGAGAGAAACGAGAGAGAGAGAGGAGAGAGAGAGATGAGAGAGGCGAGAGAGAGGTGCGGCCCACGTTGCATGCAACCGCATGCAACGTGGGTGGGGTCCTCGGCGGGGGCCTGCGGGCCTGGTGCGGGGCGCGGGCGGCGTGGGGCAGCGAGCGCGACAGGCGGTGCGGTAGGCGCGCAAGGGCGCAGGCGGTGGCACGGCGCGCACGCGCGGGGCGGGCGCTGGCGGGCGCGTGGCGACGCGCGGGACACGCGGCAGGGGGCTGGCGCGGGTGCAGCAGGGGGCCGGGCGGCACGCGGGGCAGCAGCAGGGGCGCGGGGCTTCGGCAGGCGGGGCTGGGCGGCCGGGCTGTGCGGGGCTGTGCTGCTGCTTGCTGCTTCTGTCCGAGAACCGGGAGAGAGGAAGAGGAAGAGAGGAGGAAGAAAAGGAGAAAGAAGAAGAGAGGAGGAGGGGAGATCGCAGGAGAGAGGGAGAAGAGAGAAAGTGGAAGAGAGAATGGAAGAGAGAGCTGCGGGGAAAGAGGAATGGAAAGAGAAAGAGGAGAGCCCCCCTTTTAAAATAGAGAGATTTTAAAATAGGAAGAAAATATTTAAAAAATAGAAAGAAGAGAGAGAAAGAAGAAGGAAGGTGGCTAGGGTTTTGCAACTTTTTGTATATGCCAGATTTGCCCCTGTTGGATTGCTTGATTCATTGGCCCGTTAAGTACTTCATAAAATGGCCCATTAACCTGCAAATACAACACATAATTAAATTTAATCAATTAACATTCATGATAATAGAAATCATATGAATTTATCAAGTATTAGTCATCAAAATGGCATGATTATTCATGATAATTGTGATATTATCACATCCCCCAACTTACTCATTGCTAGTCCCTTAGTAATGCACCCAGGTGAATAATTAGGACTAACCGGAACTTCAAACATCATTTTTCATGTCAAAAAAGTATAGATAAGATTGATCAACAATAAGTATTTCCAGTTCTAGTAGCATGTGTCAAAGACAATCATGCAGTTCATGTTATTAGACAGTTCCTCAAGATACAGTTAAAATTATCATTTCCTTCATGAATGCACTTATGATCAATAAGCATTACTTAAGATAATGTATGAGTTTTTGACCCATTACTTAGAGATGATATCAACTCTACACTCCTACAATAAAATCCTCGAATTACATGTAGCTTTCACTCTGCCTTTTTATTTTCATCCTTCAGCATCATTTTTTTTTCTTTTTTTCTTTAGATATCCGTTCACTGTTTGACGCGAACTTCAACACTTCATGAGGTGCTGAAGCCCGGTTACTAAGCTAGGGATTTCCTTCTTCATTTTATATCATTTTTTCTTTTTTCTTTTTTTTTTCATAACTTGCAGGCAGGTAGCTTTTTCCCCACGATTAGTTTTCAATAAGAGTGTAAAATATCAATCTTCATCATGAGTATTAGGTAAAACTCTCATCACCCTCTCGAATGACACTTATTCATCATCTAGTACATGTGTGAAGGTTTCATCAAATTTCAAATGTAGTTTGAGGAAAATGCTAAGAACATAACCGCAAACTTCATCCTTTAGCGTGCCACTAGCACAAGTATATACTTAGAGTAAAACTCATTCTAGACTGAGGTATTTTTTTCCATGAGAAATGATATGTGAAGTTAATGAGCACAGAATAATGCATGGGATGTTTCAGCAGGATTTAAAGATTTGAAAGAGTTGCCCTCCCCCAACTTGTATGACATTGTCCTCAATGGCATAAACGTAATGAACATATAATACAACCAAAGTACGGTAAGAAAGGAGAGATGCAACCTGATGATCACATGAGAGTGGTGGCAAACTGGCTTCATTAAAGGTGATGAGTTGCCCACTAGCCTTCCAAATACCTAGAACACAATAGAAAAGAAAAAATAAGTTAAATGTCCTAAAAATATTGGGTTGCCTCCCAATAAGCGCTAAGTTTATTGTCGTCAGCCAGACACAATGAAGTTCCTGCACATCTACTCAAGATCATTTAAGGGAATGGATTCTTTAGGTGAGAGCTGCATGTTTTCCATGTAAGGTTTGAGACGTTGACCATTAACAGTGAGTGTTTGACCATTTTTAGGATCAAGAATTTTAACAGCACCATGGTCAAAAGTTTTTACAACAATGAATGGTCCATCCCATCGAGATTTCAATTTACCTGGAAATAAGCGCAGCCTAGAGTTAAAAAGCCAAACCTTTTGGTCAGAATGGAAGGATTTCCTCAAAATGTGTTTGTCATGAAAGATTTTGGTCTTGGCTTTATAAATTTTGGAATTATCATAGGCTTCATTGCGCAATTCCTCAAGCTCATACAGTTGGAGGGCTCTATGTGATCCAGCTTGGGCTAAATCAAGGTTGAATTGTTTGATGGCCCAATAAGCCTTATGCTCTAACTCAACAGGAAGGTGACATGCTTTACCAAAAATCAACCTATAAGGAGACATGCCAATGAGAGTCTTATAAGCAGTCCGATAGGCCCACAAAGCATCATCCAATCTCTCTGACCAATCTTTCCTATCGGGCCTAACAGTCTTTTGGAGAATGTTCTTGATCTCCCTATTGGACACTTCCACTTGGCCACTGGTCTGGGGGTGATAGGGGGTAGCAATTTTGTGAGTTATCCCATATTTTTTAAGCAAAGCTCGAAATTGGAAATGAGTGAAGTGAGATCCCCCATCACTTATGATGGCCCTAGGACACCCAAACCTAGAGAAGATATTCCTCCGCACAAATTTCATGACAACCTTATGATCATTGGTGCGGGTGGCAATGGCTTCAATCCATTTAGATACATAATCAACTGCCACAAGGATATACTCATTGCCAAAGGATGAAGGGAATGGGCCCATGAAATCGATCCCCCAGACATCAAAGATTTCTACCACCAGAATGGGGTTGAGTGGCATCATGTCTCTCCTAGAGTTGTTGCCCACTGCTTGGCATCTCAGACAGGTCTTACTGAATTCATAAGCATCCTTGAACAGTGTGGGCCAGTAAAACCCACTTTGTAAGACCTTGGCAGCAGTTTTCTTCCCCGAGAAGTGTCCCCACAGGCTAGGGTGTGACAGAAATTGAGGATGCTCTGTTGCTCTTCCTCAGGGACACATCTCCTAATTACTTGATCCGGACCCATGAAAAATAATTCAGGGTCATCCCAGAAATAGTGTTTGACTTTAGAGAAGAAATGATCCTTTTCATTCTTTGACCATCCTTCAGGAAGTTGACCCACCGCAAGGTAATTGACAATGTGAGCATACCATGGGGGTGTATTATGGGAAATAGCAAGAAGTGTTCATCGGGAAAGGAGTCATACATGGGAGCACTTTCTGGGATGAGAATTCGGGACAGATGATCAGCAACAACATTTTCAGTACCTTTCTTATCCCGAATCTCCAAATCAAATTCTTGAAGAAGAAGGATCCATCTGATGAGTCTTGGTTTGGAGTCCTTCTTGGCTAGAAGATATTTTAAGGCAGAGTGATCTGAGTAGATGATGACTTTTGCCCCCAGAAGATAAGATTGAAATTTTCCAAGGGCAAAAACCACAGCAAGAAGTTCTTTCTCTGTGGTGGTGTAATGCAATTAAGCATCGGCGAGGGTGCGGCTCGCATAATAGATCACCACGGGACGTTTATCCATGCGTTGTCCCAAAACAGCACCTATGGCATAATCCGAGGCATCACACATGATCTCAAAGGGCAGTGACCAATCAGGAGATTGAAGAATGGGAGCTTTGGTCAGAGCCACTTTCAAAGTAGTGAATGCCTCTAAACAAGCATGATCGAAGTGAAAATGGACATCCTTAGCTAGGAGAAGAGTTAAGGGACGGGCAATTTTAGAAAAATTTTCAATGAACCGGCGATAGAAGCCAGCATGGCCAAGAAATGCACGAATTTGTCTGACGGAGGTGGGGGAAGGAAGATCAGCAATGAGGCCAACTTTGGCTCTATCTACCTCGATACCCCGCTCAGACACAATGTGGCCTAAGACTATGCCCTCTCGAACCATGAAGTGACTCTTCTCCCAACTAAGCACTAAGTTTGTCTCCACACATCTAGCCAAAACCTTCTCCAGATTTTTCAAACAGTTTTCAAAAGAATCCCCATATATAGAAAAATCATCCATGAATACCTCCAGGAATTCTCCCACCATGTCAGAGAAGATCGCCATCATGCACCTTTGAAAAGTGGCTGGTGCATTGCAGAGTCCAAAAGGCATTCTCCTAAAAGCAAATGTGCCATAGAGGCACGTGAATGTGGTCTTTTCTTGATCTTCTGGGTAAATTGCCACTTGATTGTACCCAGAATAACCATCCAAAAAGCAGAAAAATTGCTGGCCTGCCAGTCTCTCAAGGATTTGATCCATGAATGGGAGTGGAAAGTGGTCTTTCTTGGTCATGGCATTGAGCTTCCTATAATCTATGCACACTCTCCATCCCGTGGTCAATCTAGTGGGTACCTCCTCCCCTTGCTCATTTTTCACAACTGTTAGCCCAGACTTCTTGGGAACCACTTGGGTTGGGCTGACCCACTGACTATCTGATATTGGGTAGGCAATTCCAGCATCTAGCCACTTCACTACTTCCTTCTTCACCACTTCCTTCATGTTCGGGTTTAACCGCCTTTGCGTTTCCCGACTTGGTGTAGCATTGTCCTCCAAGTAGATGTGGTGCATGCAAACAGATGGACTAATCCCCTTAAGGTCGGCCACTGTCCAACCTATGGCACCCCTATGTTCCCCTAAGACTTCTATCAATTGAGCTTCTTGGGTAGAACTTAGATTGGAGGCAATGATAACAGGCAAGGTTTGGTTTGGGCCCAGAAATACATACTTGAGGGAGTCTAGAAGAGGTTTAAGCTCAAGATCTGGAGGGCTTTGAAGTGAAGGTAGAGCTGGTGCAGATTGCAAGGTTGGTAGAGGTTCGACCTTGGACCAAGGTGCCAGACGGAGTGGTGAGTCATGTAAAGCATTGGTCTCCTCAAGTTGGTCAACATCTAGATCATTCAATGGACTCAGTCAAAATGTCAATAGAATGACATCCTTCTTCGGGATCTGGATATTGAGATGCTTTAAAAACATTGAGCGAGACCTTCTGGCTCCCAAATGAAATGTCCATCATCCTCGTAGCACAATTGATATTGGCTTTGGCAGTGGCGAGGAAGGGACGACCAAGAATGATAGGAGTGTGTTTCAACTCCTGGTTGGTGGACATGTCCAGGATGAGAAAGTCCACGGGGAAATAACAGTCATTGACTTTGACAATTACATCCTCTATCAATCCCCGTGGAGTCTTGACCGAACGATGGGCCAGCTGCAGAATGATGGAAGTGGGCTTGAGTTCCCCTATGTTGAATTGTTCATAAATAAAGGTGGGAAGAAGATTGACACTTGCCCCTAAATCAAGAAGGGCATGATCAAAGGTTATGCCACCTATATCACAAGAAATGAGGGGAGCACCAGGGTCCTTCAACTTCCTAGGGAGGTGGTTTGTCAAGACTGCACTAACATCTTCAGATAGCCAGATCTTCTGAATGGCGGTCTTGGATTCCCTTCGTGGAGTGCTCATTTCTTTCAAAAATTTAGCATAAGTCGGGACATGCTTTATGGCATCTAGGAGTGGAATATTAATGTGGACTTGTTTGAATAATTCCAGCAACTCCTCATCTTGGACCGACTTCTTCTTCTTAATGGGCTTGGATTCTAAAGCACTTGGAAATGGCACTTTGGGCTAGTAAGAATTTGGATCTGCAGAAGCTTTCTCTTTTCCTTTGTTCTCTTCCCCCAACTCAGGTTGAATAGGTTCCTCTTCACTATCACTAGCATCATCTTGGGCCTCTAATTCAGGATTATTCACAACCTCTTTTCCCTTATGTGGGTCACTTAGCACCTTACCACTTCGCAGGCTTGAAATGGCTTTTATGTTCTCCAATTGTGGGCCTCTTGGTTGGACTTGTTGGACAGGTTGAGGTAGGAGGCCTGGTTGTGAAGCAAAACCCGGTGGTAGGTTCCTTGGGTTGGCCACAGGTTGGCTAGGTAATTGGCCCACTTCCCTTCTCATGGTGGTTTCAGCCATTTGGCCCACTTGGGCTTCTAACCTAGCCATGGTCTGTTGGTTAGTCGCCAAAAGTTGTTGTTGTTGGTGCAATTGCTGTTGTTGGGCCAAGATGATCTGTTGGAGTTGGTTGAACTGATCTTCAAAGTTTTGTTGAGGAGGTTGTTGAAAAGTAGGCTGAACTTGCTTGGGTTGGGGAGGAGGATATTGGACTGCCTGAGAGAATTGGGCTTGAGGCCCTCTAGCATAAGTGCCATTGTACGGATTTGGCTGGGCCTGAAACTGGTTCTGGAATGGTTGTTTTGGGGCTTGAGGTATGGAGGGATTTGGTCTTTGAGGCGGAGCTTGTTGATTCTTCCAAGAGAAATTGGGATGGTTTCTCCAACCAGGATTGTATGAATTGGAGAATGGATCCAGATTGGGCTTGGGAAATCCCTGGGCTGCTTGGACCTGTTCCTGGACTTGTTCTTGGATGAAAGGTGGGAGTTGGGCTGCAGTTGGGCAGTCATTAATGTGGTGGCCTGGACTAGCACACAAGTTGCAAACTTCCTGATGATATGAGTCTGGGCCAACATATGGGCTTGAGGGGGATGGGCCAAAGGAATCCTGATGGGTTTTAGACAAGATTTGGTCCATCTTTTGAGCCAGAGAGGCAACAGTTTGGGCCATGGTATCCACTTTCTCCCACTTTTGGGCCATGAGATGATTCTCGAATTTGGGCTCCAATTCAGCCTGATTTCTCACTTCATATAACCCAGCCCGTTTGGATGGCCCAACAGATCTCTCATAGGATGAAAGTGAGGCATGATTAATTGAATTTTCACTTAGCATTTCAAAGAGAGCATAGGCCTCATCCTCACTTTTACTCATGAAAGCTCCCCCACAAGAAGCATCCACCATTTGTCTATATTGTTCAGTCAATCCCTCATAAAATGCTTGGACAATTTGCCATCTTGAGAGACCATGGTGGGGGCATTTTCTCAAAAGCTCCTTTAACCTTTCCCATGACTCATGAATTAATTCCCCTGGTGTTTGAGAAAATCCAGTAATGGCTCTTCTCATGGTATTGGTTCGGCCTATGGGATAGAACTTTTTCAAAAATTCTTGTTGCATTTCTGCCCAAGTTCTAATGGTTTTCCCTACAGTGCCCAACCAACATTTGACTTTATCCTTAAGAGAGAATGGGAAAAGAGTCAGTCTGAGGGCATCATTAGTGAAGTTCTGGATCTTGACAGTGGAACAAATCTCCAGAAATTCATCTATGTGTTTGTAAGGGTCCTCAGTGGTATTTCCATAAAAGGATGGGAGCATTTGGATGGTGCTGGATTTAATCTCATATTGGATGGCTTGATTCTGTGGGAGATGAATACAATATGAAGGTTGATATTGATTGGGAATGAAATAATCCTTCATTTGTTTGAGGATTTCTTGATTATCTTGATTTTCAGCCATTTGATTTTTCAAAAGAATGTTCCTTTGATGGAGAAGTCTCTCAATTTCTGGGATGGGTCCTAGCAAATTAGGGCTTTGTGATCTCTTACCATGCATGCATTAGGACCGACTGAGAGAAGAGAGAGAATTTTTTTTTAATTTTTTAATTTTAGATTTTTTTTTTTAACAAAGACAAACAAGTTTCAACAAATACCCTATTTGACCTAGAGATCTTAGACTTGAAAGTGAGATTTCTCACAAAGTGGCCATAGACCAACTTAAGCCACTATTAGGTATATCCACTGGCCAGGTAAGAGGTGGGGTAGTGGGAGGCTCCCCCTACTTTCGTAGGGACCTAATTAGAGAACCACTTTCCCGCTTAGGCGTTGCCTTTTAACCTCTAGCCTTAGACACCAGTTTCCAAAACCAATTAGTGGGCCCAAGTGGACCTACACCTCAGTGTGAACCCTAAGGCCAATGTTTACTAACTTTTATTAGGGCTTGGGAATGCAAAAGATGCAGGAGATTGTGGTTTGTGGGCTAAGGAAGGGTGATCAAATCCCCACCTTATCTTGTTAAGGAAACCGCCCTTAAAATATTTTAGAAATGAAGTGCACACCACAAAATCAAGCAAGGGGTTCTATGCAAGCATGGCAATGCATGATCATGCTTTCTAAAAGATTGAGATACTTACCTTGCCTCCCACAATCTTCGACAAAAAAAGGAAATTTTTCAAAAAATAAAATTACCTAAAGATAGAAATCTAAATGATGCATGTTCTAAAGATGGAAGGTTTCTAATCTTGACATGACATCTTTGATTGGATTCAAGTGATTGATTTTTTTTAGATTTTTTATTTTGTTTCTTTTGTTTCTTTTCTTTTTAATTCAACTAAACATGGAAACTAAGAAAATGAAACTAAATCAAGAGGATTTTAATGGTACTTACCTCCAACGCAATCCATCGTTCTTTTTGGAAATGAAAACAAATGGAAAGAGTGAGAGAAGGAAACTCACCTCACTGACCCTTTTTTCTGATTTTTCATGCAATTTTCGGATTTTTCTTTCCAAAACAGAACTTTTCACCTACAGATTTGACTTTCAGCGACAGTTTTCTGACAGATTCTTCCAATGTGCAATTTTCAGGATTTTTCACTTTTCATTTGATACCTACAAAAAAAAAGAGAAAATGTTAGCATGAATATATACAAATAACACCAAGATTATCAAAACTAGAAATCTAATTCCCTGACAACGGCGCCAAAAATTGATAGCCCACGAATGCCTCGTTAAACACGTGACTAACAATCTCAAAATTATCGGCTTACACTAACGATTTTAACAATAGTTAAGTGGTGAGAGCCGAGTCGAATCCACGGAGAACTAGATTTTAGAGTTGAAAATCTTGAATTTTTAATTAAGAAAATAATGTGGTGAGAGTAAAACTAAGTTGCACTAAATAGATCTAAATTAAAGAGAGAGATAGAGAGAGATGGGATAAACTAATTACTTAATTAGACTAACTGAATCTAAGTTAAATAAACATTAAAAGAAAGTGATAGAGAGAATAAGAGAGTAGAAAGAGAGAGAACAAATCACCAAATAACAACTAACATTATTACATAAATGTGATAGTCTAACACAGTACAAAACTCAACTAAAACAAAAAACCTAGAGAGAAACAGAACACGAGAGAGAGAGAGATGAAGTAGAGAGAGAATAGAGAGAGAGAGGAACGAGAGAGGGATAGAGGAGAGAGAAGACGTAGGGCGAGAGAGGAGAGAGAGAGGATATAGAGAGGAGAGAGAGAGAAGAGGCGAGAGAAACGAGAGAGAGAGGAGAGAGAGAGATGAGAGAGGCGAGAGAGAGGTGCGGCCCACGTTGCATGCAACCGCATGCAACGTGGGTGGGGTCCTCGGCGGGGGCCTGCGGGCCTGGTGCGGGGAGCGGGCGGCGCGGGGCAGCGAGCGCGGCAGGCGGTGCGGCAGGCGCGCAAGGGCGCAGGCGGTGGCACGGCGCGCACGCGCGGGGTGGGCACTGGTGGGCGCGTGGCGACGCGCGGGACACGCGGCAGGGGGCTGGCACGGGTGCAGCAGGGGGCCGGGCGGCACGCGGGGCAGCGGCAGGGGCGCGGGGCGCGCCTGGCGGGCGCGGGGCTTCGGCAGGCGGGGCTGGGCGGCCGGGCTGTGCGGGGCTGTGCTGCTGCTTGCTGCTTCTATCCGAGAACCGGGAGAGAGGAAGAGGAAGAGAGGAGGAAGAAAAGGAGAAAGAAGAAGAGAGGAGGAGGGGGAGATCGCAGGAGAGAGGGAGAAGAGAGAAAGTAGAAGAGAGAATGGAAGAGAGAGCTGCGGGGAAAGAGGAATGGAAAGAGAAAGAGGAGAGCCCCCCTTTTAAAATAGAGAGATTTTAAAATAGGAAGAAAATATTTAAAAAATAGAAAGAAGAGAGAGAAAGAAGAAGGAAGGTGGCTAGGGTTTTGCAACTTTTTGTATATGCCAGATTTGCCCCTGTTGGATTGCTTGATTCATTGGCCCGTTAAGTACTTCATAAAATGGCCCATTAACCTGCAAATACAACACATAATTGAATTTAATCAATTAACGTTCATGATAATAGAAATCATATGAATTTATCAAGTATTAGTCATCAAAATGGCATGATTATTCATGATAATTGTGATATTATCACTAAGGGGTTTAAACAAATGGAGGGAATAGATTATTTTGATACCTATTCTCCTGTAACCAGAATGACTACCATTAGGGTGCTAATAGCCTTGGCTTCCATATATGATCTGACTATCCACCAGATGGATGTTAAGACCGCCTTTCTTAATGGTGATCTTGATGAAGAGATCTATATGGATTAGCCTGAAGGGTTTGTAGCCCTGGTAATGAAGGTAAAGTTTGTAGACTTGTTAAATCCTTGTATGGATTGAAACAAGCCCCTAAACAATGGCATGAGAAATTTGACATGACTATCATGTCATTTGGCTTTAAAGTAAATGATTTTGATAAATGCGTCTACTACAAAGTGAAAGGTGATGATTGTGTAATTCTATGTCTATATGTAGATGATATATTGATTTTTGGCAACAATAAGAGATTAGTAAATGAGACAAAATCATTCTTAAGTAGTAGATTTGAAATGAAGGTTATGGGTGAGGCAAATATAATTCTTGGCCTAAAGTTGACTAAGTCAGCTGAAGGGATAGCAATTTCTTAGTCTCACTATGTTGAGAAAGTATTGGAGAAATATGGCTATAAGGATTGCAGAATTGTCTGTACACCCTATGATCCTTCTAGAGTTTTCTACAAGAATAAGAGTGGTGTACCCGTGTCTCAATTACGATACTCCCAAGTTATAGGAAGCTTAATGTATCTGGCAAACTGTACTAGACCTGACATTTCATATGCAGTGACTAGACTCAGTAGATACACTAGCTGTCTTGACCGTTCTCACTGGGAAGGCTTGGATAGGATACTGAGATACCTTAAGGGTACTGTTTCCTTGAGCTTGTATTTTGGGAAATTCTCTGGAGTCCTTGAAGGATACAGTGATGCAAGCTGGATTGCCGAAAACTCAGGGAGTAATGGTGTAACAGGGTATGTTTTTACTCTGGGAGGTGGTGCAGTGGCCTGGAGGTCCACTAAACAAACCATCTTGTCTCGGTCTACTTTTGAGGCTGAGTTGTGTGCTTTGGACACTACTGGTATGGAGGCTGAATGGATTAAGGGACTTCTTACAGAATTACCCCTAATGAGTAAGCCTATACCTGTGGTCTCTATCCTTTGTGATAATATGACCACGATTTCTAAGGTCAAAAGTTCAAAGTACAATAAAAAAGAAAGGAGACATATTCAAATCAGACTAAAGTCTGTGAGAGAATTGGTGTCTCAGGGAGTGATAGCTGTGGATTTTGTTGGTACCAAGGACAACACAGCAGATCCTCTAACTAAAGAACTTAACAAAAATCAAGTCCTGAAATTTAGGATGGGGATGGGATTGAAACTCATTAATTGTTCTCCTGCAGTAGCAACCCAACCTATCTGAGTAGAGATCCTACAAAGAAGGTTCAATGTGGTAACAACAAGATGTTGAGAGAACTGGAAGACACTAATAATTCTAGATACCTTGTATCTGAATTCCACCCCTGTAATCCTAATACGAGTGTCTCTAGCTGCAAGTTAAGGTTGAGTTATCTACTCTTAATGGGTTCAAGCCTAGTAAGGCAGGATGTGAGCAGTGCATCCTTGGAGAAGCCCACCTTAGTAAGTGCTACTGTGGGGCCGCAGTTAAAGGGATTGGGTTATCCCTAAATGCACTTATGATACAGGAAGGGGCGCATGGCCGTAAAGCGCCACCCCCTGCAGATTACTTTCTATGTTTATATCATGTTGTTTCCTTTGATAATCTTCACCCAAAAGAGTCAAGTTCAAGACTCAGTTCACTTCGACTCTGTGAAGAAAGGATTTGGAATACTCAGGTAGAAGTTCAAACCCGAAAGGTACCTCTATTGAAAGCATGATATGTGTGTCTCTTGATGTGTGTTCCTCCTGGCAAACCATGAGTTTGTGGGGGAATGTTGGGCAGAAGAAGGGTGGCTTGTAAGTTGAAAGGGAAACTCAAGGTTTGGTAGGAGAGTGTGCCTTATGTGTATGTGGGTTTTGTCCCATATTGGAAAACACAAGTAAGGGAGTGGCCTTTATATATCCTTATGGTTCTAAGGACTTGTTCCTATGGAACTAGAGGGAGGTATGCCCAAGACCACACACGCGCGCCCGCCCGTCGGCCGGGCTGGACTGGGCTGGGCAGGCGGCGGGGCGCGTGTGAGGTGACCGCGGGCCTTATTGGGCCTACACTCTTTTACCTTTCTATTTTGTTTCTTTTTACTTAATGGGCTTGTGGGATGCGTCCATCCCTGAAGAAGTGAACCGGCGCAACTCATTGGGGCGTGGGCGGTTTGGGTTAATAGGAGAGAGAGAGGAACCGTTTTTGGTTAGAGTCTTCTTTCCCGAAGAAAGACTGCTGCGCTCTGGTTCTCTCCTCTCTGGAACGCCTCCGTCAACACCACCAGGGAAACGCTCTTTGCTGCCGCTCGCTTCTTGCATGCGCCACGAACGTCGCCGTCGCCGCTTCTCGTCGACGTGTTGCATCTTCCTTTCCGTCACCGTCTGTCTCGTTCTACGCGCCCTTCGGTGCCCGGTGCCTGCTTCTTTTGCCCTAGATTCATTAGAGACTCTTCTTTATATATTAGATAGTTTTCGCTTTACGAGATCAACAGTGTGCGACTGTCATCTCGTTGGATGTGGTTGTACCCTGGGAGAAGATCGTCGTTTCCTTTCGCACCTATAGTGGAGGGCGATATCTTCTCTAAGGCAAGTTCCTTTTGGAACGCCTCCACTGCGTATAGATTTATGCTTACTTGTTCAGATTTCAACATGTATATTTTGCTTACTTCTTATTATTTACTTGGAATGATGCCCATGTTGATTTACGTAAATTTGTATCATGTCGCTATGCTTGCACTATGTGGATTATGGATGTTCGAACGCCATTTGGAATGTATTATACCCACTGTTTTCACAACACAAATTGTGAGATTCAAGTGTAGAAGGGAGAGTGAAGTCTTCTTCCACTTTTTGACCTCTACAAAAGATTTTTAGGGTTTAAGTGTTACAATTAGAATTTCTCATGCATGTAGATTGTATGAGAGAGACTGATTAAGCAATGTCCTTGAAAGTTAGGTTATCTCTCTCTCTCTTGTGTTTTTTTTTTGTTTTTGGGGGAATCAGGAGTTCTTGACCTAATCTTTCTTATTTAAAGCAACTTTTGGAAGAGAAGTTTCACCCACCGAGCCTCGTTAGGATCTGGCCATCTGTGAGCAGCAAGAACCGGTGCTCGGCTTATTTCACCTCACTCTTTTACCCTATCACTTTTAAATTTTTAATGCACTATTATTTTGTTCACATATCTTATTTAATTATAAATATACACATATTTATACTTAACTTGGATAATATTTGTTTTTATTAAGTTCCGTGCTTACAAAAAATGAGAACATGGAATCTAAAATATCTGATCTTCAATAATCTGAACGATAAAAATAAACACAAAATGACACTTTTAATGTGTCATTCTTAAAAATATTATCTCATATTCGAAGCTTTATCTTTTTTCTTCGAAAATGCTTATCTTAGAAGAAGAGATGTGTGTCTTACTTATAAATATATATTTATTTTACTATTTTTAACATGAGATTAAATCATGTCTCTACACAACTCCTTTTTTAACGAAGATAAAAAACGTAGAAAGACAAGATATTTGGGTAAGATATATATATATATATATATATATATATATATATATCATAGATGATGTTATTGAAGATACGTAAAATTTTAATATATTCTTTTCAAAAAAATGTTATCCTATATCTAAATGTTTTGCTCTTTTCTTTCTGAAGTAATTTTTTTAACAAAAAGTGATCTTAATTTCATGGGAGAATTAATTGGGGGTCCCTGTCAGAGCCTGGTACTTATTTCCTCGTCCCTGTCAGAATACCGGTTGATGTAAAGTCCCTGCTTTTCTCCAGGTTTAATTTCCAGTCCCTGCTTTTCACACGCCACCATTTATGGCCCTCCACACACAGTTTCCGTCTCCTTGGCCTCCGTCTCTTTTTCCCATTCCCGTCTTACCCTTCCCTCCTTTTTTCCATCGCCTTTTCCCCAAACGACGCTGACGCTTCGGTGGCCCGTGAACTCTGACCGATGCGAAGTTACTGTTACATACCCTGCCAAGAACTGATACAGCAACCATTGACAGCACTTACATGTTGCCCAGCTAGCTAGCCCAGAGGGGGGGTGAATGGGTTATTAAAACTTCGATCTCTGATTAAAACCTGTTTACTGAAAGGATTGCACAACTAATAACAAGGTTAGAGTTAGAGCAAACAAGACAACAATCACACAAAACACATCCACAAGACACAAGGATTTTATCCTGGTTCGGAACTCCTCTCCACAGGAGACCTACGTCCAGTCCCTGAGCAATACCTCAGGATTTTACTATCAAGGGTACAATCCCCCTTAAGGATCCTTACACCCAGCCTCAACTGGTCTTCCTTCAGCCTGAAGGGAACAACAACCACCCTGGATACCACCAGGTCTTCCTTCGTCCAGAAGGGAACAACACCCCCTGGATACCACCAGGTCTTCCTTCGTCCAGAAGGGAACAACAACCACCCTGGATACCACCAGGTCTTCCTTCGTCCAGAAGGGAACACAAACTAATCAGAAAAAAAGGTGTGAAAACAGGCTTCAGATTCTAGCTTGACCAGCTACAACCTGAAGCTCCTAAGCCCCCGAGAGAGAAAGAGATTTAACAAGGTTTTTCTCTCCAAGGACTACACAGGCTCTTACAAATGAGAAGATTCCTTTTGAGCACAGAGAGCTAAGAGCTTAGAACAAGGTTTGGAGTGGAGGCTTCGCTCTTCTTCAAAGTTCTAAAGATTCTAAGAGATGGATTTCTTTCTTCTTCTAAAATCAAGCGCTGTTGCACACGCCCACTCTTTTCCGTCTTGAGTCTTCTATTTAAACTGCTGATTCAAATTCGAACGTTGAAGTGTCCGTTGTCTCTTATCCTTGTGTACGTTAGACTGGTCACTGAGGAAGCTTCTGATCGTCAGTCTTTTATCCTGGTGTACACGCCAAAGAGATGTCATAGAACTTTGTATCTTGTGTCCAACGTTGTCCAGATGAGTCTTGTCAGATATCTGTAAGCATATCATCAATAAATAGAAGACAGCTAGGACTGCTGTCTATTGTTAGTTGAGATGGAACAGATATTGCAGTATATAGCAAAGCTCCTTTCTGTCCAAGAAAAAGTACGTAGACAGAGTAGCATAGAAATGGAAGATATTGTCTGCATGCATGGGAGATACGATCGGAGAGCATTTAATGCATAGCAGTCAACGGACAAGATATGACTTTGACTTTTCAACGCTATTTAAAAAGCATTATACTGATGCATCAAGAAATTCGATAAAAAGAATCTTGCTAACTTATGAAATCGTTATGAATTATAGCAAGTTGTTATGAACTGCAAGGAAGTTGATGTGATAACTTATGAAGTCGTTACAACAAGCAGGTCGTTGCGAGTTCTGAAGAAATCGTTACAAGAAATCGTTATGACTATTAAGTTGTAAGGAAATCGTTATGACTATTGAGTTGTAAGGAAATCGTTACACGAAATCGTTATGACTATTAAGTTGTAAGGAAATCGTTATGACTATTGAGTTGTAAGGAAATCGTTACACGAAATCGTTATGACTATTGAGTTGTAAGGAAATCGTTATACGAAATCGTTATGCAAAGCAAGGCGTTATGATCAGTGAAGAAATCGTTATGAACTCCAAAGAAATCGTTATGAAGTCTTAAAGAAATCGTTATGACTATAGAGTCGTTGCGAATTCTAAAGAGATCGTTAAGAGGTCTAAAGAAATCGTTACGGCTAGAGAGTCGTTGTGAGTTCTGAAGAAATCGTTACGAGGTCTAAAGAAATCGTTACGGCTAGAGAGTCGTTGCGAGTTCTGAAGAAATCGTTGCGAGGTCTAAAGAAATCGTTACGGCTAGAGAGTCGTTGCGAGTTCTGAAGAAATCGTTACGAGGTCTAAAGAAATCGTTACGGCTAGAGAGTCGTTGCGAGTTCTGAAGAAATCGTTACGAGGTCTAAAGAAATCGTTACGGCTAGAGAGTCGTTGCGAGTTCTGAAGAAATCGTTACGAGTCTAAAGAAATCGTTACGGCTAGAGAGTCGTTGCGAGTTCTGAAGAAATCGTTACGAGGTCTAAAGAAATCGTTACGATATCGATTTGTTTTGAGTTTTCCGGTCAAAGAGGAAATCGTTCTGCTTATCAAAGAAGTCGATACAAAGACTTGGATAGAATTGATGAGACTTACCAGATTGTCTTGAACTTTCATTTTTCTTTTATTTCCTGTACTTAAGGCTCAAGTAATCCATTAGTGTTATTTTGTTAATCATCAAAATTAATATATAATAAATGAAATATTTATTATGGGGACAGTTTGGTCATCATTACAAACAGCCTTCGGACGACCGTTCTTCACACTATAAAAGAAACCCAGGGTCATTCCTATCCTTCATCACAAGCTTCCCTCGCTCTTCTTCTTCCTATCTTTGTTGCTCGTCTTCTTCCTCTTTATTTGCAGATGTCTTCATCTAACCGTGCTCCCCAGATGGATGGCAAGGCACCTGCCTCACCGGTGCCACCGTCGCCCCCGGCTCCCCCGTTGCGACAGTCCAGCTTCAGCGCCGACTACTGGGACGGTTTTTACATGGGCTGGAAGATGGCTTTACAGAAAGCCTCCCGGCATTACGGCGACAAGAGCCTCAATAACATCCTCCCAGACATCGGCCCTAGGGTAGAACACATCCCTTCCTCCTCTTCCTCCGCTGACCGTTCCGGCACCTGCCCTTCCTCCCCTGACCGTTCCGGCACCTCCCCTTCCTCCCATCCCTCCCCTGACCGTTCCGCCTCCTCCCCTCCGTGCTCTACCGAGTGGTCGGTAGAGTAGAGGTAGAGAGTTATTGTAACATGGCTTGTTTATGATAAGCATTTTCGTTTGATGCAGTCTTCTGTGTGCTTATGTATGTGCTCTGTATCATGCAAACTCAACATGTTACCAATAACACACTGTAACATCCCCTCATATATACTATAATCAACATGACGAACGACTGTAAGAGATTATAACATATAATGTAAAACTGTATGTTAGACTGTAGTGCTTGAACTGTAAGAGTGTAGTGCTCAAACTGTAACAGGGCTGTTCTTTAGGTGTAACACTGTAGTGCTCGAACTGTAACAGTCTAGAACTTAAACTGTAACATTTTATTACGTATAATATAACAGAATACGTAAGTACTGGAACTGTAAGAGTGTAGTGCGCGAACTGTAAGAGTGTAGTGCTGAAAATGTAAGAGTCTAGTGCTTCAACTGCAACATCTTATTACATATACTGTAACAGAAATCGTGAGGAGACAGTGCTCTTCTTCCTCCTATCTTTCTTGCTCGTCTTCTTCCTCTTTATTCGCAGATGTCTTCATGTAACATACGGTACACAGGTCAAATGTAAGAGTATTAGAGTTAAACTGTAACACTACATTACGTACACTGTACAACAAAACGTAATTGTAAGTGCGCGAACTGTGCAAGTGTATTACTGAAACTGTAATAGCGTAGTAGTGAAATTATAACAGCGTAGTGCGTACACTGTAATAATGTATTACATACACTGTAATATTGGAATATTAGGACGACGTTCTGTTGTAACTAATATACAAGATTTAAAATCCGTCAGGATTGTGGGGTGGGTTGCTACAAGTTCTTCGGTTGTGACCTGTTTGTTTGCACCTTGAACAAATATATGCATGATCTACTTCTCCTCTTGAATGTATTCTCCTCTTTCTCGGTCTTCCTGGCAACCTTTTTGTTGTCGGTGGCTTGATTAGAACTTCTGATGGTTGAGGCGGATCCGGCATGTCAAATGTTGGGATAGGTTGAATGTTTCTTTCATATGCAGCCCTATACACTTCTGTGCTGTAAAATGCCGAAACATATTGAGTAACGGCCTCCTTGTTACTGCCAATTGCTGCGCATGCATGCTTGCAAGGAATCTTGACAAGTTGCCAGTGTCCACAGGAGCATGTTTGTAGATGGAGGTCTACGGCGTACGTCTTCATACTTTCAACAACCTCAAATTTGATTCCATCTGAATGACGGATTGCTAAGCTTCTCCTTTCTTGAAGGTTTTTTTCGATGATTTTTTGTACTTTAGGACAGTATGGTGTATCCCACAATGCAGCATCAATTTTCCTCTTTGCAGCCATTTCCATCATTTGCACTCTAATTTTGTCAACCATCTGTAGTATTGGTAGACTTCGCGCGTCATGTATCCAATTGTTGAATGACTCTGCCAAATTAGAGTATAATTCACCAAACCTGTATGGCCATGTGAAGGAAATTAGGTTAACATCAAATATCTGTAACAAGTGTCCACTACATACTGTAACCTTATTTAACACGTTCTGTAATAGATTATCCCTATAACTGTAAGCACATAAATGGCAGAATGTAATAGAACATATCGCTTATGTATTTAAAGAGCCGAACCTTTGTCCCTGGAAAAGAGCATGGGACCAGTGTTCGACATCATTTCGGAGCACCCATTCTTTGGCCTCAGTAGAATTAAGCTCCATTGCAGTCATTGCGTCTTGGTACTCTTGTTCAGTAACAGCATAGGCAATGCGCTGGAGAATTTTTCTAAGTAATTTTTTGAAAGGGGCGGCATACTTCCCCGCACATTGGTCGTTGAAGTTCTGCATGATGTGCTGGAAACAGTAGCCGTGATGATCATTCGGAAATACGTCAGGGATCGCTTCCTTCAGACCTCTCCCTCTGTCTGATAGGAACGCGATCCTTCTATCTGATAGCAATGCCTTTTTCAAATTTTGTAGAAACCAGACCCAGTTGTCATATGTTTCCGAATCTGCGATGGAGTAGGCTACACTGAATAGCTCATTGTTACCGTTTAAGGCACTTGCAGCAAGTATAACCCCTTGCACTCTATGCTGTTTGATATGAGTTCCGTCCAAAAAGAGCATAGGTCGACAACCAACTTCGAACCCATATGCAGACGCCTCGAAGCATATGAAAAACCGTTTGAAACGTTGAGTCTCCGGGTCCACTTCTAGAGACAAGATCGATCCCGGGTTTGACTGTAATGCACGTTCGCTGTACCAGTTCAACATATGATAGCTTGTTCTGAAATCACCGTATAGTGAACCGACAGCAACCTCTTTGCCCCACCATGCCTATTCAAATGATTATACATGTTCTGTAAGAGTGTTACAGTTCTTGTCCTCATACCTTACAGTAGCCTTCTTAAGTTGTTACAGTATACGCTCAAATGATTACAGTTGTTACAATACAAACCCTTACAGTATATGATTACAGTTGTTACAATACAAGGGTCAGAGACTTACAGTATATGATTACAGTTGTTACAGTGGCATGCAGATATTGTTACAGTATACGTCGAAATGATTATAGTTATGACAATGATAGTCTTACAGTATATGAGGACAATTGTTACAATGCTAGGGTCAGAGAATTACAGTTAAGGATCTATTGATTACAGTAGACGTCATGATGTGTTACAATTCAATTCATGGCATACCTGATGATAAGGGATGCAGATACCGTATTCCCGACGGATGTCACTCATCATTTCACTTGCTCTGTAGGTGGGTTTATCAACTAGTTTCCCCTTCACAGCATTTGCTACCCACTTCTTAGATGTCCGTGGATGTCCGTCGCTCATAATGTCACATCCACAGGTGTGTATGTTGTTGAGAGTCTTGATTTCAAATTGTGGACCTTGACGAACGACGGACGCATGCAGGCGCCATGGGCAAACAGAGACATTGCAACGTACAGTTAATCGTATAGAGTCGTTCTTCAAATATTTCCAATTAAATCCTCGTGCGATCGCGTAATTTGTCAGTTCCATCTGCAATAGCTCTTTGCTTATGAAGACTTGTCCTACTGAGTGTATTCTACCTACGGAATATTGCGTCAACACTGGTACTACACCTTCCGCTCCTTCTCCTCGCACATACAACTCGAAACTGCTTCCTGGTAATTGGAGGGGTTCTGGGGTTACCAAAGAACCGCCATGCGTGTTTGAAGTACTTCTGCAAATAATGTACATACATACATTCTTAAGACGAAGGCTTGTTAAGAATGCATGGGATAACATGAAGGGTGGTGAAGAATACATGGACCACGTACCTGTCAAGTGGTTGCGTTCCATCTGAATGACGACTAGCATGCGTACTAAGGCAACGAGTTTCCACCTGATGAATTTGTAGATTTATCAATGATGTTCCCTGACACTTGTGAAGATCAAACATAGCTTGGACATCCCCATCGTCAAGCAACACCTGTTCAACGTCGGTATCCATGGGAAGACGATACTTCAGCATGTTCTCCTGCATGTCTACACCCAACCTTTGGGAAACCCTGCTATGAATGGACGCCAAATCCGTGTCCCTCCCTATGAAAAGAACGAAACTTTGATCTCCAAATGAACATCTTCCAGGGAGCTGCTCCATTGGGTGGCAGAGGAAGACGAACGGTTCGTGGAAGACGTTTCGTGTATGAGTGGCTTGGACTGGGGGTCAAATTGGCGGGAGTGCGTATATGGCTACCAAACATGGCGGGAAAGCTGTATACGAAGGGCTGTGATTACATACACGTCCCCTCGTCTGTCGTACCGAGTATTTTCAGCCGCCCGATGGTCATCATTGCAGTGCACCGCCATCCTCTTGAGTCCAGTGTCCACCCGTCGGGTACACCGACTTCATATATCATGACTTTTCTCCTTCCCTTCTCCTACACCGCCATTCCTCCACCAGACCTCTTCTCTGTTACAGTTTCCCTTCCTTCTGATACATCTCCAGACGAAGCAATCCGTCTCTCCCCTCTAACGATGGCAAGCCGTCGATCTCCTACGAGCGCTGACATTCAGAGCATTGCGGCGGATGCGGTGCAAGAAGCGTTCGTGGAAGAACCCAGACTCCAAGTCGTACGAAAAAGTAGTTTCTTCTTACCCTAATACGGATGTTTGTCGAATGAATGTTTTCTTTTTTAAGATGCGATCTTTTCTTTGCAGAAAAGAATGAATATAATACGCGATGCTCGCTTCTGTTCTACCGTTCCGTTATGGACGATTTGCAATTTAGGAGCGCGCATCTGAAGTTGATGAGGAATTCACCATTTCGCGCGTATATCAAATGCGAAATGGTGACCTACCCCATTTCACTCATTGTCGATCTTATGACACGTTTCGATGGAGAGCGTTTTAAGATTGGCTCATGCAGCATGACTTTTCGCCCTTCAGACATAGCCAAAGTTATGGGTATACCAAATGTTGGTTCCCCTATCGACCTGAACACGGATGGGACAAAAGCCAGTTTGCGCCGGATCCTTGGAACCAAAAGAACGATGGACAGGCACAATGTCCATTTGAAACTTAAGGAGTACGTTCCACAGGAGGGTCAGCTTGCTGTTGAGATTTCGGTGAAGCTTTGGGTTGCGCTTCTTTGTTCCTGTTTCTTCTTCCCCACAAGTGGGATGTCGGGGTCGCTGTCCATTCTGCCATACCTGGACGACCTCCATGACATGAACAACGCCAATTGGGCTGCCGCAATCCACGAGTACCTGATGTCGGGGGTGATGGCATTCAAAACAGCAGCTGGTTCCTGCAAAAACATCTTCCTAACCGGTTGTGTTCCCGCTCTCGGTGTGAGTATACTGTTACGGTACCCTCTGTTACAGTTCCTGAATGTGTCTATTCCAGAAGACATATGAACCTATTACAGTACTCATAGAGTACATTTACAGAAGACATATGTATATGTTACATACGTTTTCATATGTCCTCTGTTACAGTTCATGACGGTGTCTATTACAGATGACATATGAACCTATTACAGTACGCGTAGAATACATTTACAGAAGACATATGTATCTGTTACATACGTTTACGATACACTTCTCATACGCATTATCTATTTCATAATGATGTAGGCATGGTTTTTGATGCACCAATACAAATGGAAACCAGATCATCCGGAAAGGAATCCCCCATTTTTCCGTTGGGATTGCCGGAATAAGGGACCGGAGTT
The DNA here is from genome assembly GCA_014218235.1 of Colocasia esculenta. Lineage (NCBI taxonomy): Eukaryota > Viridiplantae > Streptophyta > Magnoliopsida > Alismatales > Araceae > Colocasia > Colocasia esculenta. Next base: position 10,182,393 of record CM024755.1, on the reverse strand, counting down.
ATCCGCCCTACTACGGGGGTTGCGACGATCTGATGTAAGTGTCACTTACCCCTGGAACTGTGTTATCTTCGTATATGACTTATACCTGTACCTGTACCTGCGTTAATTCAGGTGTATTTGGAGTATAATGAAAATGAGGAGCCACCTAGAGCTTCGCGACGATTGACGGCATCCACGTCAACCACTTCCCGAACCCCTCCATCAGATAACTCTCTGCATGGCATTCTTATCCAGTTACAGCGGCAGAATGACCAGTTACTTCGGCAGAATGACCAGTTAAAGCGGCAGAATGACCAATTACACCGGCAGAACAATATCCTCCAGTCAATGGATGGAAGGCTACATAGACTGGAGGAACAATTTCAGCGGCAGCCTCGGTGGCAACATCCCCCCCCAGAGACAGAATGTGCAATTTTAGCCCTACCGCCATTGGAGCTCCCAACAGCTTCAGTACGATCACATGCCGTGGCAAAGAAGAGTTACCAACGTCCAGGTAAACGTTTTGTGTCGTTACATTGTTTCATTTTCTTAGTTACAGAAGATGCTTTCCTCATTTACAGTTAGAGTCCTACTCTCTTACAGTCATCCTTAACTTAGTAATACGATTGTACTCTACCTTTACAGTTTCATTCCTTGTCTGTTACAGTCTTTCATATACGAAGTTACAGAATTGTTCTCTATGTTTACAGCTGTCTTTCATAGACATTAACAGACTTTCGTGTTCTCAGTTACAGGAAGGAGATCCGTCCAGACAAGGTCGCGGCGGTCATTTAAGGAGTTGCACATTCCCGAGTTGAAGGAGGGGAAAAAGAGGGGGCGAAAGGAGGAGGAGGAGGACCAGAGGAAGAGGAAGAAGGAGGAGAAGGCGAAGCAGAAGAAGGAGGAGGAGGAGGAGGCGGAGGGGAAGAGGGAGGAGGAGGAGGACCAGAGGAAGAAGGAGGAGAAGGCGAAGCAGAAGAAGGAGGAGGAGGAGGAGGCGGACAGGAAGAAGGAGGAGGAGGAGCAGACGAAGAAGGAGGCGGACAGGAAGAAGGAGGAGGAGGAGGAGGCGGAGAGGAGGCGGGAGGAGGAGGAGCAGACGAAGAAGGAGGCGGACAGAAAGAAGGAGGAGGAGGAGGAGGCGGAGAGGAGGCGGGAGGAGGAGGAGCAGACGAAGAAGGAGGCAGACAGGAAGAGGAGGAGGAGGCGGAGAGGAAGAGGGAGGAGGAGGAGCAGACGAAGAAGGAGGCGGACAGGAAGAAGGAGGAGGAGGAGGAGGCGGAGAAGAAGAAGAAGAATGAGGAGGACCAGTGGAAGAAGGCGGCGGAGAAGAAGAGGAGGAGGAGGAGAACGCGAAGAGGAAGCAGAAGGAAATAAGAGGAAGCGGCGTCAGATATCCCCATCATCATTGTCCCGACGTGTTACAGCTGGGACGAGGATAAGACGACAACCAGATATCTTTACGGTATGGTTTCCCCTTACAGAATTTACATAAGCTGAGCATTCGGTTACAGAACCCTTCATGAGACATAACAGTTTGTTCCGAGTCCGTTACAATTACATTATAATTGTTTTACAGAACATTCCTTTTTTACTTACTCTATCGCAGCCAGACGATTTTCGGCACCACAAAGCCACGAAAGTGAATGTGTCCACTTGCGAACCGATCCTTGTTGAGTCTCAAGAGAGTACAGACACACTTCCAACGGGAAGAAAGAGGAGAGACGTGATTACGTCGCCCGGGACGCATTAGGAGTGGCCGAAAAGTCATTGATTGAACGATTTTTGAATGAGTGCTTCATTAATGAGTACGTGTTACAGTATATGTCTACCATGTTTACAGTTTTGACCAAAGATGTTTACATTATATATCTACCATGTTTACAGTATATGTCTACCATGTTTACAGTATATGTCTACCATGTTTACAGTATATGTCTACCATGTTTACAGTTTATGCCTACCATGTTTACAGTTTCGTCAATTACTGATGACAGTCTTAATTCTTACCCAAGATGTTTTCTTACATGTAGAAATTTAATATTCATCGGCCCTGTGGAAGGATATGACAATTTCCTCTCGTTTCATGACATCCGGGAGCTATTGTTCGCGAGGGAGAGCGAATCGGTCGTAATTGACTGCTACGTCAACGCTTACTTGTTTCGCCCCCGTGAAGAGAACCCGGACATTTTTTGGAATTTTGGATATCTGCATGCCGCTTTAAAGGGTTATGTCCAATCTTGCAGAGACGATAAGAGCAAGGAAGAACATTTCGAAAACGCTTTCAAGAGATTGGACCGCGCCCCAAATGAATTCGACCTCATCTTCTCCCCCATGCACGTTGGAACGAACCATTGGGCTCTTCTGGTCATCCGCATGAAGGAAAAGAGTTCCACGTGTACGACTCATTACGAAACAAACATCGTGCTGACATTCCACAATATGTAAGTGACCAGTGTTCCATACGATGCTTACATTCGTTACAGAGCGCGAGCACTTGTGTTACAGACGTAACAGTAACATGAAATCTACGTTAAGTTGCTTGAACTCTTTTGTTCATTCTCTTATGCAGGTGGAGGAACTGATAAGATACCTGAAGGGCAAGCAGATAGATGCAGCTACATGGCCGCTACGCTACCCCGACCCATGCCCACAACAAGGATCGGGAGACGACTACGGAATTTTTACTTGCAAATACATGGAATGTCTAGCACGTACGGACATTCAAGATTTTCCCTTCAGTCAGAATGACATGCCTATTGTGCGAGCAAAAATCGCCCTCCACTTCATCAAAGCGTACTTCAATGGAGAAGGGCGTTCATAGCGTCTACAACTGAAGGAGAACTATCGCACGTACTAACTCCTAACCATTGTAATGATACTTGTTGTATGGTCTTTACCTATTCTTGTTACAGTATAAATGATACTAGGTTACAGTTGAAGAAGTACTGTCTTACAGCTTGAGCGCCCAGCTACGCCTACCTCATTACAGTGTGTGTAGAATCCTGTTACAGTCTTTACCTATTCTTGTTACAGTATAAATGATACTAGGTTACAGTTGAAGAAGTACTGTCTTACAGCATGAGCGCCCAGCTACGCCTACCTCATTACAGTGTGTGTAGAATCCTGTTACAGTCTTTACCTATTCTTGTTACAGTATAAATGATACTAGGTTACAGTTGAAGAAGTACTGTCTTACAGCTTGAGCGCCCAGCTACGCCTACCTCATTACAGTGTGTGTAGAATTCTGTTACAGTCTTTACCTATTCTTGTTACAGTATAAATGATACTAGGTTACAATTGAAGAAGTACTGTCTTACAGCTTGAGCGCCCAGCTACGCCTACCTCATTACAGTGTGTGTAGAATCCTCTTATAGTTTTTACCTATTCTTGTTACAGTATAAATGATACTAGGTTACAGTTGAAGAAGTACTATCATACAGCTTGAGCGCCCAGCTACGCCTACCTCATTACAGTGTGTGTAGAATTCTGTTACAGTCTTTACCTATTCTTGTTACAGTATAAATGATACTAGGTTACAGTTGAAGAAGTACTGTCTTACAGCTTGAGCGCCCAGCTACGCCTACCTCATTACAGTGTGTGTAGAATCCTCTTACAGTCTTTACCTATTCTTGTTACAGTATAAATGATACTAGGTTACAGTTGAAGAAGTACTGTCTTACAGCTTGAGCGCCCAACTACGCCTACCTCATTACAGTGTGTGTAGAATCCTCTTACAGTCTTTACCTATACTTTTATAGTATACATAATAGGAGGTTACATTTCTAGAACACATTATTACAGTATCAGTTGAAATCTTTTACAGTACTTAGCTATTGTCATTATAGTATGCATGATATGAGGTTACAGTTGGAATGTTGTTACAGTCGTAACCTTTATGTTTTATAGTATGCATGATAGGAGGATAGGAGGTTACAGTTCGAGAACTAAAGCTACAACTATTTATTACATTACTTGTTTCCTGTGTTACAGTATGTGCCCTTTTTCATTACAGTGTCCATGCTATGGGGTTACAGTTCCAGCAGTACAGCTTGACCGCTTCGGAGGAACCTGTTAGTATTACAGTACACGCATCATAGATAGCACATACAAGCCCACAGAAGACTGCATATAAGGAAAATATTTATATTCCATAAACAAGCACTGTTACAATCTTAACTCCGTAACCCAATAGCATGGAAACTGGAATGAAACGGAGGGGAGGGGACAAATAAGGACAGCAGAGATAGGAGGGGAGGGGAGGAATAAGAAGGATTGCAGAGAAGGGAGGGAGGGGAGGGGAGGTGAGGTGTAGGAAGGGATGGGAGGGGAGGGGAGGAACTGGTCGGGGAGGGAGACATTCTAAACACCCTAACTCGATTACTCGGTGGACGAGGGAGGGGAGGAATAGGAGCGGGCCGGGGAGGGATGAGGGGAAGGTGAGGAAGATATGTGTTCTACCCTAGGGCCAATGTCAGAGAGGATGTTGGTGAGGCCCTTGTGGTGGTACAGCCGAGAGGCTTTCTGTAAAGCCATCGTCCACCCAACGTAAAATCCGTTCCAGTAGTCGGGGCTGTACGTCTCCGGGAAAGGTAGAGCCGGGGGAGCCGGGGGCGACGGTGGCACCGGTGAGGCAGGTGCCTTGCCATCCCTCTGGGGAGCACGGTTAGATGAAAACATCTGCAAATAAAGATGAAGAAGACGAGCAACAAAGATAGGAAGAAGAAGAGCGAGGGAAGCTTGTGATGAAAGATAGGAATGACACTGGGTTCCTTTTATAGTGTGAAGAACGGTCGTCCGAAGGCTGTTTGTAAGTGCTGTCAATGGTTGCTGTATCAGTTCTTGGCAGGGTATGTAACAGTAACTTCATATCGGTCAGAGTTCACGGGCCACCGAAGCGTCAGTGTCGTTTGGGGAAAAGGCGATGGAAAAAAGGAGGGAAGGGTAAGACGGGAATGTGAAAAAGAGACGGAGGCCAAGGAGACGAAAATCGTGTGTGGAGAGCCGTAAATGGTGACGTGTGAAAAACAGGGACTGGAAATTAAACCTGGAGAAAAACAGGCACTTTACATCAAACGGTATTCTGATAAGGACGAGGAAATAAGTACCAGGCTCTGACAGGAACCCCCAATTAATTCTCCCTAATTTCATTTGTCTTTGTCTGCTCTGACTAAAATATTGACTTCTATTTCTAAGAACATCTTCCCATAACTCTTAATTTTTGCTCTATCTTACATATACGTGACGTACGGACAGTGTTAATCAACTCTCCGTCTTCAACACCATAACATTATTACTCTATAAAGAAAAAAAAACTAATTAATAGAAAAAGTGGGCGTATGTGCTTGGAGGGCGTTTCCGTCGGTCTCGTTCCAACCCAACACCTTACCCAGCAGCGGGCGGCATGGAACCGGCTGCCGTGGCTTTGAACCCAACGCACCGTTAGATGGAGCTGGTAAAAAGGAGGCAGTCGCCGTAACAGAAAGCACCGCCCACGCAACGGTGACGGAAGCGCTAACCTGGCCGTGTCCCCGCCACGAGCCTTTCGCGAGGGGCCCCACGTGCCACCGCCCTGACATCTCCACACTATTTTTTTTTATCTTTATTAGCGCGTTAAATAAAAAAAAGTCAAAGCTTATCACGGTGAGATGTGATCCGACTACTCCGTTCCGTTTGAACTTTTTTCTCGTTCCTTCGTAGACGGGGTTTATAATTTCAGACATAAGTTTGAATTGTAGAATCTGTCGATCTGAATCAAAGTCGATTATAATTGATCTATTTCTATTCCAAAGAAGTCGATCTTAATTTTCTCATATCATATCTAAATAAATTTATATAATTAAATAAAATTTTCAAGGATCCGATCTCACACCCTGATCTGATTCGTAAATTTTTAAACATAACTCGAGCTATTTTATTGCAATGCGATGTCGGAACACTATAAAGACTTGCCAAAGCCAATGTTCTTTTGAAAATGGGTGGGTGGGCTATTCAATCAATGGAAGAAAGGTTTCGTATTATTAGTCCTAACTGTTTGTTTTAGATCGGATCCTTTTATTTTAATATAAGTAATTTATATTTATTTTAATTTGTTAGTGGTGCAATCTTTGTGTTTGTGAGAGTTGGGAGTTCAAATCTCGCTCAAATGTCATTCTATAAGAATAAAGTTAACAAATTAATAAGTTGATGGGTCGAATTAAGAAAAATAGATCTAAGTCTTCTAGTTTGCTCGGCCACACTAATTTGACTTTTAAAACATTATTCCATGTACAACAGCTCTTATCAACAATTTTTACTTTGTACAAAAATGAAAAATAGAAACTTAAATCGGTAAGAGTAGTTTTTGTGGTGTTATGATCCTGTTTGGGCCTGAGCCAAACGGGCCTCCACTAGAATGAGAGAGGGAAGACGATCGCTGGTGAGGACGAAGGCCTGCAAAACCAGAGAAGGATCAGGAGGCCCGGTGAAGACCGGGGAAACCCTCCGATGCCTAAGTTAGTCAGGAGCTTGAGAGGCAGGGGGTTTCGGTATGTGAGAGTTGTGTTCGCGTGAGGGGGAACGTACCGTTGCATGGTACTGTACCTGTGCTTTTATAGGCGTTAGTGTCGAGGCCAACGTGCGTAACGTCAGGCAAATCGTGCCTGAGAAGGCGCCTGGACGCACGCGCATAACGGGAGGAGTTAAGACTCAGGCGCCCGTTGGGTTGCCAGGCAGCCCACGCCCCTTGATGGTGGAGATCGTGGCCTGGGGCGGTTACAACTGTCCTGTAAGCCAGGGAGCCTGCTCGGAAACCTTTGGGCGCAACTTCCGAGCAGGTGTCCTACAGGGAGGTCACGAACGCTGTTCGGTGACGTTGAGGGTCGTCCCGTGCAGTAAAGCTGCCGTTCCTGTTCGGAACCTCTCCGCAGGTGTTCGGTAGCAGAGGAACAAACGACCCGTTCGGGGGCATACCGCTACGAGGCTTGACAGCGCCCGATCAAGCTGGCGGTATCCTTGAGATCATCACATTGTCTTGGGATGAACGCGGCCCGTTGGGATGGGGCCACGTCAGTTGACAGGACGCTTAAGGGACGTAGTGGGCCATTATGGGTATAGGCGGCCAGATTTGGCCACCACACTTGCCCCCCACGCCCTCGAATGGCTCGGTGAGGCGAGCAGCTCGAGGGCGTCATTTCCGCATTTAATGCGACGACCCGTTGTGGGATGCCGCCGCTTGGAGCCTGGGCAGGCGGTTAACCCGTCATGATGGGCACGAAACCGCGCCAAGCTTGAGGTGATGCCGTCGCGTTCGGACGGTCGCCAACGCCGTACCCGAAGGGGCACATTCAAAAAACGAGAAGGAGCGGCTCTTTTGGGGGGGCCCGCCTCGAATTTCGTTCCCTCCTCTTTCCTTATAAGGAGGGGAAGAGACGAGGGCGGGAGCTACGCTTCCCAGAAATCTTTCGACCTCCAGCTCTCGTGCTTTCCTGCCTTCTCCTGCTTCCGTCTCCTCCTTCGTCCCTTCGTGCGGCCGTCGCCGCCTACGATCCTTCCTGAAATGGCTAGCAAAGGGAAGGCTGTCGCCGGAGCGAGCGGGGTGACCGTCACAGCGGCCAGTGGAGTACGGTGCCGTCACTACAGCGGGCTCCATGAGCGTTTCAGGATCGGGGAGGAGTACGAGATCATCGACGCCAAGGAGAGCGACACAATCCTTGTGAATAAACCAGGATGCCTGCTGCTCTCCGTGGACCATCTGGAGGCAGGCTTCCGGCTGCCGTTGCCGGAGGTGGCAAAGGCGCTCCTGAACACGTGGGGCGTTTCGCCTATACAGCTGACGCCCAACACCTGGAGATACATATGTATCTTCGGTGTTGTCTGCAAGTTGAAGGAGATCCGGGGTTCGGCGGACGTCTTCCGAGCGCACTTCAAGATGTCTGCTTCGCGGGCATCAGGAGCAGACATCTACTATGCCAAGCACCGAACAGACCGGATGCATATCAGTCTGTCCAACAAGTACTCCAACAACAAGGGTTGGATGGACAGACTGTTCTTCGTGCGCACCGGGGTGGTGCCGAGTGGGGATTCCCCACTGTTATGCGTTCTGCGCGGAAGGACAGCTTTCCGCGTCTGATCCAGGACGAGGCAAAGGCGTCGACAAGCTTCTCCGAGCAGGTGTTCGGAACGGAGAAGGCTATGTGACCGAGTTCATGCTCGTCAAGTACGGGCTCAGCAAGCCGTGGAGTAAGTATTATTATCTCCTGGTTGTCTACCCTTGAGTTTGGCGCCTCCATACTAACCTCTCTTCTTCTTGTCTTCTATGTGCGCAGCGGCCGCAGAGCTAGAGGCCGGAAGGGATCAGGAGGCAAATGATGAATTTGCCGAAAAGATCCCTGTGCTAGCGCACAAGGTGTTCGAGAGTGATGATGCTGCTGCCGTTGCTCGGGTCCCTTCCGCATTGAGGGTTGGGGCTGCCGTAACGACGGCGCTCGCTGCTCCTTCGCCCACCGAGGGGCGCTCGGCCAAGGCTCAGGCTCCTGAAAAGGGGCCTGGGCAAATTCGTGTGAAGAAGAAGGCCACCAGGGAGGTGGTTCCAGCCGAAGCTCGGGCCTCGCCAGCGGAGAGTGGCGGGGCGAACCGGCCTTCCGCTCCCGCAAGGAAGAGGCCGGTATTAGTTGACGAGAGCGCGGAGGAGGCAGGGCAGCTCCGTGCTCGGAAGAAGCAGAAGGCGGTCCCAACTACTCCTCCTCGCGATGAGGAGGGGACCGAAGAGGAGGAAGAAGGGGCGCAGTTAGTGCTGCGCAGAACAAGTAGGGCCGTGCAGTCGGCCAATGAAGGAGTGCCACTGGTGGCCTCCAAAGAACGCCCAGAGGTCGCGCCGGGGCTAGCGACCAAGCTGGGGCTCGTCGTCGTGAGTGACGGGTCCGAAAGCCCTGCCATGGAAGAGGCTAGGGGCTCCACCTGCTCGAGGGATAGGGAGCCCTCTAATGCTTCCCGCGCTGGTGGTGCCGAGCACGGTGCTGCCAGCAACACTGCGGGAGCCTCTTCCAGGAGGAGTAGAGAAGGTGGAGTGTCTCCTGTTCGGCGGGAGGAGGTCGCCGACGCGACAGAGGTTTCCGCTCCTGCTGGGGTGGTCCTGAGCGGCGTGGTGGTGGCAGCGCCGACCACGGTTCCCTCTTCGGAACAGGAAGTGGCTCCTGCAGCGGGGGCCACTGAAAAGGCGGCCGCGACGACGAGGGCGTCCGACGAGGTTGCCACCGCTGTTTCTGCAGCGGGGGCTATTGAGAAGGCGGCCGCGACGACAAGGGCGTCCGAAGAGGTTGTCACTTCCCCCGGGGGTATCCTGCCCCCCATGCCCCCCTCCGAGGTGGTTGCTAACGAAGAAGCAACCTCCAAGGCATACGAAGGGCCTGGTGGGGAGGCCGCGGGTGCTGCTCGGGCTGAAGGATCGGAGGGCGACCGAAGGCCTCTTAGCGAGGTGCTCTCGAAGAAACTTCCCGGAGCTCCTTCGGTGGCAGTGCTGGAGGCGACCCTTCGCCGGATGGAGGAGATGCCCAGAGAGCTGCCTGCGAGCCCTACTGCTTCTCGCCTTGATCGGTTGGCGAGGTGTCTGGAGCTTCCTTCCGAACAGACTCCAGAGAAGTCGGTGGAAGGTTACCAGCCGGAGTGCCAGATAGAAGATGGTCTGAGCGACGTCGACGTAGAGGTACTTGTGGACGGTATGTCCAAGTCGCTGGGCACTCTGAAGGCTTTAGCTGTTCGGGGCCAGAGACAGAAGTATCTTTATGAGGCGCAGATAGCCTTCTGTAACGATCTTTCGGCGAGGCATAAAGCTCGCGAGGCGGCGCTGGAGGAGGAGGTGAAGAACCTCAAAGCTGCTCTCCATGCCGCGAAGCTGGATGTTACCTTGGCACGAGCCGAGAAGGATGCCCTGGCCAAGGTAATGGTGAATGTAGAGGCCCGTGCGATTGCCGATTATAAGGCCGGGCCTGAATACAAGGAGGATTTGGAGCAGTATGGGGCCCGCTGCTACAGGGTGGGCCTCAACGCTGGGAAGGAGGTGGGGGAGCAGCTTTCCTGGGTCGAACGTGCCCGGGAAGCTTTCGAGGCCGCTGTTCGGGAGTGTCGGCGTCGCACTCAGGACGCCCGTCTGGATGGTGTGCGGTTCGCACAGTTCCAGTCTGGGCGGATGCCCCCTTCAGATGATGACGCCGGTCCTTCACAGCAGGCTCCTTGACCCCTTGTTGTCTTATACTGCACCTTTTTGTAGCCGTGGCCAAAAAGATCCTTCTTGTAAAAGGGACTATTTGTGAATGAAGCCTTTTGTTTGTGAGATCGTCGTGTAGCTTCGCTTTCTCTATCTTCTTCCTTTCATGATTACTCCTGTTCGGATTGAAGTCCGCTAGGCGCCATAGGCATTGCATGTATAGCGCAGACCGTGGGGAACCGTGAAGGGGATTCTGATCAGGTATGTATGCTAAATGCTTGTATGGCGTCAGGAGTTGGGAGAAGAGAGGTAGAATGTTGAAAAGAGGCTCTTATACATAATAAGCCTTAAGGTTAGAAACATGCCAAGTCCTGGGAATGGGTTCGCCACTAGGAGTAGTTAGCTTATATGAGCCCTTCCCAAGGACATGGGTGACCTGATAAGGTCCTTCCCATTTGATGGCAAGCTTGCCTACTGCTCTTTGGGGGTCCGAAGCCGAACAGCGGCGCAGAACCAAATCTCCCACATTGAACCGCCTTTCCCGAACTCGCGCATTATAGTATTGTGCGAGTCGCTGCTGATAGGAAACGAGGCGAACTAGCGTCGCTCTGTCGTTCGCCTAGCATGTCCAAGTTTTCCCGAAGAGCGCGGTTATTGGCGGCTTCATCGAAGTGGGTAGTTCGGATAGTTGGGAGGGCTACTTCCAAAGGCACAACTGCTTCGAGCCGTAGGCCAGGTGGAAGGGTGTTTCCCCTGTAGCTACCCGAGCAGTTGTTCGGTGACACCAAAGGACGTTTGGGAGCTCATCGATCCATGATCCACCTGCAGCCTCCACTCTGGTTCGGATCCCGTGCAGCAATGTTCGGTTGGCGTTTTCGACCAGACCGTTAGCTTGGGGATGAGCGACGGAGGTGAAGTGGTTGTAGATTCCGAGCTCGGCGCACTTCTGCTTGAAGAAGGTGCTGTCGAACTGTTTCCCGTTGTCAGACGTAATCACCCTTGGGACGCCAAACCTGCAGAGAAGGTTCTTCCATACGAACTTCCATGCGGCTTGTTCGGTGATTGTGGTAACGGGTTCGGCCTCGATCCACTTGGTGAAGTAATCGATGGCTACGAACAGAAATTTCTTCCGACCTTGGGCCTCCGGAAAGGGACCCAAGATATCAATGCCCCATCTAGCGAAAGGGCGCGGCTCGAACAGACTGTGGAGCTGTTCGGCCGGTTGCTTGATGAGTACTCCGAACTTTTGGCATTCTGGGCATTTCTTGACAAAGGTCATGCAATCCTTCTGAAGAGAAGGCCACCAGAACCTGCTCGGATGAGGCTGCGCGCTAGCGTTCTGCCCCCCAGATGGCTTCCGCACAGCCCCTCGTGAACTTCCTCCGTGGCCGCGAGGGCCTCCTCAGGGTTGAGACAACGTAGAAGAGGTCTTGCAAGGGACCGCCGGTACAGCTTGCCTTCTACGAGGGTGAAGTGTTGCGAGCGCATCCTGACTTTCCGAGCTTCCTCCTGTTCGGGCGGAAGCTCACCTCGGAGGAGGTACGCCATGAGGGGGTCCACCCAACTTGGGGTTGGTGGGTCCGTTCCTATGGCGGCTACATCGGTCTCCGTGCTCGACAAGGCGAGCTCTTCAACGAACACAGAGCGAGAAGGGGTGATGTCACCTGAAGACGCCAATTTGGCCAATGCATCAGCTCGCGCGTTCTGCTCCCGTGGAACATGTATAACCTCAAAGTATACGAGGTCCTCTGTCTGGCTCTTGACCTGTTGGAGATATTGAGCCATGCGAGGTTCCCTTGCTCCGAACTGTCCGCTCACCTGGCTGGCAACCAACTGGGAGTCACTGAAGACTCTAAGCCGAACGGCCCCAAGGTGCCTAGCCATGCGAATACCGGACAGTAGGGCTTCGTATTCGGCGACGTTGTTGGAGGCTGGAAAGCGGAAACGGAGGGCGTATTGGAACTCTAACCCCTCCGGGGAGGTGAGGACCAAACCCGCCCCGCTTCCGGTGACACAAGAGGATCCGTCAACATAAAGCTCCCATGGGGGCTCGTCTGCCAACGGCAGATCCTGCTCGGCCGGAAGGGTACATTCCGCCACGAAGTCCGCCAACGCCTGCGCTTTAATCGCCGTCCTCGGTCGGAAGCTGATGTCGAACTCGCCCAGCTCTATTGCCCACTTAACCAACCTACCGGAAGCTTCCGGCCGCTGAAGGATGGACTTCAGCGGTTGATCGGTCAGCACTGTAATGGAGTGGGCCTGAAAATAAGGCCTGAGCTTCCGAGCAGCTGTGACGAGAGCAAGGGCGAGTTTTTCCGCCCTGGGGTACCTCCTTTCAGCTTCTTGGAGGACCCTGCTGATGTAGTATACGGGATGCTGCGCCGCTCCTACTTCTCTGATCAAGACCGCACTGATAGAGTGTTCGGTGACCGAAAGGTACACGAACAGAGGTTCTCCGAGCACAGGCTTTGAGAGAACGGGAGGGGCTGCCAAATATGCCTTCAGCTCGGTGAAGGCGGCTTCACATTCGTTAGTCCACTGTACTTGCCCCCCTTGCTTCGAGGAGCTTTTAGGGCCTCGGAGCAACTTAAAGAAGTTAAAACTTCTTTCTGCTGCTCGGGACATGAACCGGTTCAGTGCCGCCAGACGCCCCGTCAGGCGTTGGACGTCGCGCACTGTCTTTGGACTGCTCATCTCAAGTACTGCTTGGATTTTTTCCGGGTTCGCCTCTATTCCCCTGTTTGATACGAGGAACCCGAGGAACTTACCCGACTGAACACCAAACGCGCACTTGGATGGATTGAGCTTCATATTATACCTTCGCAGAGTTGCGAAAGTCTCCTGGAGGTCGGAAATGTGATCGGTACTCGGAAGAGTCTTGACCAACATATCATCGACGTAAACCTCCATGTTGCGCCCGATTTGCTGCTCGAACATCTTGTTGACCAATCGCTGGTAAGTCGCGCCTGCATTCTTCAGACCAAAAGGCATCCTGGTAAAACAGTATAAGCCCAGGTCTGTGACGAACGTCGTGGCGTCTTGGTCCGGGGGATGCATGCTGATCTGGTGATAACCAGAGTAGGCATCCAAGAAGCTAAGAAGCTCGTGCCCGGAAGTTGCATCCACCAACTGATCAATACGCGGCAGGGGGAAATTATCCTTGGGCGTTGCCTTATTGAGGTCTTTGTAATCCACGCACACGCGCCATTTGCCATTGGCCTTGCGCACGAGGACCACGTTGGAGATCCATCTTGGATACTGGGCTTCTCGGAGGAGCCCAACAGCTCGGCTTTTGACCACGTGATCCTGAATCACGGTCTGCCGTTCTCGATTCACAGGTCGCCTCCTCTGCTGAATTGGTGGGATCCGGGGATCCAATCGGAGGCGATGCACCATAACCTCTGGGGGGATGCCTGGAAGCTCGTCATCAGACCAGGCGAACACGTCCAAATTGGCCAGCAGGAAAACTGTGTAGCGTTGCTGCTCGGCCTCTGTCAACAAGGCGCCAATGTATAAGACGTGTTCGGGGTCGTCGTCCACTTGAATAGGGATTAAGTCTTCAGCAGGCGTCCCTCGGCTGGTTGAAGGTTGATCGGAAGACGGGGGAGCCGGATCAGCGAGTGGTTGCTTGTCTCTCAAGGAGAGGACATAGCAACGGCGGGACTCGCGCTGACACCCGAGCACTTCGCCCACTCCGCTCGGAGTAGGGAACTTCATCTTCTGATGGAGCGACGAAGGTACTGCTTTGATGCGTCCGATCAGACCTCTGCCTAGGATAGCATTGTATCCAGGCATGTTGTTGACGACCAGGAAGTCAACAACTTTGGTCACAGACCTTGGAGCCGTTCCCAAGGTGATCGGAAGGCGAACCCTTCCCATGGGCTGGACCGAAACTCCCGAAAAGCCGAAGAGTGGCGAATTTACAGGGGTGAGTTGATCGGTTCGCAGACCCATGAGGACAAAACAGTCATAAGCCAAGACATCGGGGGCGCTTCCATTATCTACCAGAATTCGGCGCACGTTACAGTGGTTGATGGTGGCCGAAACGACCAGCGCATCAGTGTGTGGGGTCGTAACCCCTACAAGATCTTCATCCGAGAAGGTTATAGCCTCCTCGGGCTGTGTGCGTGCAGGACTGGCAGGATATGGAGCCGACCGAACAGCCGCAGGCCTGTCTACGACATGCACTCGCCTTGCGTATTCGCGTCGGCTTCGAGTGCTTTCTCCGCCCGCGCCGAAACCTCCCGCGATCACGTTGATCTCTTGCCCATTGGGCTCGTTGTTGATCGGCTGCTCGGGAGTGCGGTCTCGGCGTCGGGGGCGCTCTTCGTTCCGGCGCACGAACCGCCCAAGGTAGCCACGCTTGATAAGGTCTTCGATTTCGTCCTTAAGCTGGCGGCACTCGGAGGTGTCGTGGCCGTGGTCGCGATGAAAGCGACAGTACTTATTTTGATCGCGCTTCCGGGGGTCGGAGCGCATTCTTTGGGGCCACCGAACAAAAGCTTCATTCCTGATCTCTGCCAGGATTTGTTCGGGAGCCACCGTGAGGGGGGTGTAGTTGGTGAAGGGGCGCGGACGGCGCGGAGAATCGCCATTGCGCCGTCCTTTCTTCCGATCTCGGTCGGAGCCGTTGTCGGAAGGCCGCTTCTTGTCCGACTGCTCCCCCTGCTCGGCCCTGCTCGCCGCCAGGCTCTCCTCGCAGGCTGCGTGGTGCTGTGTGGTGTTATGATCCTGTTTGGGCCTGAGCCAAACGGGCCTCCACTAGAATGAGAGAGGGAAGACGATCGCTGGTGAGGACGAAGGCCTGCAAAACCAGAGAAGGATCAGGAGGCCCGGTGAAGACCGGGGAAACCCTCCGATGCCTAAGTTAGTCAGGAGCTTGAGAGGCAGGGGGTTTCGGTATGTGAGAGTTGTGTTCGCGTGAGGGGGAACGTACCGTTGCATGGTACTGTACCTGTGCTTTTATAGGCGTTAGTGTCGAGGCCAACGTGCGTAACGTCAGGCAGATCGTGCCTGAGAAGGCGCCTGGACGCACGCGCATAACGGGAGGAGTTAAGACTCAGGCGCCCGTTGGGTTGCCAGGCAGCCCACGCCCCTTGATGGTGGAGATCGTGGCCTGGGGCGGTTACAACCGTCCTGTAAGCCAGGGAGCCTGCTCGGAAACCTTTGGGCGCAACTTCCGAGCAGGTGTCCTACAGGGAGGTCACGAACGCTGTTCGGTGACGTTGAGGGTCGTCCCGTGCAGTAAAGCTGCCGTTCCTGTTCGGAACCTCTCCGCAGGTGTTCGGTAGCGGAGGAACAAACGACCCGTTCGGGGGCATACCGCTACGAGGCTTGACAGCGCCCGATCAAGCTGGCGGTATCCTTGAGATCATCACATTGTCTTGGGATGAACGCGGCCCGTTGGGATGGGGCCACGTCAGTTGACAGGACGCTTAAGGGACGTAGTGGGCCATTATGGGTATAGGCGGCCAGATTTGGCCACCACAGTTTTCAAAATGCTAATCTATAACACCTGAAACATTAAACAGGAATATTAAATATTTCTTAAACTTTTCTATATTATTATCACATGTAACATAAAAAGTGACAAATAATAAGATAAAGATGACAAATAAATATATAAGAGAGATAAATAAATTATCAAAAAATAACTATTCGCATTGACCTCATCTAACAAAAATATTTAATATTTTTAAAATATTCTTACATCATTTTAACAAGAATATTAAATATTTTATATCATTCTTGTAAAATTATTTATCGCATTTAACTCATTATTTATCATCTCTTAATGTTAATAGTGACAAATAATTAATCAAATGTGATAAATAATTTCAACATATAAAATATTATTTTATCTTTTCTTAATTAGCTATTTATAAGAGACAAGTAATCTAAGGCATTGTTTGGCAGTGAGGTTTCTGCCGATTTTACACCTAAAATCTCTGACAAATCCCATATTATTTTCCAAATGAAGACAACCTGTATCGGATTTGACGCAAAGCGATTTTTGAGTGGGAGAGAGAGATAGACACATTGTTTTTTCTCTCTCCCTTCCATCAAAAGCGGAAGGGAGGCCGCTTTTGAAAAAGTAAACATCATTAACTCACCTAAAGTAGCATGTGGATGGGGTAACCATTGTTTACTTATTAAAATATTAGTTGTTAAAGTGAAAATCTCTCATGTGTCAGAAAGATGATGTGAAATCAGATTTTTCTGTTGTTTACTTTTTACACCCATATTCTCAAACGCTGCCTAAGTTAAATCTATATGAAAAATAAATAAAAAATAGTGAGACCATACAATTGTTCCAACAAATCATTTCTAATCAATGGGCCGTAACAAGCATTAGATGCCTCTCGCTCCTCCGATCGCGATGTTGATTTGACAAAGCAAAATTGGAAAAACTCCCACGTGGGAACTGTTTAGCGTGGGTCGTTCAGCAGGCACATCCGAAACTCGCAGGACGCTGGAGCAGAGCTCTTCGAAACGCGCAGCGCTAACTTGGCTACTTCCAAGAAATTTCCAGGGTGCGTCTGACAGAAGACGGGAATTGGGTTCTCCGCTGGTCAAATCTCCAGTCCGGACGAGAAGAAATTAGCTCAATAATGCCGTGAAGAACTCAAAAAAAAAAAAACCCGTATTTGTTTATCTGATTTGTCTACTTGGCTGTCTTAGCTACCACTTGCTCTCTCGCCATCTCTCGCTTTCTACCGAAGGGGATTGGACTTTTATCAGCTCCCAAAGGTCCGCGCTTCCTGTTGCCGCACGCAGAGAGGAAGGGGGTGGTGGGGGCAGCGTCCGCGGCAGCAGCAGCCGGCGAGAAGGAAGGGATCTAAGGACGAGTGATCAGGCGTGAAGGTGAGGGGTGGGTGGGGAGAGGACGGCATACAAATTCCTTGCTTGATCTGCTGCTTCGGGGTGCTCGAAATTCCTGGCGCCGAGCACTACATTTATTGGTTTGTCAGAGCTCGGTTGAAGGTCCCCGTCGTGTGGAGGAAGCGCTCGGGTGCGCAAAGGTGAGGTCTTTGAGCTCCTTTCCCCCTGAAAGCTCCGTGGGTCTTGTTCAGATTTTGGCGACGTCGTCGTCACAGATCTGGGAGCTCCCGATTATTTTGCCCGTTTGGGGTTTTTTGCCGACGGGGGGATCCCAGCGGCAAGCTTTTGCTCTGTGTTGTTTTTTCAAGCCGTTCGGTTCTCTTCTGTTGTGCGGAGTCCCAAGTCCAGTGTCAAGCTTCTGGTCTGGTTCTTCATCATTTCCCTCATCTTTCTGCGCTTTCCGGGGAGGAAATAACACCCCTGTGGGCTTTTCAATCGATTCTCGCCTGTGGTTTCCGACCCTCCTGGATCCTTCCTCTTGTTCGCCTTTTCTTGGTGTTCTCAAAGGGGGAGGTGGGAGGAGATGCTTCACCAGAAAAGTCTCTCTTCCTGATTAGGAACCTCTCTTTATATATAGATGGATCCTTCTCTGTGGTGCAGAAGGGCCATATAGCAGTTACCTGTCCCTTTATTTCTCACAGTCCTTATTCTCCATAGATTTTTCCTCTTGAATACTCGATCCCTTGGGGCGTTTCCTTGTGGTTCATGCGTTTCTATCTCTGAGAAGTTCCCCGGCCAGACTGTTGCATTCGTCTGTTCCATCCTTGGTCAAAGGGTCTATAGAGACTGCTGAAGAAAGAAATATGTTTTTCTTGAGGTCGTTCTGACCAAGTATTCTATGCTTGCACAACCACCACGGCCCTTATTTCCCCGGTGTTGATCATGTCTTATATGGGTTTTTTTCCCCCTTCCTTTTTCCTTCATTCCAAGGTCATGGTAGCACATCCCATGTTTAGCCAATCAAGTTCAGCCTTTTGAATATAGCTGCAGAGTCTACAAACTTTCCTCCTCATTTTGTGTCTTTGGAATTCTACAAGTAGAAATCGAGATCCGACTGTTTCTTTTTTCTTTCCATCATCAGTGAATAAAACTTGCAGCTCAAGGGTCAACTTCTGCCCATGTTGTCTTTTACGTATTTACAAGGTACTGCTATATAATCTGATTCCTGTACTGGCTGTGGTCTGCCTTGTCGCAGATAAAGCTTAGCAAATTGGCGATTCCTTGGAGTGTCCTCCCATTTGTACGCATTTGGAGTGCTCTGCATCTTCCGGGTTCTTGTTTGTTGCTTTAGAAAGCTCAGATGTCATTCCGTAGCATCGTTCGAGATGTAAGGGACAGCATCGGGAGCTTGTCAAGGCGCAGCTTTGAAGTCAGACTCGCAGGCCTTCACCGAGGGAAATCACAGGCTTCTGTTCACGAGTTCAAGGATGAGTCCTTGGTGATCCAGCATAGCCGCTGGGCTAGTCTTCCTCCTGAGCTGCTGCGTGATGTGGTCAGAAGGTTGGAAGAGAGTGAGAGCACATGGCCTTCTCGCAAGCATGTCATCGCCTGTGCAGGCGTTTGCAGGGCATGGAGGGACATGTGCAGGGAGATTGTCAGAAGCCCAGAATTCTGCGGGAAGCTTACATTCCCTGTGTCCCTGAAACAGGTGTTCTACTACTCTTGGTGGTGGTGTTTCTGCTGTCTATGTTCATGCAAACTCTCACAATTGGCGTTACTATGTTCCTCAAGATATTGAAGCTTGTTGGGGTCTCAATATCATGAGAGATTGAGAGTAACATGTAGACACTTGTTTTTTTACAGCCAGGACCGCGAGACGGGACCATTCAATGCTTCATCAAGAGGGATAAATCAAACTTAACCTATCACCTATTCTTATGCCTCAGCTCTGGTAAGCTACCTTTCCTGATCTCTCCTTCAATGGTGTGTTATATCTGTTGGATTCAGTTCGTGCTCCCTTTACATTTCAGTCAATCTGATTCTTCCTAGGAGAATGTTGCATCTCTTCTGCTCATGCATTGTTTCTTATGGGTTACACTGTTGTTACTTAGACTTTCTCGTCTAGATTGTCTACTAGTATTGTTCATCTAAGTCTTTGCTTTGGTTAGAAATCCTGGTTAACATAGATTAGGACTTGTCTTCCCCACATTAAATTTTAGGTGCACATTTGAACCTCTTTGTATGCTTTTTTGTTCAACTGTATCTCTGTTAGTTGAGACTTTACTTTACTGAATTACACAGTTGTAGTTCCTGCCGGATATGACACCCTTTCTAGTATCCCCTTTATCAGGCTAGTATAGGTTGGCATCTGTTATTTCCCAACAATGTCTCAATTTTTTGTTTCTAACTTTCTTTCTGATCTGAACCTGGCCAACCTTCTGTTTAAGCTCATCACTTTATCATTGGCCTTACCCCAAAATCCTACAACTATCATTCTCCCATTCAATACTGAAAGTTATCATCCTTTTCGTTCTGAAGCAGCTGTGTTCTAGGTTGGTATCTGTGTATCTGTAGGAGTTTCCACATTGTTTTTGTGGCTTATAACTTTTATCCTTCTGACTACTTTTGTCCCACTTATGGTGATTCTACACTTGATCTGTGCAGCTCTAGTTGAGACTGGGAAGTTCCTCCTCTCTGCAAAAAGGAACCGCAGAACTACTTCCACAGAATACGTCATCTCCATGCATGCAGATAATATATCAAGATCCAGTGACACCTACATAGGCAAAATAAGGTGATGACTCCATTCTTTCAGTTCCATCTAGCAAACCCAGGAAATGCTTCCAGAGTTTGACAACATCTTATCACATTGCAGGTCAAATTTCCTTGGCACAAAGTTCATAATTTATGACACCCAGTCCCCATACAGCGGTGCATCCCTCCCCTCGGCAGGCCGGACAAGCCGGCGTTTCAATTCCAGGAAGGTGTCTCCCAAGGTCCCTTCTAGCAGTTATAACATAGCTCAGGTGACATATGAGCTGAATGTTCTGGGAACACGCGGCCCACGGAGGATGAACTGCACCATGTACTCCATCCCCGTCTCCGCCCTTGAAGCTGGCGGCACGGTCCCTGGGCAGCCCGAGAACATCCAGCAACGCAGTCTGGAGGACTCCTTTAGGAGTATGTCTTTCTCCAAGTCTTCCATCATGGACCACTCCATGGATTTCAGCAGCGCCCGTTTCTCCGACATCACCGGAGGAACCAGAGGTGAGGACGAGGAGGAAGTTAAAGAGAGGCCGCTGGTTCTGCGGAACAAGGCCCCAAGATGGCACGAACAGCTGCAGTGCTGGTGCCTAAACTTCAGGGGCCGGGTGACAGTTGCATCTGTCAAGAACTTCCAGCTCATTGCCGCTGCACAGCCTGCTGCCGGAGCACCATCTCCTTCACAGCCGCCGCCGCCGCCGCCTTCACAGCCACCGCCACCGGAACATGACAAGATCATACTGCAGTTTGGCAAGGTTGGGAAAGACATGTTCACCATGGATTATCGGTATCCTCTTTCAGCATTCCAGGCGTTTGCCATTTGTTTGAGCAGCTTTGACACCAAGCTGGCATGTGAATAGAAGAAGAAAAAAAACTAGAAATGTTGAACAGAGGGCAAAAAAAAGATAACCAGAAGTTTATTTGGTGTTCACGTAGTTGGTGTTTTAGCTGTAACTTGGAACCATGTTGCAGCATTCATCTTCCCACTAAAATCCTTTCCATTTTAGCCTTTGCTGTTCTTTTCTTCAATTCTTCAGCTGCGCGAGCTGTTGTTGCCCATGTCTTGGATTTTAGTGGTTCAATGGAGTTGGTATTTCTCAGATGCAGTGGAAGGACTGTGGCTAATCCTACATTGCACGAGTATTTTTACCATTTCTCTCATCTATATATGTTCTTTAACCTGGTTATTGTGATTGCTTTTCATAATTTATAAGAAGTATACCGTAAGAAATCATTCTTATCTATTTATTACGTCACCTCTATGATTCTTTTCTTTTGTTTTGGAATTCTTCCCTTTTCCTTTCTGTTGCCCTTGTGGAACAGACTGCCCCACCTTGGGGAAAACCGCAGATTGGAATGAAATGCCAGTTTCAAACCATCCTGCAGGTTTGTTCAACAACACTGCAATTATCTGAGTACAAGTAAATACTCAATGATTAGACTAATCGTTTTGATAATTAAAAAAAAAAAACAAAAAATATTGGACTAATCGTTTTCTGCACTTATCAAGATGCTACACATGTGGTGACAATTTTTTTTAGTACATCTCGGTGTAGTAATTTAGACCACCACTCTAATACCAGAACAACCCAAATTCGAAATCGAGAAAGACCCCACGAAAAACACATTTTGGGAGCGTCTCTTGCTCGCCCAACTTTATTGTCCCAAAAATTCTCCTCAAGAACAAACAAAACCTCGAAACATTGTATTGTGGTGCCCAGTCACTAGACTAACCCATGCTCACAAACATATCCATGTTTGATATTTGGATAGACTAAGAATAGAATAGAGTTATCTTCAAAATTTTGAGAATAACTCTATTTTATTATCGATCTATCTAAATATCAAACATGAGATATATATAAGAGTGATAATATTCATACAACTTCACTTGTGTCTAGTCATAGTGTAATTTTTTTTGTGGTTGGGAACGCTCACTCTCTTGACGAAACAAAGATTCTATTAATGGACACATAGTTTTATGGGGTTCTCTTTGTCCCATAAACCCATGACCTAACTAAAATGAACACCGTAATTAAGCCCCTATTGCACGCCGTGACCAAAGTAGAAAAGCCCCACCCAATTGAAATCCGCGTAGGTGGGTCCCACCGGTGGTAGTAGAGAGTATCAAGACGCGCACCTCCTTATCGGTAGAGCGAGTCATCAAGACCCCGACTTAACCGTTAATGTCGTCCGATCAAACAATAAAATATGTGGTTTTTACCGAACACCTCCACCGCATGGAATTTGTTTGGAGAAATATTTATTACAAATATATTTAATAATAAAAATAATATGAATTATTTGATAAATAATTATATTAATTGAAAAAAAAAGAAAAAAAATTACAAAATATGTCTTACAGTAAATATTTCTCTAATATTTTACTTAATCGCACGCCACCACAGGAGAGTGGAGACACCTCTTCACCTGTGCCGCTCCTTTCTTTGCTTGCTTCAGTGTTTGGAGAGGAGGGCGTCTTCCCGGGAGGTCCCATTTTGGCGACCGGAAGGTGGGAGGTGCCGCATCAGTCGCCATCTATCTTTAGGGGGGCGTTCTTTGGTCCTTGTCCTACTACTCATGGCTGACAAAAACCTAAATCTCACTCCATGACTTTTGAGGTCCAATAAAAAATAATTCAAAGTTGAGTGGTACTTGCTGCTTGATGCGATTTGTTCAATTTTTATTTGACTAATATAAATCAAGTAACAATATGATAACGAATAACTTCTATAATATATATATATATATATGTATGTATAAATTTTTAATAAACCGAATTCTATGTATTATCATCTCATAATCCTTTTTTAAAGAATCACACCTTTCCAAACTTTGTATATTTAGCGGCTTGTGTTAATAAAGAATCACAGTCTATTACAATTAAAGTGGGGGGAAAAAAGGGTTGAACTAAATATACAAAGTTTGAGTTCTGACCCATACAAGAATCACAGGATATCTACCACATTCCATTATCTTATCTACTTCCAACCTAAAATGCATACACTATTTTAAATAATAATATAACACAAAAGTTAAAAAAAAAAGACAAAACAAAACAAAGACAACACATAAAATAATCATGCAACGTGTTTTCTCTTTCATCAAATGAAATTGTAGAAAATTTATTGATTGAATAAAAGAACCAAAGAAATTCTTGATATTTAACCATAACAAAGACAGGAATACACAAGTTATGTCTCTCGCATATGACAGGTGAGCGATCACCACCGCTGCCGCCCTCCAGCACCGTCAATTGATGGCTCCGAGGGGCGTGGGGGGAACGGGTCTGCCTCGAGCTGCACCGCTAAAAAGGCGACGGTGGGCGACGCGAAAAGCCAGCCCCTGGGCCTGCAGGACCACCCGGTGCGGCAAAACCCCGAGCAGGTTGCCGGCATGCGGCGAGAACTTAGGACCACCTTATCGAGAAGAACACCCCCCCCCCCTCTTCCTCACGCAGCTTCCGCCAGACCTCTTCTTAACGGACAGCTCAGAAGCGCCCCGCCCTGCTTTCAGATGCCCCTAATCTGTACTATTCTCTGTTCGTTTCCAAAGTTTGTGCCAAAGGAGGTATAATCCGATTCCAATGCTTCCATTTCCATACGTAAAATCTACACCTTTTTGTGGCCAATTGACGAAAAAAGGTGCTGGCCCCCCCATCCACAAGGGACGTTTTCGAACTTATTCCAGATCCACAACGGAATATGAGATGATCATTTTAGGGTTTATTCGCCGTCAGAATATTCTGAGGTCAGATCGGATAACTCAACCAACGGGATGAATAAACGGGTGATTTCTTTTCAGACCCATCGTGGATTTCTACTCCAATGTCGTGTTTCATCTTGTTCAAGAGTAATTTTCAACAATACTTATTGGTATAAACATACAGATCAATGCAAGCTCTGGTGTTCCATTGGTCTCTCTGAAGAATACGGAGTTAATGGTCACTAATAAGTGTTCCAAGACACTGACCTTTCTATCTATCTTGAAACCGGAGAAAAAGAGATGGATATCACCCAATAAAATATCTAAGTCCACCATAGATGTAGCTCTCTAGCCAAGGTATTCATCCCACCTACAACAATTCCTGCAAAGTTGCAAACGAATGAATAAATAGTCTTCACCAAACCTCCAAACCCACCTCCCATTCCTACCTCCTTACTATTTCCAAATCTCCGACCAGGATCCATTGTTTGACCATGGTGTTAACCTCAGACGGAGAACACCCATCCTGATAGCAAGGAAGCAACCACTAGAATGGCTGTAAATATGGCCGCTTTTAACTGGATAAGTGCAGTTGATACCTTTCCTTCGCAGTAGAACTTCTGGAAATATGTTTTTGATATTCCCTTTTGGATTGCAGTTGAAGCTTTGATTTGTAAAGTTTGATCATCCAATGTCCAAATAAGAACACACCAAAGTGATTCGTTGCTTCTGTGAAAGGAACTTAACCATGGCAATCGAATATTTCAATGAACATGGTAGCAAGCCCACAATTTCGAGTCATATCATCTATAAACATTGATAGCAGCAGCGGTAGATGAAACTAAAAACTTGCTTTATTTAGCACAAAAGATTTGATAGAAATAACATGCAGGTGGAGACTAATACCTCACAAAATTCCATTTTCACCACAATATTAAGCAAATATCTCATAATAACCAAACAAAGAAGGAAATCTATCCCCCACTGAACGTCTTCTGATTCCAACAGAGGAAATTGTAATTTATCAGGATTTCCAAGAGCACTCATTTCATACAGGTGTGTGGAAAAGAAATATCTCAGGATGGCTCAAGCTCAATCCAAGGAAGGGTAGACATAACTTAGCATTGTCGTCTTTAACATGAACAATAGTCACTCCCAAGGATAATGCCATCCACCATGTGAAGCAATTCTGAATGAGGTCTAGAAGCAGATACGTATGGTGCGCACTTGTGGCTTGCGTCCAACAAGCTTGCAAAAGCTAGTATTCTGCGATTTAGGCCTCTTGCAGATGTACATTCTTGTAGGGTCCCAAACTTCATACATCATCTCATATTACTATTACAATGATCATCTAATAACGAAAGATTCAAGATATTCAGTACCTCCTAGAGAAAAAGAAATGATATTCTGGCATATGAGCTGGACATATCCTTCAAGGCTTCAACACAGGCCTTCTCCAGGTTTTCCATGCGACTCGGAGATGCATGTCCTTTAGGGTCACATTTCATGTTATTATCTTCCATTACATGACATCATTTAGCGATAATCCAATGAACAAGAGAACCAAGATACTAGGCACATCTAGAAACAGATGAAGAGCACAAAGCAGTTCTCCATTTCGCAATAAGAAAATGTCAAAAGACACATATCTCCACCCTACGTGGGAGATTCACGGTCCACTGCAGTTCCCATTCCCTGTATCAAGATCTCAGGGGTGGGTGAAGGGAACTAAAAAAAGGCAACAGGACGCCGGTTGACCTCTTCAGATACACATCCATCCCTAAATTGTCAGTTCTTAACTACCCCCCATGTAGAGACTTTGAAGGAGAGGAAACTTTAAGCAGAGAGGGAAGGGACATTGGGATCATTTTTTGTTTTGTTTTTGTTTTTTTGGGCGGGAGGCGGCAATAAAACCAGTGAAATTTTGAAAAAATAAAGACGGCAACCATTAAAAACCTACCCCTCACCTCAATCCACAATCCTTTGGTGCTTACACATGATAATATGGGCATGGGTCTGCTTAATATGCCAATATAGATCAGAAAAAAAAATGGAATGTCAAAGACCATATGTAACAATGAAGAAAAGAAAGGTGCAAAATCTCGCACACTACCTCTGTGAAGGATAATTTATGAACAGCAGGTTTTTGAAGCAAAAAGGAATTTGGAATGGCTCATTGCCCATAATATAACATTTTAACAACCAGAAGCAGGTAGTATTGTTCCAGAAAAGTGAAATCAAAGAATATGGAATCGTATACAACTCTTCATTAAAGGGAAAAAAAAGAAATTTTGATGTACCGGAGACATGGATGAGAACACACTCCTGCAACAGACTGTTCACAGGACAGCTCAAACAACTCAGGAACTAGACTTAGATCATACAACTAAAGCCACAAGGCAGAAGACAGCAACATGGAGAACGGACTGTTCAATCCAAAACCATTTCACAGTGTATAATGGCAAAATACAAGAATGTTACCCGCTTGACCTTATTTTGTCGCTGCATATATATATTTCTTCATCCATTCCAAATCGTCGTCACCATAACCTGCTTCTTCTTCCCTGTTCTGTTCCCTGCCTCGCAACGGGTTACATCCCATGAAGATGAAAAAGAAGAAGAAAGAAAGGGGAAAAAATTCTAAATGCATTAAACATTTGCAGAAAAAGGAAAAATTGTACAGAAAGATGCCAACTTGCAGGGTTCTTTGATCAGGTTGCAGCTTGGCCGAGGCAATCGAGGCCATCTGTTCGGCTCCGGACGATCCTGTGGAACACATCCCTCACTTGGCGCTCCAGGGGGTCCAACCCATCCTTCAGAGATTCGCAGACCTGCGACAGCTCCTGCACCCACTGCCTTAGCTCGGCCTCTCTGTCCTCCGCCAATGGGTACTGACTGGGGTCTGTGAGCTCCGCCAAATGGCGAGAGCACTTCTCTATGTCGTGGATCTCCTTCAGCAGGCCGTTGGAGTTCCGGCGGTCTCGCTTCTTGGATTCCTCCATGATCCTCTCGTGCAGCAATGTCATGGACGATGCCCAAAGGAAGTTGCGCGGAATCGAGAAATGGGTCTGGAGCCCCCGGTCCTGGCAGGGAATGGCGGCGACGAGCGCCCACATCACGAAGAGCAGCACCGTGTTCATAGTGTAGACGGGCACAGCGAGCCCGCCGGTGGCGACGATCTCGTTGCCGCGGGGGGCGTTGAGATTGTTGGCGATAGCCTGAAGCTGGCGGGCGGCGGACCACGAGCGGGAGACGCTCCAGGAGAGCGATCGGAAGTGACCCCCAGCGGGGCGGTGGTGGTCCCTGCCGGTGTTGTTCCGGCCAAAGGAGCGGTTGCGGTGGGCGACCACGGAGCCGGCCTCCTTCTCGTCGAGCATGGCGATGGTGAGGTCCGTGAGGGCCTTCTTGGCGCGACGGAATTGCCCTTCCCCAATGGGGCGCTGGCGGTGGTCCAGCGACACCAGAACGATCTCCAGGTATTTGTGCCAGTGCCGCACCTGCTCGATCCCGTCCCGGATGGCGTTGCAGACGTCCAGCGCCTTCACGGTGCGCTCGAAGAACTCTGCCACCAGGCGGTCGAGCGGGGGCCTTGACACCAGCCCCCTGTTGTTGAGCAGGATCGCCCGGAACTCTTCCTGGCACACCAGGAACGCCTCCAGGAGCTTCCGGATCCACGGAAGCGAGAGGAGCACCTCACCGCCGGAGCCTGCCGGGGTGGCGCAGGCAGCAGCGAGGTCCTGGAACAGGTCCGCCACGTGCCTCTGGAACGACTCCAGCTCGCGCTCCTGCGCGGACCCGCCACCCCCGCCGGCCTCGTCGTGGTGCCCGTCCATGGAGTGCACCTGGTCCCGCCGGATGCTTAGGATGGATCGGCCCAGCGACGCGAACGGCGCAGACGAGCCCTGGTAGTCCGTTGCGGGCATTGTCACATGACAGTTAACCCTCCCCAAATGGAAGCCTCTGCCCACAAACCAGACGAAACCCTAGAAATCCCCACGCCCAACCCCCCCAATAACCAGAAACACCCCCAATTCCACAGATCAAACACCCCCTAAAAAAAAACACCCACCAACTCTCCAAGATCAAACCTTTATCGCCGCAAACAGGGGCAATCAGACAAACCCGAAAACCCTAATCAGATTCGCGGAAGGATCAGACGACGTCCCTCGTAGCCGAGCTGCGGAGAGATCCGGGGGAACCCGAGGCGGAGGCGGAGCTCTTTATGAGAACGACGGGGACGGTTCGCATCGGAACACCTGCCCGTTGTGGCCACCTGGGTCGGCGGCGGGGGAGGGGAGCGAAAAAGGGGAAGCAAGAAGGAAGAGAGAGAGAGGAGAGAAGGCGGTCAGCCAGGAGCGAGAACCAGAATAATTCTTCCATCCTCCCCTCGTGACCCGTCTTCTAAAAGGCAAATTAAAAAATAATTAAAAGATTAAAAAAATAAGGTACGGTGTTTATTGGGAACACCGTTTCGGACCAATCAAAACGCAGTGACCAACCAGGCAACCAGGCATTTATCCCGCTTTTTTTTTACGGACTCGGGTTAAGCGGACACGGCCGGGACGCGCAGGGGACGCGAGGGTGCCACCTGGCGGCCCGCGCGGGGTCCCTGGCTCCAGGTGAGGTGGCTCGGGGGACTGGGTCTACGCGGGCGCGCCTTAGAGAAGGGAAGGGGTTGTGGCGCGTGGGGGAGGGCGACTGGACCGGGTCATCTCGATGCTCGTCTACTACACCACCCCCCTCCCCGCTTCCGCTCCCGCTCCTTCTGTGTCCGAAAAAAGAGAAGAGGGCGAAAAAATAATATTTTTTATTTAAATTTCTTAAAGGGGCGTTGTTTTTTTAAATTGCTAAGTCCTTTTTTGTGGAGGAAAAATTGTCAAGTCGAGGTAGAATCTTGTTAGGACATCTATTATTAGGACATTCGGAGGATGGCTGGACAAAGACGAAACCTGAAATTAGGAATGTGCAGCTTTCCTACTGTGGCTGCAGTTAAGCTAGGGAAGGAATCGAGCAGCGAAGTTGACACCGAATTGGAAAGCCTTTGAGCTGATGTGAGCATGAATTGAGATAGAAAAATATTAGTTATTCGGACATCCAAATAACTAGCATGAGTTGGTTCGGCCCTAATTATTCTGGAGTTATTAGGATGTCCGAATAATTAATATTTCTCATTGAAAAATTAGTAGTAGAATGGTGAACTTTGTTTCCCTCCAGGATAAAATATATTTTGGGTAATTCAAATATTCATGTGCCCCTCAGTTCTATCCCCTATTTAAATTTTTGTTTTTTTTAGAAAATAACTCTATTAGTAGAAGAGAGATATATATCTTGATTATAAACATATACTTATTTTTATTATTTAATATAAAATTAAATCATATCTCTACATAATTTCTCTTTTAATGAGAAAAAAAATATAAATTTTGTTAAGATAAAATGTTCGAACAGAATATCTAATCTCTCATTCAATTTTTCGTAGATAATGTTATCGAAGATGTATAAAATTTTAGTGTACCAGCTTTCATAAAGTGTTGTCCACCACTCAAGATTTTATCAATTTTATGGGCGGGGGGGGGGATTCTCTTAAAAGAAAAGACGTGCCTTTCTTATAAATATTTGTTTATTTTTATTATTTTTAATATAAAACTAAATTATATCTCTACATGACTCATTGTCTAGATTGATTAGATTAAGTTACACCCCGATCTTAAGTTGAGAGATTAATTACATTAACCTTATTAAAAGTAAACAATGTCATATCACTGAAAAGGATGCGCAAAGATGGAATTGTGGTGGAGTGACGACTGATGTGATATATTGAGAGAAGAGTGAAAACAATATGTGGGAGTGTTGGGGCCCAGTGAGATGCAAATCACGTGAAGAGGTGAACAAAATTGGGTGGGTTGCTTGGGCAGGAAGTCCCGAGATGGACGACGAAAGAAATAGAGAGAGACCCGTATTAGTCCGCCACGTCATCTCCCTGTGCTGCAGCGGACGTGGGTCCGGACTTTAGCATGTGATAACCAAATAACCGCCCCCTTCCAACCCCCATATACGGTATACCTGTCACTTTGTCCGTTCCGCCAGGGCAGGGCAGGGAACATATGTCTTCTGCCCCTCCCCCGCCCTCATGTGGTTTGCTCCACCCTCCGATCCCCGCACCCACCCCACCCCACCCCACCTCACCCCCACTCGTGATAATTAGGGGTGTCAATGGACCAGGTTTGGACCGGGTCTTGTTAGATCCGGTCTAGGTCCGGTTTTATAAAAGTCGGCTCGAGTCCGGCCCAGACCCGGGGTAGGTTTATCGCCCGACTCGGCCCGGCCCAGAAAAAGTCCGAAAAATTTGACCCGACTTGAAAAATAAAAAAAATATTATTTTTTATTTATATATATATAATTTTAATACATCTACTATAATATATCTATAAAAAATAATATATATTTTACTTATATCTATATTAACATTTAACTTGT
Organism: Colocasia esculenta; assembly: GCA_014218235.1. NCBI lineage: Eukaryota > Viridiplantae > Streptophyta > Magnoliopsida > Alismatales > Araceae > Colocasia > Colocasia esculenta. The sequence goes on along the minus strand of CM024755.1, from coordinate 10,152,464 downwards.
AAAATATTATATTTTTGAATAGATTTATTGTAAAATATATATATATATAACTCTCTTTCTAAATATAAATTTTATATTTAATATAAATTATATTTATTTTTTTCGGACTGGCGGGCCGAACGGGCCGGGTCACACAAACTCAAATCTAGCCCTATTTTTTTTCCGGGCCGGGCCGAGTCGGGCCAAAAATTTGTAACGGACTCATTTTTTCGACCCAAACCTGGTTAAAATAGGGCCGGGCTTCCGGGCCTCCGGGCCGGCCCGGCCCAATTGACACCCCTAGTGATAATAGCTCGATATAAAATTAGGAGAAATGTTTGGTATATTTTTATATTGATTAGATAATAAATTTACACATCTAATAATTGAATTGTCATTTTATCATTTTTTGTGATAGATATTATATAGATTATTATTTAATTATATTATATTTAAAGTGTAATATAAAATATATATTAAATTTTTCTCTGAAATTAAAGTGTCTTGATTTGAGAGAATCGACCTCTATTAATATTAAAAATTTGATAAACTTATTTATATTTTATAAAAAAAACTCAAATCAAAACAAATATATATATATAGTTTTCTTTCGTAAACTCTTTTCGGGAGGAATCGGACTCGAAATTACAAGGCATAAGATGCCACGAGTTGGACTAAAATAACATGCCCTTTCATGGCATTTGCGGGTTAGAAGCGGAAGACTCAAGTTGCCATCATGTCATAATTTGTGCAGGTTTACGAAAGAAAACTATATATATATATATATTTGTTTACGAAAGAAGAGAGATAAGTGGACTCGTCTCCCACGCAAGGATGGGTGCACATTCCCAGTCAAATGTTGGAGGCCGCTCCAACTCCGGCGGCCACCAAGTTGGTATGTTTTGCTCGGTTAAAAATACTCCACCCGGTCGAAACATGTGGGAGTACTAGACGAGATTTTAGCTCTCGCTCTCCTCGGCCCGTGTAATCCGCTGTTTAATACAAAGATTTTGGAAGCATGGAAGGAACCCATCAAGTTGTAGCCCAGCAAGGGCAGGCCATTCTTTTCCCTGTTACTTTTGTTCCCCAGTTGCACTGCCACGAGACCAGCCATGGCCACCACAACACGCGCCCACCACCAATGGGGGGGCATTGGGAAGGACGAGTGCGGGAGGGAGGGGACTCAGCTTTCGTGCGCTGCTTCGGTTGGGTTTGAGCTGGGGCATGTGCTTTGCCTCCCCCCGCGGACTCGTTGCCGGCCGTTTTGAGCTGTGCGTGGGCTGGGGACAACCCAACTGCCCGCGGGGGAACAGCTTGGCGCCGGCCGGGGGGCTGGTTAGCAGCGGAGGACGACACCGCGCGCGGGCGGGCACGTGCTGGCCCCGGCAGCGGTCCCCCGTGCACGCTACAGCTGCACGGCCCCGGGCCTGCAACTTGACCGCGCCGTGCCCCCGCGAAGGTGTGTTTGCCCTCCCCGGGCCTGCACGAGCAATGTTCTTCGGATGGACCCTGTTAGACTTATGTTAACTTCGGATCGAAACGTGTCACATGAAATTTTATTGGTACGTCTTTGTAAAAACATTTAAATAAAAATATATAATATCAATAGTGAAGAAGAAACATTATTTTCTAAGAGATCAGAAAAATTTTATCTATTTAAGATTTTTTAATTTTTTTGGATATCAAATATGAGACAAAACGCTAACACAGTTACACACACAACCAAAATTAAAGAAAGATTGAAATTCTAATCCAAAAATAATATATGTAAAGAAGATAAAAAAAAATAATATATTAATTATATTAATATCCATCCTGTTAGAGACTCGAAAAATCTGACTCCGTGCCGCTCAACTGCACGGCCAACGATAGGCACGAGCCGTCGCCATCTGACCCCGGACTCGCCACCAATCTCATTATTCGCGATTTGCTTTGTTTAATCTGTTCTGTGCGTTTTGTGCGCCCTCGTCCAGCGACATAATTCGCTCGAGTACCATACTAATCAGAAGGGGGATGCCATTGCCATTGGTGGATAGCAGGATAAGACTACGATTTGTATATGATTTTTTTTTAAATATTATTCTGCCGGCCATTTTTCGCATATTTACAAAACCCTGTCTGTTCCTTTGCAGCTTTCGTTGTCCGCAACGCAGGGTTTCTTCAGTCAGATGTCATCTTTACCTACACTTAAATAAACCCGTAATCTCAGGTCTGATAATAACCTGTTACAAATAAACGAACAGGTTTTTGTCTCATTGCAAGTTGAACTTTTAATTAAAATTTGGGCAGCCCATTTAACAATTATGTGTAAGCTTAGGCCAAAGAATCTCATTTAATTAGATACTGTTACTGCTCAAGTAACGAGGTCGGCCTCAGCCGAGCAACTTTCAAGGGAAGATGACGCGCCACGTCTCGACCGTCTGATTCGGACCTGCAAGACCACCGAGTGACCTCGGTGGGGAAGGACTCCGACGCTCAAGTCAGTTCGAGAGGTCAGATGGACTGGGTTTTTTGGACTAGGAGTTACGTACCTCTCATTTGTGAGATGCCTTATCCTTTTATAGTGGTTCCATAAGCGCGGTTACGGTAAGTGGGTCGAAGACGTGCTCCGGGGTCTGTCCGAGATTCTCGTTGACTGAATTAGTGGGCGTTAATTGCGGATGGCTTGCGGTTGCGACCCTCGGGGAGTCTTGCCATTAATGGGCCTTCCATAATCATCGTGCGCGAGCGGTTAAAGGACGTGGTTCGTGATCTTCGAGCCTTTCCGTAACCTGACCTTCCCGTAGATGTCGTCAGGGCTCGAACTGGGAAAGCCTTGGGAGCGATCAGCCTTTTCCAAAGGCTGGGGCGGAAACCAACTCGTGTAACAACTCGGCGTACCAGAGGATTCAGTCTTGCGGGAACTCACCACTCGTCTTGGAGACAGCTTGGCTGATGGAACTCGTCTAGCCGAGCTGCCGGGAGCCAGCATACTGCCGATTACCCCCCTGCCTCGGTCAGGTCGACTAGCCTGGCTCGGCTCGGGGTTCGATTGGCCGAAGACATGACATTGTGCTGAATTATCGAGTGACGACCCGCGCCAAGCTCAGGCGAGTGGCCTAATGGCGACCCGTATCAGATACATTTCTGAAGTCCATCTTCGATTCTTAACGAGAGGATTTTCTACGTGCGAAGATGGTTAGATATTGTCCGTCTCAAATATACATGAATGGAGTCTGTATTTATGTGATGATCGATAAATTTTATACAACTTTATCTAAGATAAATATATAGTATTTATCCATCACAATAAATACACTAAACATTTCTTTTTGAACGAACGGGTAGATAGACCCACTTATTTATTCATTTATTATTATTGTCGGTCTATTTTACTTCTACGTACAACCCTTCAATCAAACCCTTGTACAACCCTAAGTCTATTTTTGTACAAAGCTCCCACGGGAAAATGACAAAATGTACCACCTAAACTTCCTCTTCCCATTAGATTTCTATAACATCTTGATAGAGTCTGTCTGCTAGACCCGCAAAGGCTACCTTCGACTGGCTCCTCAGGCCTAAGTCGAGAATCACTCGAGATGGCAAAAAGATGGGGGGAAATGCGTGCTCATTGCTGAAGATCCGAGGTCGACGTGACCCTGCAAGGAAGTCAAACTCGAGAAGGAGCTCTCGAGATCGACCCTCTGATATTTAAATCAATGGTCGGAACGAGAGCAAGGAAGTTGAGAAGTCAACTGAGCCAAGAGAGAGAGAGTGGATGAGAGGGAGGGTGCACAGAACGAGAGTCAGAGGGGTGTGGCCGAGGCTCTGACTGAGGGCTTACAACTCCAATTCACCAACCCCCTTTATCTATGGATTGAATGTCGTATTTATAGGGGAGTGTCATAGGTGGAAGTGAGGGGGGGCCTAGGTTGTGGTAGTGACATTGGCTGTTGACGTTCCGCAGGCATGTGAAGGCGACACCGTCGCCGCCCAATGTTAGGTTCCCACGTGGGCTCCTGGAGAGCGTAGGGGTATGGGTTGATGGCATTCGACTGGATTGCATGGAGGTGGCGCCACCCCCGAATCATGCCAGTATCTCCGTGTGGGTTCTCATGGATCGCGGGGGATAGGGTGACGATGTCGGTGAGATCCAAGATCATGATGTCGCTCGTCGGGATGGGTTCCTGGAGATCTCGAACGCTTGGGTCTCCATTGCCACGCCTCCCATACTCCCCTCCTATGTGCGCACGCTTCACGCGACCATTAGGTTCTTCACATGTTGGTGAGTCTTCGCTAGCCAATGAGATTAGTTGACAAGCAATCCACATCGACTTTGTTACTAATTTGGACTGACAATAAATATTTTTCTTCGTTTTACTCTGACTATTTTCAAATTCTAAGTTGGGGGTGGATTGTAGGTGATGGGCCCTAGAGTCGACCCGACTAGAGACCCTCTAGCACTTGAACCATCGGCCCGTCCTTCTCCAAGTCCAAATGCAAATCAAGGCCCTACCAAGCCAGGCAACCCACAATGTGATGGTCGAGCCAGCCCCCACCAACCCAAGTCGCAAGTCATGGTTGACCCAAATATCACACAAGTGAGCATGTGCCAAATGTGTGGCGTGCTGTAGGACAAGGCCAGCGTCCGATCTATACGGGTTGAATGACCCCCTACATGCGTTTAGGGTGAGGTCACTCGATGTGCATCGCAAGACATGCCCTCGTACGGTTCTACATGGCTCGTAACACCCAGCCCACGTGCCGCCTAAAGGCACGCACGCCAACAGGGACAACCACATCGGGTGAGCCCTGTGTACAGACGATCGGGGGTGGAGATATCTCCAGCATTTCCTCGGCATCGCCCATATGAGTATATAATCACAAGGGGGCGTCACACACACACACACACACACCTATACCAACCTTCCTACCTCTATAAATGCAGCTCTAAGGCCACAGATAAAAGAAGATGGTTAGAGATAAGAGGATCTCGACTGTAGTTATCAACTTTCCATCTCTCTCGCACTCTCCACCTCTCTCACTCTCACTCCTTTTCACGCTCACTTCCCATCTCCCTTTGCTTCTTTTAATTGTTAACATCTGACTTCGATATGGGAGAGTCACTTCTCCATCTTCGTCCGGCCCGAGCGCTCAACCTTGGGTCTACGGAGCCAGATCGATCGGCCTTTGTGGGCTTCGCAAGCCAGCCCCATCAGTTGGATTAAACTGTTAAGATCTGCAACGCAACCATTCCAACACAATTTGACATGCCGAATCAACACTTCCTGTTTAAAATGTGAACGGCCCACGCCCAAAGCAACGTCACTATAGATGCGCGAAGCAATTAGCAAAGCTTGCGGTTTGGAGCACAATATATATATATAGCCAAGGCCAAACCATATGTTTTGGCGTCGTCCCGCGCAAGTCGTGCAGCCCCATATAATTATCACTGGCAGTTTGTTCGCCTACTTATTGGGCGGGCGGGAAGTGTACGTGGACAGCTGGGACGTCCCGCATGTGACATCGATCATGCTGAGCTAGTATCTGCCACGACGAGGCCCTCACGTCTCCCGCTGCCAACTCTCCATTAAGTAATGCTTAGATCATCTCGAATGCTTGTTTATTGTGCTTAATATATATATACTATTTAGTCAGATGACGGCAGTGTCAAGAGAAAAGAAAAGTCAGATTACGGAATGTTTGACATGTCACATCCTCTGGTGTAATATATATATATGGTAAATTAATTAAAAAATTTTAACTATAACAGAGAAGTATTTACTGTAATAAAATTTAACATATATTATATATAGAAAATAATATTTATTATAATAAATTATAATTTCATTAAAATTTAAAAAATTAAATATTTGATAAAAAGTCATAATTAATTTAACTATATATATATAATGAGACTCTTTTATACCGATTTGAAAATTGGTTAAGTAATTTTAGAACTGTTTAATTAACTTTTTTTTTGGAGGGTGGGGGGATACGTGTGATCTCATTTAAACTACCCAACTTGTTAAAAACCGAGGACCCCGGTTGGGTCGATCGGTTAGAACTCTTGCTTAAAAGCAAGAGGTCCCGAGTTCGATTCCTGGGGGGGGATTTACCTGATTTACATGCAATCCTCGAGGTGTGTAAATCCGGGGTTTTTCTGGTCAAGTGGGGTAAGGGCAATACGGGTATACGGAAAGTAGGAGCTGCCAAGTCCTGACCTTGGAGTTCACGAACACCAATCCTTGAGTCCACAAAGCCACACGGGGCGGGATTTCCTCGTTATCAAAAAAAAAAAACTTGTTAAAAACCTTCTACTTAGACTTAATCGGTTATCAAACCAGATCTTAAGACATTTCTCTTTGCATAAATTTGGTAAAATCATTTTGTTTTGATGATTTGCAACTTTGCACAGAGGTGGGAACTCGGATAAAATACACCAGTTAATTCACATTTGAATCTCACTCTTGTCACGTATAATTAATCTTTTTTGTCGACTTAACAAAACTGAAATAATGGGAAGTAAGAACACGTCGATACATGCTTGTCTAAAACTTTCGTCGATCGATCGACCATGAGATGGGAATCCGGTGTGATTTAACAAGCCAAGGGATCGATCAACCTCCCCCGTTCAGAGATCGAGCTGGGTGATGGAGTTGCGAGGTGCCCCGACTAATTTTTTTAATAGGTAATGTGGGATTTGTTCAACTCATTTCCATCGATGCAGCAGATAATTCATCACATGATCACGACGATTATTTACCGAAAAAGAAATAGTTAGGATCAGGTCATGACCTCAGTCGACAAATTCTTGTTTTATTGTTTTTTTAATTACAATGGAATTCAAGTGTGTTAATCGCTGGAGGTAGTTGCCCACGTGGGAGAACCTTTGGAGGAAGGCAACCACCTTCTCACACGAGACATCACCTTGAGATTTCGAAGAAGTTTGGAGCGAGGAAACAACGAAGAAGACTCTTGTAATTTTATTTTTCTCGATCCTACGAATTTTCGCAACGACGAGGTACACACTCCGATTGTGGAAATGGAAAATTTATCGATTTAAAATTTTTAAAGTTCTTTTTATCATGTTTTCTCATGTTCTCATGGATGGATACGTATTGCAAACTCAAGTCTCGTCGAATGCTACACGAGCGATGATGACGGAAGATGAATCAACAATTCGCATACCGAGGTGACAACAAAGGGTCTGCCTCCGAGAGTCGAAAGGCTTTCGGTCTATTGTGCGCACCGTTTGACTTCGTCAAACGAAAGTGAGTGTCGGGTCCTAGACCAAAATCTCGCCGTTACCTCAGCGCAACGACGTTAATTACATCCCTCTGAGAGGAAAAACTCTTGATTAATCTCTAGAATTAGAAAGTCTCATGACCTAAAGCAGAGGCATCCGATAGAGGTGCGAAACGCAATTTAAATTTGAGTTCAAGTACTATTAAGCAAAATGAATATCTATTCGAAAATATTTGATCTTTTGTTTAGTTAGTTGTTGGATCTCTGTGCCTATTCGTTCATTTGCTTATTTTATTTGTAAAACGGTTTTGAAGGTGTTATTTTGGTCCATTTGAGACATGAAATGATTCATTTGTTCGTTTGTTTCTTTTATCATGAAAAAGTTCAATTTGACCTTTTGTTCTATTTGAGATATATAGAACATGAGACGATCTATTGTCTGCTTGAAAAAGTTTGATTTGATCTTTTGTTCTTTTGTAAAATATGAGACGGTCTTTTGTCATTTGTTGCTTTTTTTTATCATAAAAAGTTGCAATTTGCTCTTTAATTCTTTTGAACGTTTAAGACATGAAGAGATTTATTTACTCTTTTGTTTCTTTCATCATAAAAAAAGTTTTAATTTGTTCTTTAGTTCTTTTGAAGAGTGCATGTTGTGGTTCTATGCGTGATTCGGCGCTGCCCAGTCACTCGGGGGCTAGTCGACAGCACAGATGCAATCGATTCGGCGGCGCTCATCTGATTCGGCGTTGCTCAAGCAGCAGGGCAAACAACGAATCGGCCAGGCAGGTCTGAATCGGTGGGCCGGGGTATAATCCATTCGGTAGGATACATGCAAATAGCTAATCGGCGAGGCAGAATCGAATCGGCAATATGCAGCTGAATCGGCGGGATGATGCTGAATTGGCGAAACGTAACCGAATCGGCGGCCCGAGTTGAATCGGCGCTCAGCCGAAATACCATTGAGGCAGTTAAACTTTAAGGGTTTCTCTTCAAAATCTCATGCCGATTCGACCCTCACGGGGAAAATTCGGTAGCATCTCCCCTTGTCACGGTTGATGGGGAGAGCACGGTACACGTCCACCATGACGGAGACGGCACCAAAAGAGGAAGTATACGCCGAACAACGGCGTTACTCCGGCGGCACATAACACCGATCCCCGAGGCAAGCCTACGAGGAAACCGGGTCACGTCACGACCACGCCAAATCCGAGGGGCGAATGGGGCATATGAACCCATACATCCGGGCATGGACATCACATTGTCCAACCCGGGGGTTTGGATGGGTCTCTTGTGATCTAATATCCATTTCCCTGGCTGACATCACATGGAGCAATGGCCTTGCTTATGTGAATCGGCCAAGAGCATGAAGTTGGCGACCGAATCGGCGAGACTGCCCAGGCAGGCCGAATCAGGGAAACAGCCCCAAAATGCGGCGAATCGACGGGGCCTTCTGAGCTGGCCGAATCGAGGAAAACAACTCCCAGAACGGCGAATCGGCGGGGCTTCCTAGGCTGGCCGAATCGAGGAAAACAATCCCCAGAACGACGAATCAACGGGGCTCCCTGGGTTGGCCGAATCGAGGAAACAGGCCAGCAACCAGTGCCCTCTCCTGAAAGACAGCGAATCGGCACCACCTGGGGTCTGTGGAAATCCATGAAAACAGGGCGATGATGGATAGAAAACAAACTTTGTGGGCCTCTTGGGAATGGATGCTAAGCAAGAGGGCATGAACATTGGTTGTTCAACCCCTTGGCTAGCAAAGGGGACTTGCCCCAAAACCGCAATACACATGCAAATTTCTGTTTGAAAGATACAAAATGCTCATCAAAAATGGGGCTAAACAGTGGGTAAACACATGTGCCTCAAGGTGCTTGCGTATGGGAACAATGGGCTCCAAAGGAGAAAACATGAAACATATAATGGGTAGAGAGAGGGCTCCTCACTCCCATTCCTCATTTATTGAGATGGGAAGGTTTGAGGCCTCATGTATGGTCCATTGGGATGAGAGAAAGCACACTATGCAACAAGTGGCTTCTCTTCATCCTGGGACCTCTCCCCCATGCAAAGTAAAAAAAACTTAAAAAAAACTTGCATATGATGGAAACATGCCATGCATTAAATGTAAAAAAAATGAGCAATCACATCAAAGAGGGATGGAAGGAAACACATAAATAAGATGTTATCTTGCCAAAAGAGAGAGGATAGTACAAGAACTCAAAGAGAAAGGGGGGGGGGGGAAGAAGGACCCAACGTGACCCCTCTCTTCTCTTTTTTTCGACAGGACAAGACAAGGCAAATGGAAAAAACAATGGGGAGGAGATGCCCTCTCTCTCTCCCTTCTTTCCCTCTCTTCCTTTCTTCACATTTTTCTATTTCTCTTGGTTTTTCCTCCTCTTGCAGGCTGCTCACGGGATAGCCGCCTCCTCTTGGGGAAGAAGGAAACGCAGGAGCAGAAGAAGACCCTTCAGGAAGAAAACCCTTCCGCTCCTTTTTTTCCCCAAGCTCTCCCCCTTCTCCTTGTTACGCAACATACCCTTTCACCTTTTGGCCTTACACACACCAGCTTTTAGAAGCCTTTTTTCACCCCAAAAAGGGCCAGCCAGCCCCCTGCCTCCCCTCTTGCGTATGGGTGCCTTTTTCATTTTTAGAAGGGTCTTTTGGAAGGTGTTGCATTCTCCTATGCTCACCTCCCTACATGGGGTGAGATGAACTTTGCCTAATGGGCCCTTTTGGGGGCTCATATGTGGGCCTTTTTTTAGGTGCATTTTTGTCTATTTAGCAGGGGTATTTGGAGGTTGGGCCGGCCATGAAAATGGCCCATCAGGAATTTTTGGGGTGTCCACACCGATCAAGTTCGAACATTGGTATCAGAGCATCAACGTTCCTCTCTCCACGATGTCGTCTGATGATCTCCATGCATAAAAACTTACTGTAATAGACAAAGCCGATTATGAACCGACGAAGATCTCCACGGACAATGATGGAAACAGTGTGGTTGGTAGCAACCCAGCACCCACGCAGGAGTTTGTGGCGTCAGTTAGATTTCGGCGACTGATGACTGCTAGAGATTACGTTGTAGCATTGCACGCTTCTCCTTCGCCACGTCCGGACGATATTTACGTTGTATTCTATTTAATAAGATGACGACAGTGTCAAGAGAAAAAAAAGTCAGATTACGAAATGTTTGACATGTCACATCCTCTGGAGTCATAATAAATTTACCTACATATATAATGAGTCTTGTATACCGATTTGAAAATTGGTTAAGTAATTTTAGAACTATTTAATTAACTTTTTTTTGGGAGGGGGGTGTACATGTGATCTCATTTAAATTATCCAACTTGTTAAAAACTTTCAACTTAGACTTAATCGGTTATCAAATCAGATCTTAAGACATTTCTGTTTGCGTAAATTTGGTAAAAACATTTTGTTATGATGATTTGCAACTTTGCACAGAGGTGGGAACTCGGGTAAAATGCGCCAGTTAATTCACATTTGAATCTCACTCTTGTCACGTAATTAATCTTTTTTGTCGACTTAGAAAACTGAAATAATGAGAAGTAAGAACTAAGAACACGTCGACACATGCTTGCTTGTCTAAAACTTCCGTAGGTGGAAATGCTTGCTTGTCTAAAATTTGGTCTAAAACACGTCGACACACGTCGACACATGCTTGCTTGTCTAAAACTTCACGTAATTAATCTTTCTCATTTTTTAAATAGATAATGTGGAAATATTTGTGTCAATTCATTTCCATCGATGCAGCAGATAATTCATCACATGATCACCACGGTCATTTACCGAAAAGGAGAGGGTCAGGATCAGGTCATGACCTCAGCCGACAAATTCTTGTTTTACTGTTTTTTTTATTACAATGGAATTCAAGTGGATACCCAATCTTAATTATGATTCAGTTGATGATCTATGTGTGTTGGGTATGATTTGCCGAATTAGAATTGAGCGGCAAATCGAATTTCTACTTATTCGTCTCGATTTCTCCGACTTGACCCGAATTGATCTGAATTGAATTGATTTGTATGGATATAACATATATTATATATATGATATGATGTTAATATATATATGAAGCGAATCAGATCGAATCGATGGAATCGAGAATCAGATTTTTCATAATTCATCCCGATTCAAGTAAATCGGACGATCCACGGCAAACCATGGTGTTGGGTACACCAACCGGTCAGATCTTTGCCATATAGAGTTGTGGTCATTTGCAATGTTTCGATGAAAGGGAATTTAATTTGGAGAACACACCACTTGCAAGAGTTCAGTAGTTAGTACATATGTTTATAATTAAGTCCAATATCGCAAGGTACATGGGGTTATACAATTGTGGACAAAGAAATTCGGCGGTATTTGGAAGTGGAAAGTGGTGAGCCGACTATAGATTTTTGACGACACTGAAGATGAGGATGAGAATGGCGACAATAAGCAAGCACAACAAGTTAAGGTAGAAGCTCAAGCTGAGGTAGAAATTAACTCATGAGGAAGTGCCAACAACTCCCGTTGAGGCTGTAGCACCTAGTGGCCAGGACTTAGGCAGCTTTTGGCAACTAGTTTAGAAAAATTTTGAAATGTAAAATCTCTGACAATAACATCTTCATTTCCAAACGAAATAGATTTGAGTACGTTGTCGATTTTGGCACGAGGAGATAGATAGATATAGATAATATTCTCTCCTCTATGTCGAAAAACGGGTTCAAAGTCGCTTTTGAAAAATTTTCGCACACGTGACGAAGCCGAACTCGCCTCCATGCCTACGTACGATAATTTTTTGGGGATTTTTCATGCAAAACGCACGGGCAAAGAAACCGTGGAGCACGACCTTCCCACACTTTCACGCGAAATCGATTTTTGTCGATTTTCACTTTTTAACAAATGTTGTCAAACACTGCCTTGGTAATTGGACTGATCCAAGAGAGCTTTCACAGTTGGAATCCATTCGAGGAGTAGTTGGCCGAGTGAGTGATATTGACAAGTCCTTCAGCTCAAATGGAGACCCAAAACAAGTTCTTCCAAGATTTATCGTGATATTCCAAAGCCTCCTCCTCCTCCTTAGTGATGAAGCGGATAGTCTTTTTAGTTTTGAGTCTTTTGCTTATTGTTATCTCACTTTCGTCTTTTTTCTATGATGTTAAAAAGGGAGAAGTATATAGTTCAGTTTAAATTTACTATATGTTTTGAATTATGCTTGAGTGAATGCATGTAGCAAGCATCATGTATGTTAGTAAGAGTCTAAGTGTCAAAAAAACCCAAAAATTAATGTATATCCAAAAACCTAAAAAAGGATGTATAATAAAAAAAATCTAAAAATGCAATTGAATCTTATTTCTTGTATATCTATGTGATCAATGAATGGTTTGCTAGCTTGTGATGGATATCAATGAATGGTTGGATGTGAGTGTTTGAAAAGCTACACAGATTTGAATCAATGTGTTTGTTTAAAAAATCTACATGTGTTTTGTCATTATCGAAAAATGAGAGATTGTTATACTCCAATAGATTTTGATGATAACAAAAATATTGAGTGTTTATAATGATTTGAAGTGAAAAGGATGAAAGTTATATATATAGACATCTTATGTTTGAATTTTCATATATATTTGGATAGTCTAATTTGTATATTTAAGCGTGCCAAAGCTTCAGATATGAAGGCAAGGACACATGGGTCAAAGGCCAAGACAACTCAAGACCAGATCCCAGATTGGTCGACCTAAGGACCAGACAGGTCAACCTATAGCCAGAGGATCGATCAACCTAAAATTATTAATGGTCGACCAATTCATTCAGTGTGCATGGTCTGGAGGCCAAGTCTGGATCAGTTGACTGATGGCTTATATAGGTTGACTGTCAACAAGACAGACTAGTCGACCAAAAATTGAAAATAGTCAACTGATTCATCTAGTAGCCCTTGCTTCGGATATTCAATCCAAGGACCGAGTTCAAATTGGTCAACTGATGGAAATCACAAGTTGACCGATAGATTGCATAGGTCGACCGATGGTAAGTATAGGTCGATCGATGGCTATTTCCTATTCTGACAGTTCTATTTTTTTGGCAGGTACATAGGTCGATCTACCTGAGGCATAGGCCAGGTGATGCCGATATTGCACCAGATATTGACTTTCCATATTTGCTTTGATTGGACTACATAAAGTGCTCAATTGGCAACCAAAATTTGAGAAATCTTCCATATGTAAGAGACTATGTTTCTAAGCTAGAGGCACACAATCCTAAGTTACTTTGGAGGTGCCCCTGATTTGGAAGAACAAGTTCTACAACTCAGCAAGCAGAGAAGTCTTCACCAAAGTGTTGACCATACCAAGGAAGAACCGTACGACTAGGAGGCTATGGACCAAGAGGTTGTTGTCAGAGCGTTCTAGAACATGTGCATCTTTTAGGAGGAAGATCTACACCAACTAGAGTTTACAAGATATCGTCGTGTTGTGACAATATAGAGAAGTCTGGAGTTATGACAAGGGGAAAGCTGAACTTTTGTTTCTCTTCTTGAAACTTCTCTTTTATTCGAGCTTTTTTGTTTTAACTTCAACAAGAATTGTTTGTATGTGTGTGCTTGGGTTTTTCAAGCACATGGGTGGGAGTGGTGGTGTGTTTAGACATCACCATGTGGAGATTGGTCTCTTCGTATTGTGTGTGTGGACAACGTGTGAGGGGGTAAGTTGTAAGATGTCAACAATCTAGTGTGTAGGTAGACTTCACAAATGTAGGAGTGGACATAGATTGCACATCTTGTGTAATTGAACTACCTAAAAAATCATGTTTGTACCTTGTGATTTGTTTCCTTTTCTCCTATCTTCCTTCTGCGTATGCGCTAGAAAAGTTTGAATTTCCACTGTGGTTCAAGTTTATATAGCATTTGTTCTATAATCTGTTAAGAAAACTAAAATGTGTGCGTGTGAGTGTTAATTTTAATTTGACATAATCAATTCACCCCTCCCCCTCTTGATTAGCTAGTGTACTTAAATTTCAATTGATTTCAGAGCCGAAGAACTCTATTTTTCTGATCTAAAGATCAAGAGTGATCTAAAGAACAATGGCCAATAAGAATTTCTTGCCTAATGGGCTCCTCTGCTCTTTGGTGGGACAAATTTCACCTACCGAAAAAATCGGATGCATGTGTTTCTACGAGCACAAGAATATAACATCTGGAAGGTGATTAACAAATGCCTAAATAAATTGTCTGATAACAAGGATAACTGGACAAAAGATGATATTAGGATATCTAAAATAAATTTCAGTGCTATGAATATCATGCAGTGTGTTATTCGTCTTAATAAATTTTCACGTGTCTCTACGTGTAGCTCTGCTAAATAAATTTCCAAGCTGACTCTAATATATGAAGGTACCACTAAAATCAAGGAGACCAAGGCAGGCATTTTAACCTATGATTATGAATTGTTTAAGATGAAGTCTGAAGAGTCTATCTCAAAATTTTTTGTGAGGTTCACTGAGATAACTAACAGACTAAAAGGACTTCGAAAGGAATACACCAACTCCAAATTAATATAGAAAGTGTTGAGACTGCTTCCACCGGAGTGGCACATAAAAGTGACAGTGACAGAGGATTCGAAGAGCATATCCACACTTATATTGAAGGAATTAATTCCCTCGCTCATGACTTATGAGCTAAACATGAGGCAAATTAAGCAAGACATCGAAAAGAACAAAACAATAGGATTGAAGGCTGTTCCTCCTCATCAGGAAAGCACTAAAGAAGAAGATAGCAACATTGATGAGGGTGATAAAGAACTAGCTATCTTGACAAGGAAGATGAGAAATTTCATCAGAAAAGAAGGAATTTCTCGAACAACAACAGATAGGGCTTCAAGAAGCAAGTCACAAACAAAGGAGAATCCAGCAAGAAAGATGGTGTGATCTACTATGAGCCAAGTCATATAAGAGGGGAGTGCACAAAACTCCTTGGGAAGTTGAAGAAGGACAAATTTATAAAGACAAAGATAATGCTAGTCACATGGAGTGACGAGGATGAAGAACAACTCTATGAAAAACTTGAGGAGGTCATGGACGCCATATGGTCACTTGGAAGGAGAGAGAGAGAGAGAGAGAGAGAGAGAGAGAGAGAGAGAGAGAGAGAGAGAGAGAGAGTCTAACAAGCAAACATGTCCTTCCATGGAGTGCAAACATGTCTTCCATGGATGTTTCTTTGGGTCTTAGACAACTAGCTAGACCCTATAAAAGAGGACACATTATTTCACATAGAATTAACCTGCCACTTGATGCAGATATGCACACATGCATGTGGGGTATTTCCTACCTCAGATTCTGTGATCCTTCGGCCCTTTTGTTCCACTCTGCATCAGTCTTTTTCTCCGGTTGTTAATCTTATCATGTTTGGCAAAGCAGTGAACTGGCACATGTTCATCTGTTAGCAAAATGAAGGGTCCTACTTCATGACCACCATGTAGGAGTTTGGAACTCCTGCAGAAAGGCCAAAATTCGGGAAATCCGCAGACCTGATCAGCAGCTGCTTTCAGAGCCCATGCAAACAAACAAAAAGCTTATGAAAATTTGAACATTTCAGATCCCAAACATGATCATTAATCAAACAAAGAATCGCACAAAAAATTGATGCTCCTGACGAAGAACAAACATTCTTGGGCGCCAACAGGTTTTCCGTTTCGACGCGACTTATGCAAAGTAGTATTTATCATTCACTTTCAAAAGAAGTACATAATTCATGATGAGATGGACCAATGAGAAAATAGAAGTACAATTTGACATAACAAAATTATACTTTTGAAAGTGTAATAAACCTTTCTCAAATTATTTATCTTGCCAAGTACGGAATTGGTCAACTACTTAGCCGACTAATTTCGTATTCAATTAGATAAATTATTTATTCGAGCAACCGAGTAAATAGTATTTCTCAACGACGAATATGCACTCTTACGAAACAAATAAGATGTCTGCAAATAGTATAATATATAGTGGCAACAATTCAATACTCCTGTCGGCGAGGTCAGGGCAACGAATAAGCTCTGAATTTTATATATATATATGTTGGGATACGGCAGGGCTGCTTAGTGTGGCCCTGCCGTATCCCAGCTGGGGGGGGGGGGGGGCGTTGGATCCCAGATCCAACGGCCCCAGGCGGGACCGTGCTGAAACGCAAGGTTCGGTTTTTTTTTTTTTTAAACACATCGTCGAATGGAGATCCGACGGTGTGGGCTGTGGTACCACATCATTACTATATATATATATATATATATATATATATATATATGAGTGCGATATTATAGGTGGATACTATTGAAACGCGATCCTCAGACGGGATCCCCTCAGTACTGCATAGGAGGGAACCGATCAGTATAAACTAAAAATTAATATTTTATATTTAAATTCATCCTATGTAAAACTTTTTGTGTTTTATACATGGATCGAAATGTAAAATATTAAATTTTTTGTCTTGTACTAAGGAGATCTCCTCTTGTGCGGTACTGAGGGAATCCCGTCTCCTCGAAGTCTGGAAGAACAGACATCCTCACGAAACACTGATGAGCAGAAAGAGAACTTAGTGAACGTCCTAATTAACCCACTAAACCACCAGCAGCTAATTAAGATGGAGTGCCTAGCTAGGATAATCCTCTCAAATATATTTAAAGCTGGCCCAAGAAGCCAAAAGCATAATAATCCTTTCAAAGGTAGGTAGGTAATTGTCAAATTAACTTGGTACATTTTCGATTGGTGCACTTTAGTGATGATTTTCACGAGATCACTTCTGCCCACCATCATATGGTTAATTTGGATTAATATAGACGAGTGGCCATCCATTAAGTGCACACTGAGGCCGGGTACGAGATAAAACTTTTTTTTTTATCCAAAAGCCCAAGTAGGCCGATTTATTTTATTGATAAAAGGGAAATTTTGAAACCAGAGATAATAACTAAATACAAGTCAAAGATAAAATACAAGATAACTAAAACTCCATAGAAGTTCTATCCCAGGAGTGAGTGCGTCGAAGGACTGTCCGAGGTCGTAATTCTTGTCGTCGAGAACAACGCTCTATGTCATCTTCTTCTGAGTCCATTCCAGATACCTCTGAATCAAATTTAAACTCAGGCATAAAAACATTCTCAGCTCTTGCAAGCTCGGCAACAGAATTAAACTTCATCCTCCAATCTGTGATATTATCTTGCGGATTTGGATCTGGCGCATAAATAACATCTGTTTGTCGCACAAGACTAGAAGAATGTTCTCTAGTGATCGGTAAAAAAATCTTAACATCTCCTTTACGAGAAAGACGTGAAAAAAAATTTCGACGTCCAAAAGAAGAACAGTTAGAAAAGGTGTTAGAGTACGAGATAAACTCGAAAAGGCTAAAGAACCATACTTAAAGCCGATCTAGCTAGAACATGACAAGCTAGAAAACGCTAACCACCTCTCAGATGCTTACATGAACATTAGTTAAGAACATTAATAATTACTTGTGGGCATTGTTCCATTGGTGAGAGAGGTCACATTGCCAGGCCTACTGCAGTCTAGAAAGAGATGGAATGTATCTAAACATTTGGAAGTCCTACAGTCTAGAAAGAGATGGAATGTATCTAAACATTTGGAAGTCCGGGCTGACATGATTTCATGCATCTTGACGTCAGGAGGGGCCTAAATATATAGTCTGCAACCCCTATCATCCCACCTATCCAAATGGGGGGAAAAAAAGTTTCTTCGATCATATCATTTGTGAGGGATTGGTTTCGTGGGAAAGTCTTTCTGCACGTCACAAGTGCCCACCCCAAATACAAGTTTTGAGTGGGCCCCACACTCCGCACTTTGAATGTCATAGGACTAATGTCCTTGTGCAAAACTTTGTTCTCTACTCTAAATGAGGTACGGCCGGGTGGGGCCGGATTCAACATAAGTCTAAACTCAATCTAATATTTTTGAAAGGTCCCGACTTTGTACCCAGTCAGAGGCGGATTTAGTATATATTTAGTAGGATCTTATGATTTCACTGGATAAAAAAAAATTATATTAGGAAGATAATTTTTTATCATAGATGACTCAACTGAATTTATACGAGTGCACCATTAAGATCCTACTGAAATAAAATTTTGGATCCGTCATTGTGCCCAACTATAGATCGAGCTAGATTGCTCGGCCGGGTCCACAAGCACGGTACAAGGTTGAGTTTCTTATATTTAGGACTAAATAGTTAAGCTAAAACAATGAAAATCCAATTGTAAAAGATTACGGGAATAAAACTAAAAAAAAATCCAAAAGAAAAAGAACACAACTGGTTACTCACTCTTTGGAGATAGAGAAAAGCTAACTGAGCTAGCCCACGGACCAAGTTAGAGCCTTTAGAGTTGGGCCTGCTCTCGGACGAGCCTGCACAGACCTGGCCCAGCTCACATGTTGAATTGTGCACCATGATTAGTATTTTTTTTTTTTTGTACCGAGGAAATCCCGTCTTGTGTGGTTTTGTGAACTCAAGAATTGATGTTTGTGAACTTCAAAATCAGGATTTGGTAGCTCCTACTTTTTATATATCTATATTATCATTATCCCATTTGACCGAAAAAACTTCGGACCTACAAATCTCGAAGATTACAAATAACCATGATTAGTATATCTTAGAGCAGTGCAAGTACTAATTCCTTTATAGATTTGTCACTGTTTGAACCCACAATTGAAACCTCCGTCTAGCAAGTGAGAAAGCCACCTCCTCGGATCCCACAAGTCGGTATCCTCCACCTCTCTCCCCTAAACAACATATATATACATGCAGCAATAGCTGCAATTTTAGAACACCAAGGAGAGGTAGAAGAAGATAGTAATCTCCAGACGTACAGACAAGACCATATTTTCCACAATTAAATTCTATGGCTACAGCCCATTTTTTTAATTTACTTTAAAATTTAAGTATGAAAATGTCAAAATTCTTATGATGACCCCACTAACTTAGATCGGATGATCCCTTTGAATGACTCTATAAGATAAAATTTGTGTGTGAGTCACTAGAGGGAAATGCTTAGCTCCCGTGCGCACGGGAGCCGTACCACTAATGGAGTGGGTGGGGCCCACCCATGAAGGTGTCCCCCACCCCCCTCATGTGAGAGGGGTGGCTCCTGTGCACACGGGAGCCAATCGCTTCTCGTAGGATTACAATCAGGTCAGGTTCGGAATCGGAAATATATATAGATTTTGATTTCGATTTTGATAATCAAAATATAATTCTAATTCCGATAATATTATCGGAACTAAAATTTTGATAAACTAAGTTGCTTACTTACCATAATTTTGTCTTTTGAATTTCTGAATAATTTATCGAAATAATCGATACTGATTTCGATTCTGATTATTTTTCAATTTTAATTTCGATAATTTATCAGAATATCCGATATCGATTTTAAAAAATTATTAATATCATTTTTATTTTAAAATTAATATTTTTTATCAAAATCAGATCAAAATATGAAATTCCGTTTGCAACTTTAGCTTCTCGTCACCACTAGATACATGTGATCCTATATAACTACCATGTGTGCTCTCCATTGCTTAAGGCCTTCTTTTATAAATCCCAACTCCTCCCCTACTCAACAAAAGGGTGAATAAACAAATCGAAAGCTCGTAGCATTAAACAACCACGCCAGAACGTAAACGGTTGGATAACGTGAGATTTTCGAACAAGAAGACCTTCCAAATGGAGGTGGGAGAAGGAGCAAGAAATTTGAAATATGCAGGTGGTGATGGAAACCCGAGCGAGATAATTATGGCCGACCGTTTTGTTGTGTGTGTGTGGGGGGGGGGGGGGGTGTACTGTTGCGTTCCGAACAATTCTTCCCCGAGTTAATCGCCGGGCATCAAACATATATATGCATGTCTTCCATGTCTCGTTGCTCTCTCTCACACCCCCCCTCTGTGGGCACCCCTTTTCGTTAATGGGCCCAAACCATCGGCCCATTACCCAAGCCGCTAGCGCCGGTTTTTAGCCCCTCATGGGCTGTGCGCAAGAGGGCCAAAAGGCCCATTCAAAGGCCACCAAGGCCCATCTGAAATTAACCCTCATCTCACCTCATAAAGTGAGGGGGGGGTGAGAGTAAGCATTTGTGACACCTCCCAAAAGGGAGTGCCACAAATGGGAAAAGGAGGTCTGCCACCCCTGCTGCGCAGAGAGCTGGTTGGGCCTTTTTCTGGCTTCTCTCCCCTTCTAGAAGGCTTGGGCAAGGGGCCATACGAGAAGGGGCTTTGGGGTGGGTTTTCTGCACAAGGAGAAGAGGCTTTTCACCAAGAGGCAACCAGCAGAAGCCAAGGAGGAGGCCTGCGTTTTCTGCTCAAGGGAAGCTCCACCCGTGAAGAAGAAAGAGGAAAAGAGAGAGAAGAGAAAGGTGAGAAGAGAAAGCAAGAGAGAGAGGGATCCTTCTTGGGGGGGAGGTTTCTTGTCTTGTCACATCAAGAGAGCAAGAGAGCAAGAGAGCTCCCACGTTGGTTTTCTCTCCCTCCTTTTCTCTTTGCTTTGCAAACTTTGTACCCCCTTGCATTTCTTTAATGGAAAAGGCCATGCCTTTGTGCATTTAATGCTTGTTTCCCCCCATTTTCTTTGGGTTTTCTATGCATCTCCTCTCTTCACCATGGGGTTACGGGATGGGATGGCCTCTCTATAGAGGTACATCTCCCTCCCTCCTAACACCCCATATGAGGTCAAAAAGCCTCCCATACCTCAATAAATGAGGTCATGGGAGCATGAGACTTCATGCTCCACTCAATGCATGCATGGCATACTATTCTCTCCTTCAAATAGACCATGTTTTCTACTGTTTAGAACCTGCAAAAACCAGTTTTCTGCTGCCTTGGCCGCCCCCTAAGAGATCCCCATTGTGCCCAATGTGCATCCATGGCCATGGCCAAGGGGATTGAGCAAACAATGCTCATATCCCTTTGCTCGAATGCCATCTTCAAAAGACCCTTCCAAAAGAGATCATCAAGCCTTAGTTCGCCCTTCTCAATAGATCACCCCATTGGCGGTTTTCAGCCCCCCATTGATGTGTGTTTCAAACCAACACCGGCATGGTCACCCCTTTGCACAGGTGACTGGCTGCGCCGATTCAGCCTGGTTCTGGTTTCTGGCAGTCATGTAAAACCAGAACAGAGCTGCGCCGATTCGACGCTGGCCATCACGTTGGCCGAAATCACGTGAGCAAAACCATTGCTCTATGTGATACCGGCTGATAAACAGTCAAAAGACATAATATGAGACCCATCCACATCCTCGGATCGGACAACATAATGTTCGTGTTCGAACGGGTGGGTTCACATGTGATTCATCGTCCCGTGGGTTGTTTGGCCATAGCATTGCCCGAATCTCCGTAGGCATGCCTGGGGGATCGAGGTCTTAGGCCGTCGGAGTTACGTCGTTTTACGACGTACACTCTCCCTTTTGGTGCCATCTCCGCTTGTGGTGGATGAGCATCGCGCTTTCCCCTCTATCACCGCGATGAGGGGAAATGCTGCCGAATTTCCCCCGCGAGGGTCGAGTTGGCTCAAAACTCCTAAAAGAGGTCATTAGCTTCTAATTGAGTTGGCAACGTTGCAAACGGAAGCCAATTCGATGATGTCTATGATTTCAGCCGGGCTGCGCCGATTCGCCTTATCTCGTCAGCTGCGCCGATTCGAGGACGTTTGCAAAGCGCGTTGAGCCATCAAGCTCCGCCGAACGAATAGAGCCCCGTTTCAAATGCTCAAAAGACCCAAATGACAAATTAAAATCGTTTAACAAAAAAAGAATCGTAAAAGCAAATGACTTCTTTTCAAACAAAAAAAATGGAAGAAGGAAGTAAAAGGCCATTCCATGTTGTTAAATGACTAGGCTCAACCCCTTTTCAAATGACAAAATCACCTCGGGTTTTACAAAGGATCAAAGGGTCAAATCAAACCTTCTTTTAAAGGAGCAAAAGACCGTCTTACATTTTGCAAAAGCCAAAGGACCAATTTGAACTATTTTCAAAGAGCAAGAGATCAAAATAGACCTTTTCTCAAGTAATAAAAGACCGCATCACCATGTGCAAAAGAGTCAAACCAAACTTTTCTAAGCAGATAAATGATCATCGCATGTTTTGCAACAAAAAAGAAATCAGATTGAAATGACTTTTAACAAATGACCAAATTGTGTCTATTTTTCGACAAAAGTAAAAGAGACCACCCTTTTCAAAATTGTCTTTCTCAAACAGACTTAAAAGACTGAATTGAACCTTTTCATGGTACAGAGGACCAATAGATAAATAGACAAGGAATTTCGGTAATGGGCTGAGCGGAAGGCCTAATGGGTTCGGATAGGCATTCGTCCCGCTCCTTAGTGCTTCGGTTTAATTCTTTAAATTACGCTTCGCACCTTTTTATCGGATGTCCCGTTTTAAGGTCACGAGGCTTTCTAATCTGGCGATTAATCAAGGGTTTTCTCTTTCTAAAAGAGATGTAATTAACGTCGTTGCGCTCAGGCAACGGCGGGA
This sequence comes from Colocasia esculenta, assembly GCA_014218235.1. Classification (NCBI taxonomy): domain Eukaryota; kingdom Viridiplantae; phylum Streptophyta; class Magnoliopsida; order Alismatales; family Araceae; genus Colocasia; species Colocasia esculenta. Next base: position 10,129,752 of record CM024755.1, on the reverse strand, counting down.
TTTTGGTCCAGGACCCGACCACTCACTTTCGTTTGACGAAGTCAAACGGTGCGCACAATAGACTTAAAGCCCTCCGACTCTCGGAGGCAAACCATTTGGTTGTCACTTCGGTGACTGGCACGCCCGCGCTGTGCGAATTGCCGATTCATCTCACGTCAATTTCGCCCGAGTGGCGTTCGACGAGACTTAGATTAGCAATACGCATTCATGCCATGAGAAAATGAGAAAACATGATAAATAAATTTTAAAAGAATATATTTAAAAGTTAAATTTTCCATCTCCACACCCTCCCCCTTCTCTGACCACCCACCACTCCACGAACTAATTGGAAGAGGCGGCGGCGGCGTAAGTTCTTCCACCAGCTACGCACACCGCGGCGGTCCTATCTCAGCTGGGTACGAATGATGACCATCATCGCCACCACGGCGGTCGAAGTGCCGGTGGCGTAAGACGTCACGTTGGACTCGTGGGTGATCGACGTGAGACCCACGGCCTGCACGAACGACGGCGGCACCGCCATGCTCGACGACGTGAGCGGCTCCCCTGGCCCCTCCAAGGCGAAAGGCAGAACGAGGGCGGCCGAAGGTCGCTGCCAAAATGGCTACGGGGAAGGTAATTATTGCGCTGGGCTGCCGGTGAGGCGCGTTCTGGGATCGGTGAAGAGGCGCCTGAGGGGTCGCCTGGCTTGCTGCGCCAAGGCCCCCGGTCCGGCGAGGGGGCATCTGCAGATCAGGTGGTGGTGGAGGAGGAGGAGGAGAGGGATCACGGTGGGGGAGGAGAAGAAGAGGAAGAAGCAGCCTTCGACAAGCGCAGACTGGCGTTGCAGACTGCGGGCGTCGCAGACGGACCGAGATGAGAAGCTCAGCGACGCCATCAGCTACTGCAAGACGACGATGGGGTTTTCGACTCCCGGCGCCGTTTGAGCACCCACTTCCCATAACATTTTACCCTTCTGTTTTTAATAATATTTGCATTTTTTTCAGTTTATGATTACTGTTCTAGGGTAAAACAAACGTTTTGGAGTTACTATTACTTGAAATTTCTAGATCTGTTGGTCGTCAATATAATTTGCATTAGTAGTGTTTACCGAGTGATCACCACTTTGTTTGGCGTCATCATATACTGGGGTTATTTGGTGATTTCTAGAGCAATGCAAAACCACATAAAACGGGGTTATTTGGTGATTTCTAAAACTTAAGATATCCCTCAAATTATTTGGTTTCAAATAAAACCTTATCGTATACATATCGAAAATTATTTTATTTATTTTTTGACAGCCGATATTAAGATGGTATAAGTGAATATCCTAAAGCAGGGTGCTCTTTAATTAGATACGTTTCCCTGTTGGGACCTCACTGAAGCTATTCCTGTTTAAAATTCAAAGAATATACATTTGCAAACTTTTGAAACGGTATCTCAAATTCTATGCGCCCGATTCGTCAGTAAAGGCCCTAACACTATAGGATATGGTGTGGGACGGATTTAGGGGTGTAAACGGAACCCGATATTCTGACCAGATTCTGATAAAAATTATCCATTTAGGAATCGGAAAATGATACCGATAACTTATCGGAATCGGTATCGGATATTTCGATAAACTATCGAAATCAGAATCAGAATTGAAAAATAATCAAAATCGGTATCGGTTATTCTATCATAAACTCAAAAGGTAAAATTATGATAAACACCTTAACTTATCAAATTCGGTTATCATTATTAGAATCAGAATATGTGTTTCCAGTTCCGAACCCGACCCGTTTGCAGTCTTAGACGGACTTATTTGTCCGCCCTCATAGATTATGGTGACAAATATCCATTAAGAGAGAAATAAATTTTATAAGTAGTTGTAATGTGAGAACTACAGATCCCGCGCCAAATGAGTAACTGTACTATAGGATATGGTGTGGGACGGATTTAGGAGTGTAAACGGAACCCGATATTCTAACCCGATTCCGATAAAAATTATCCATTTAGGAATCAAAAACTGATACCGATAACTTATCGAAATCGATATCGGATATTACGATAAGCTATCGAAATCAGAATCGAAATTAAAAAATAATCAGAATCGGTATCGGTTATTCCGATAAATTATCATAAACTCAAAAAGTAAAATTATAGTAAACACCTTAACTTATCGAAATTTCAGTTCCGATAATGTTATTAGAATCGGAATGGAATCGGAACCATATTTCGGTTATCGTTATCGGAATCAGAATCTATATTTCCGGTTCCGAACCCGACCCGTTTGCAGCCCTAGACGGACCTATTTGTCCGCCCTAATAGATTATGGTGACAAATATCCATTAAGAGAGATAAATAAATTTTATAAGAATTTATAACGTGAGACCCCGTCTACAGATCCCGCGCCAGATGAGTAACTGTACTATCCATCGAGATGGGTAGTAGAAATTTCTCTTCCTAAGTAACTTCCATGTTAGAGGTGAAAATACATCTTTAGGAAAGACAAATTTTACAGTGCCAACGCTAACAAGGATCTATCCATGAAACCATTATTTTTGCTCATGTACCTTCCACAACTTGTCATGTGATTTTGGTACTCTCTTGTTCTGGTAGAAGAACACGACAGGTAGAATACTCGAGCATTACGGCTTCCTTCACATGGAAGGATATAAAATGAAACTAAATACAAATACATTATACATACAGCAACTACAAGATGCCCCTGTAACCTATACAGATACTCGGTAAACTTGGGGTTTCCTAATAACCTCGCGGATGACATGGTGTGTATAATCACAATCACAGGGTCACCCGGGTCACAATGTACCGGCCCTTCTCTAGGTCATATATCGTCTTAAGCTGGGTTTTCCTCCACCGGTAAACCGACCAAACCACAACAACTAGGAAGATGGAGAAGACAAAAAGGTAAGGCATTGCTGAGGAGTCACCGTGGAGAATGCCAGTAATCCAGTCCGTGTGCTCTCCATTTGAATCTGCCATTCTATGCATTATGAAAGCACCGAGTGCCCAATCGAGTGGGATGTTGCTAACTTGATTTGCAAATACGACCCTGTTCAAAGCACGGAAGGTAGAGGTAGACGGGTGGAAGCATAGTCAGGAAGGAGTGCAGCTTAAGTTGCAGTTATACTTCAAATTATCCAGAAACCTAGATGCATTGACTTGGAGCAGATATTGAACCAAGTAGCCAAGCTTTTTCATAAATTGTGTGCATGGGCACTGGGTGGTGAGGTGACGAAACTAGATGCGTTGAGTTGGCAATGATAGAGAAAAGATAGCATCATAAAGTGGTGAAGGATTTTGTCGTAGGCATACCTTTTATCATCCAGAGCAACTCCAAGACTGTCATGCAGTAGGGCAACAATGTATGCTGAAGAGAAACAATAATGCAGCACGTCATCCTCCTTTAGATAATGGTATTTCCTTTCCAGTTTTGTCCAATGTTCCCCACAAAATCTCTCACCAGCCATAACAAAATCAGAGAGAACTGCTGTTGAACCCAGCCCAAAGAACTGGTAAAGCAGGCGGAGATGGACGAAGTTAGCAAAGCATACAATCAATGAAGCTCTGATCATACTACCTTTAATAAAAAGAATCAATTCAAGAACATACATGAAACTTTTCCTCTAACTGGAAATAGAAAGATCAAAGAAGAAAGTGACAAGGGTACCATAAAACCTTTGAAGTGAAATAAAAATTCTCTGTGGCCAATAACTTCCCTTGCAGTGCAGGAACAAAAGTTGATCCTAGACGGCAGTGCTTATACAAACATTTATCTGCAAAACAGCAGGACTCATTGTCATATAGTACCCTTTCCAAACAAGAGAATAGCAACAACTTGTTGGAAGAGAGATCCCTAGATGTCAAAGCAAAACCTAAACGGAAGCAATGACTTGAATCTGGAATGTGAATCATTTAATGTCAAAAGTGATATTAGAAATGCACGATGCACTAAAATCAGAGAGAATATCGAAAACATGCTTAATAATAGGCAGAATTGACATGGACTTCTGAAGGGAATACAGTAGAGGATAAAGTTATATGAATTAAACAGCGGCTTACTCAACCAGGATACTTGCTTAAGAAATAAACTGAAAATCATCCTAACCATCCCTTTGCATAACCCAGGAAAGACATCCAGGCACTAATTGCTACTGTTTTCAATTAACCAAAAAAATCAAAATATTAATGCATAAATTCCATGAACGGATAATCAACAGAAGGCACAAGAAACAACAAAGAGAGTACAGACTATTTTTAATACAATCCAATCCTCACTTAAATTGAAGAACTGCTGAAGTACCTTAAAGAACACACCCTATGGGTTTGAAACCTGGCAATAATATCTCAAAGAAAGGAACCTCCCTTATCATAGAAAAAAACATATGTTGCCTGCCAATTATCTCTACCTAATAACATGTGCACAGCTAAGAACACCAGAAAAGGATGATTCTAATTTAGAATCTTTAAGATGTAGAAACATGTCAAGCAAGTGACAAACTATAACGACCCAATCAGTTAACTGGTCTGACAATCTTCCTAGTTGGTAAACTTCCTAAGAAGATCACCCATCCTAGAACTTCTTCGAACTAAACACACTTAACTTCAGAGTTCATTTCTTTCTCGAACTCCGAAAATGACTAATCAAATTATTGATAGTCTACTGATTTAGTCCATTTAACATATTCTTATATGAGTTATTTTTTTGATATTGCTGGCCCAGTGGCTAAGCATTGGATGTGTATTTCTTATATGAGGTGTTACAATCTACTCCTCTTATATAAGCGACGTCATCGTCGTTAGGCACATATAGCACACAGTCAAACTCCTAGACAAGTAGGACTCTAGAGGTGGCCCCCACGGACTCAAGAGATGGCTCCCTCTATGCAACACTTTGCACTATTATGACCTCAAAAAGTGACTCTCATAGCGTAACACTTTGTCATGTGTGACACTTAGCTTCTGCACTTCTGTCTGGATAAGACTCTGATACCATTCATAACGACTCACTCAACTAACTAGCCTGACAATTGTGCTAGTTGGTAGAGTTCTCAAAAAAATCACCCATCCTAAAACTTCTCCTTACTGAGCATAATTAATTTCAAAAAAAATTTCCTACTCGAACTTCGAAAATGACTAGTTCGAGTTGTTAGTAGTCTACTGATTTAGCCCATTTAATATATTCTTATATAAGATGCTACACAAGCATACTATACAAAGATGAGCTCAGAATATCTCATCCAATTATGTTGTCAATAATAACGTGCTGCAGTGTGATGGTTGACTTCTCGATTTCTTTTTCTTTTTTTAGCAACAAAGAAGCAGGGGCATTTGCATGTGTCCAAATGAGACATAAAACAGTGAAGGCATGCTGAAATGTTGCTTAAATCACTATCCCAATGACATGGATAGTCACATCTACAAGAAAGAACAGGTGATGCTCTTTTCTCCCATATCAATCAGTCCCTGATTTAAAAAATGTGTGATGACTAAAGTAATCAATATGTGCTTACGGTTTCAAATTCTAGCATGAACTCGAGCCATATTTGTCATAATCTTGATGTTCAACTCAAAAGAAATACTTCAAATTAAGTAAACTTAGATGGTTTTCCTTGTTGGCATGTAGAAAACATGTTATATACGTCACGTCTGTGTACATACATTAATAACATAACTAGAAACAGAGGGAATTTATGTCAGAAAAAGAAATTCATGAAAACTGTTATGAGCATTGATGCTACCTTTTCCACTCTGCAGCAGTGTCAGAGCAGCAGACCTACACTGCGAGAAGTTACCACTTGTATAAGTAATTTGAACCTCGTTTGAGGTATGGCCACCAAGAGGCTTCATAAAGTCCATACCTCCTGAGTATCCTCTAGGAGTGCATGGATCTACAAAGCTTCCATCTGCAGTGGATAATGGATCAGCATATGAGATGAAAAATTAAGTTGGTCTGGCACCTTAAAGTGCAATATTCTGTAGAACTATCAATTCTTTCCTGAATCCATTCTGATGTTTACCACGAATGGCTATTGCCATGCTGAATGTTACAATGAAATTTTGTCAAATGCACGAATATTATTTTTTATGGAAGGTAAATTCTACAATGCTTCAATATGATGATTATCTACTTTCTTCAAAGGAATGTTTCTCAGGGAAAATAATAATTTGCTAACATAAGATCACCTGCTAGTAATTCCAATGGCTACCTCACAAACAGATGGCTTGGTCTGTCAGAGTTTTGTAAGGAAAAGAACAACTATTATTACTTCGAAGCATGACAATCATGTGAAAGATAATACAAACCATAAAGAATGACACAGTAGCATAAAATCCATGTGATTAATTGATTATAAATGCAGATTTCGACATCAACTGATGATTCATGCATCTAGGTGATAGATGATCAGAGATGGCAAAGACAGACCAGCATAACAGCAATTTACCAGAACTCAATGCCCCTGAGCTCAGCAATTTATTCAGGGAGTCATGTGCTACATTCTGCAAGAAAACACCAGAAATTACAAATGAGAGACAGAGAAAAATAGTAATTAACTTCTTCAGATGATATCAAATTTGTGAGGACAGACATCAGATGAAGCAGCCGTGAAGAGCAACATTTTGAAAAATAGCAACAATGTGATTAACATAAGCAGAGAAAACATAATGGAGCTGTGGGCACAAAACAAAATAGAAGTCCTTTGCCATTGATAAAGTGATCATTATCTTCTAGAAGGAGAATTAAACCCTTAAAGGGGAGAAACAGATATTACGAGGATGGATGGACTGGAAGCAAAGCAAAATGGTGGGAGAAAGTATGCTCCATACTTCATCTTGAAAATACAGATTGGATGGTGTATTATCACCCAGTTGTGTACCAAGCCATAAAACTATTTCCCATGGAACATGAGAAACTTGATCTAGAGAGAGCATGCATTCTGTTATAGTGACATTCAAATTCCTGCTATTATACCAGTGGGTTTATCGTTATTCTTGATTCCATAATGTTTCATCAAAGATATAAATGCATTATGAAAACATATTGGACACATTATGATGTGCAAAGCATGAATCTGAAGCCTTACATGTAGCCAGTCAGTCAATTGGACAAACATCTAACATCCTCAAAAAAAAATAGTCGCTTACCATTACAGCAACCTTTTAAAAAACAAAACAACAGAAACTAATTTGACAAAAAAGTTATTAAATTGGCATAAGACAGCAAAACACTCATGCCAACTCACAAAAGATCAAATAACCCAAAATTTAATGTCCATATTTTGATTTTCCAACAGATAACGCCAAATGATAATATGCACAAAATTCATTTGCTCCTAAAAACATCAAAGGAATGTCATCTAAACAGTATCTAAAAGCAACTTGGACTTTTTGTCTGGCAAGTACTGTTCGAAAGTTTCTTCTTTCATAATTGAGGGTAAATTTTGTTTACTAGAAGAAAAAAAATGGTACTTTGAAAGCAGCATATTGATAGAAAAATTCAGTATATTAATAATTTTGCATGTAGACGTTGAAATCTGAACAAGGGACAAAGATAGGTCATTTACCTGACCAAAATGAAGAAAGCTATGAGAATAAAGATTGTAAGTGGTTTTGCCAAATTGAAGTACACGAGCAAATTCAGGTGGGAATGGTTCACTTGAGACGAAAGTAACCTGAATAGAAGAAGAAGAAAACTAATTTCAGTCTCATGCGAAGTCACAATCACCAAAAGAACACAAGCAACTATCAGCCAACTCTTGGTATCTAATTGGCCATGTGCTTCAACACTGGTTAGAAAACCTTCTCGAAGCCAGCTCTCTGGCCAAAGAAGTAGAATCTCAACCCTGTAATTAGGTAAATGGGGAATACAATCTTGGCTAACTACCAGGGAAACTATCAGACAGGTAAAACTGTGTTGTCTTAGATTGTATTTACGTGAACTGCAAAAGAAATTCAACCAAGATCTAAAGAAAAAAGCCCAGTGAGCATATACTTTTCAGTTTCAGTATCAATTGATTAGTGAGAAGGCAGGCATTTGGCTGCTTAGCAAGTTATAAAAGCAAAATCAACAGAAAAAGAAGATCCCCTGCTCCTTTGTAATACCACAGACAAAATTCTTCTTACTACTTTTATTGAATTTATTCAGAAGGAAATCACATGGTGCTTTGGAAACAAACCTGAGCAGAAGCTCCACCTAGTTCAATTATTCCAGTTGTATGTTGAGGATCACCACCTAGAGTGCCAAGTGCATAATTTGCAGTAACCCAAGCATAAATACCTTCATCAGTACCTGAAACAAGAACGTCCGTCATGATTGCTCAGAAATAAACAATATCAAGCATGTCATAAGGAGTCATCCCCTCCAATGGAGTATATATACACAAGATCCATGTATAATTGAATATGCGCAGAACAATCAACCAGAGGCTCGCCATCTTTCCTGTTACCCACACGGCCACACCGTTAAGAAAGATTAAGTTCCACGTGGTTCTATTTTTATCTTCACTTAGGGTTCTAGTCGAGTAAAAGTAAACTGAAAAAAAAACCCGCTATAGGCAATTAGATGTTCTAAAAGAAGGCTCACTGGTCAATTGGATGTATAACCATAAACACAAGACTAGCGACCAATAAGTGCCCACAAGGCAGAATAACAGGCAAAGAACTTCCCTTTCCTTTACACACAGTTGCCCAACACCATTGCATGAACAGTACAAGCAGCAATGAGTGCTTGACCTCTTCCGATGCTTAGGTGTCTCGAAGGTAAAATGTCAGCTTTTGCTAAAATTCTTCCCCCTATTGCAAACATTAAATTATCGGATGAGATGATCTGACATCTACGAGCAACATCAATCTGGTAACAAGCTCTGCCAGCATAAAGTATCTCTCGCATAAGGGCATATGCACAACTGTCGCCTAAATCTGAGGACTTGGAACTGCGGAGGCGTAGATAGACTTGCCTGTGATTACCGACGCCCAATCGGGCTGAAAGCGAAATCCTGAGGCGTTCAACACGTTCCTGCAAGATTCCAATATCCTCTCCTGGACCCTTCCCTCGAGCAGCCGCAACCCAGCCGTCGCCATAAGGTGGATCTCCGTTTCCCCCCACCGGCTCCGTGGCACCCTCCCTCTCGCGAAATCCAGTAGTTCCGTCAGCGACTCCCCCGCCATTTCCGGCTCATCCGCGTACGCAGACAACCCCGGATTCACCCTCATCGTGGTCGTCGCCCCCAGATCCAGCACCGGCACCCCGCCCCTCCCGACGACATAGGCGAAGACGTGGATCCTCGTCCCCGTGCTCCCACCGTCGATGATGACCCCGAAAAGCCGATCGCCGGCAAGGAACTGCAACCGGAGGAAGAGGATGAGGAAGACAGCCGCGGCCGCTGAGGCGAGGAGGGAGGCACAGAACCCGCCGCTGCTGCCGCGGGGGTGCTTGCCTATGCGAGAGAGGAGGGAGAAGGCGGAGGGAGGGGGAGGGCGGAACTGGAAGGCGGGCGCGTCCATCGGCCCCGCGGCACCCGCCGTAGGTATAGCTGCGGCGCTCCGGGGTCCGAATACCGCCAGAGATCGGGCATTCAGCCGGCGCATCAACACGGGGACATGATCAGGTATCCCGAAAAGCCCGGAGGTCCCGGGGGGCGGGGCCGCCACCTCCCTCCCCTGGTCGTCTTCTTCCTCTTCCCCCCTCCCCTTGAAGGCCTGGGAGAAGAGGGGAGAAAGAGACCGAGAAGGTGAGAGGAAGCTAGAGAGAGAGAGGTCGTTCACAATTTGGCAACTTTTGTTTTAGTTCTATAATTTAGTGGTCAAGAATTTTATATACTAGAAGCGCGACACGACAACCACGCTATCACGATATTTTGATTTGTGAGTCGTTTAGGATTATTTTTGGAGTTTAATTTAACGTTTATTAGAGGTGGTGTGTACATATATCATATTTTTTTTGGACAAATTAATTAAGAATCTTTGTCAAATGTTTGATTTATTTTTTAATCTCTGATTGAGCTGTAACTCATTATAATAAGTGTTATTTCTTGTTACAGTCTATGTTAAATCATGTTATAGTAAAGACCTCATAATTACAGTCAGAGACTCTTAATTAATTTATCTTATTTTATTTTAAACATTTATCATATTAAAATGATGAGACATTTAATGAAAGTGCAATATATACACACATTATATCTCATTTGATGTGTATCAAATATTTCATTGTCTCTAACGCCCTTAGCTAGACTTCCTATAAATCAGACAATAAATTTTTCTTGGGAGATTATTAGACATGGAGGGAATTGTTTCTAAAGCCGACCGTTGGCATTCAGAGTTTCAAGTCCAATAAGTGGAGGTTATGATCATGATCACCACTTTTTTTTTTTTGACAGAAGATCATGATCACCAGTTAACCACCATTCATAACTCTTTCAACTATCTCTAAACTGTAAACGGAATGGATACGAAATGGATATGAATTTTTCGATTTTGATTTGAATAATTAATCAGATAATTTGTATACGCTCCAAATATAATTTGAATACATAGCGGATAATTTTCGGATATGAAACGGATACTGATATTATTCACTTTGAAAATATAAGTTTAATAAATAATATTAAATAATCTAAATATCATAAAAATAAAAAAATCTATAAAATTAAAAAATATATATATATGTCAAAAATATTCTCTAAACAAAAAATATAAAATTAGATATATTATATATTTATATATTATATAGGGAGAATTAATACCCGCCCCCTATTTTATTGGGGGGGGTTCCGGTCCCTGTCAGATTTTACCTTCATGTCCGCCCCCTGCTTTATGGGGGACTTTTTTTCCAGTCCCTGGAGCCCTGTAAGTGTGTAACTGTGTAACTATTACACAGTTACAGTTACCCAATTATACATGTAAATGTGTTAGTTAGTGCAGATGGTAGTTATCGTTTTGAAAATATTCTTTAAATATTTTTTCATCATCTTAGCATTGAGATAACATTAATATCTTTATATTATTTTTTAATAAAATTATGTAACTGTATAACTGCGCACAGTTACACAGTTACACACTTACAGGGCTCTAGGGACTGGAAAAAAAGTCCCCTGGAGCCCTGTAAGTGTGTAACTGTTACACAGTTACAGTTACCCAGTTATACATGTAAATGTGTTAGTTAGTGCGGATGGTAGTTATCGTTTTGGAAATATTCTTTAAATATTTTTTCATCATCTTAGCATTGAGATAACATTAATATCTTTATATCATTTTTTAATAAAATTATGTAACTGTATAACTGCGTAACTGTAACTGTGTACACAGTTACACAGTTACACACTTACAGGGCTCCAGGGACTAGAAAAAAAATCCCCTATAAAGCAGGGGGCGGACATGAAGGCAAAATCTGACAGGGACCTGAAATTAATGTCAGATCCCTGACAGAGACCTGCAATTAATTCTCCCTATTATATATGAATCATTAAATCTAAGATTCAATAGTCAAAAATAACTATATTTCAAAGCGGATCTTAAATGAAGTGAACTATCTGTTCTCATATATACTCTATTTATTATCCAGACAATATTCGTATACAAAATTTATTTTATTAGATATTTGTTAAATAAATAATATCTAATTAAAATTAATCAAATACGAATTCGAATCCGTATTATGTAGAGCCCTAACTGTCCCTCGACTTCTTTAACCCGATGAGCATGGCCGACCATGAAGTCTCTATCAAATCCTTCGACGTCGAGGCCTCCCGACCGGGGAGCCCTGCCTCATGCCCCTACTCCCCCGACCGCCACGCTCTACCGTCTCCAACCTCCACCACCCACAGGGGGCCAAAGGCAGCCGCTCGTTTGAGTGCAACATGAGTCTATAATTTCATGGCAAAGAGATAATTTTCCTGATATTTATAACAACAAATTTTCGGGTTCCTCTGCATCATCTTCTTCCTCAGGAAGCTAGGGCTCAGTGAGTTCTTCTCCTCCGGCATGTTTGACAGAGAGCTTCGTCACCCCGTGGCGGAACTGTTGCAAACCCTTCGTAGTGCTCCTCTAGGTGGGGGGAGCCACCTCCGTGGTCACCCTCCACCCCCATCCTCCACTCTGTTGCGACACATTCTCACCATCTCCTATTCTCCTTCCTTCTCTAGCCTTTTGATACCTTTCTAAGCTCTGTTTTTGCCCTCTGCTCCGTCTCCGCCTCTCTGCCAACGCCACCCCCGCCTTTTGTTCCATCTTCTCCCATCCCTCTGTTTCTACACATATCTACTCATCTCTTATGTATTCAACCTAGGTTGCCTCTGTTGCAATCTAATCCTTTTTCTCTTCCATTACTCTCATAGGTACACCATCTTCGTTTCCTTGACCCTTCCGCTGCCGCAACGCCTTCCTCAAACCAATTTCTGCCTCTCACCTATCACTCTGATATGCTGCAACCTTCCTCATCCCATTCCTCGTGCTTCGCTAAACCCACCCCTTCCAGTCTGTCTTTTTCCTTCGGGCCTTCTTAGCCCTCAGATCCCTTTTGTACTCTTAGTTATCCCCTTGGGTCTGTCTCGCGTTCTTGCTTGAGGAAGAAGTTGCACTCCTCCTTTTGTTCTCGGTGGGTCTTCCACTGTGGTTGGACACCTGAATCCAGAGAGTTCTTAGCTGGCCATCTCCAGGATCTTTCCTCTCTGGCTAGCTTGTATGCTGATGAGTCTTCGAGGTGATAGCATGTGGATGCTATCTTCTGGAGCCCCTTTATCTGAGTTGTGGAGTTAGGGGTGTGCAAAATATAGTCTAAATAAAAAAATCGAACCGAATCGGCCGGTTCGGTTTCACGGACCTTTTTGTTTAGTTCAATCGAAATGAATCGAATATAGATATATAATTAATTAAATAATATAATTAAACAAAAAAACGCCAATAGCGCAGTGGAAGGACGCCTTCTGTGCGCGCTGTGCGCCTTCCCCACGAGTTCGAAACTCACTGCCGCCGAGAAAAACCTCATTTTGCCTAGCTTTTTCCAGAAAAATGCCATTTTTTGCAGGGTTCGATTTCCCCAAAAATTGGGGAAACCGAACCGTTGTACACCCCTATGTGGAGTTTTAGATTTAACTCGTAGTTTGAGGTTATTTCGCACATTTCTTTGAGATGTACATTTTTAGATCTATCTTCATTAGTTTGTTGCACAAAAATAACATAGTCCATCTCTTCCAATGATATCCTTCATCTTGACGTCTCTTGGACATGGTTGGAGCTTCGCTCAAAAGTGTTGGATCTTACATTTTGATTTGGAAAAGTTTGCTATAATTGTAAGGGTTTAGTATCTATCTTGCCCCAAGTGAGATCTTATGTGTTCTGTTATGTTTCTTCTGCTTCCCGTTTGGATTGAGAGTCTTTTCTCATGTAATGTTATATATAATCAATTTTATCTAATGAATATAGCTTTATACTCCCTTTGTTTATCAAAGAAAAACAATTAGAACCAATAGCTCGAGTGACGGCTCATTCTTACGGGCTCGCCCACCTTGACCTACTGGTCGTGGACTCTACACTAGTGTGGATGCGAGGCCGAAAGAATCCGCACAACAGATTATAGAAAAAGACAAATCTAGGTCCCATAAGTGTATACGTCACCTCGCTGCAGACCCCGCACTTTTATAAGTCGCTTTGAAAACTATTTTGCTGTTGGATATGTGGGTGTAAATATATAATTGAGATTTAACTAATTTTTATGTAATGACCTAAACTAATTAGGAATCTAAGTAGTTATTCAAATACATGGAGATAATTCTATCCGACCTCAATAAATAAGTAGCATTACCCCTATATAACAAAAAGCAATTTTGCTAACCAATTTACCTTGGGAGGGGGGCACTATGTAAAATCGGAGGTCAATAATTAATTGATTTTAAGTAGATAGTATAGGCTACTAAAGTTAAGATGAAGTAGTATGGGTTATCTCTACCCATCTTGAGAGGTGGGATAGAATGTTATACTAGATAGATTAAAAAAGGTGATTTTTTTGTGGGGGGGGGGGGGGGGGAGTGGTACATAGGGTAGAGACTCGGGTTTAGATACTAGAGATTGTCTATTCGATCTTATTTTCCTTTTTAAGTGGATTGATTTATTAATTAACTTATATTAATTAAGTTCGAGTATCAAAGCGGCCATGGTTGCGCTCGACAATGGGGACTACTAAGAGACTATATATTGTCACAAAAAGGCGATAGACTTGCGAAGAAATGGCAGCCTATGGCAAGGCTCATGTGTTACCTATCTGTCGACATTTGAATGCTACACTGAGAAGAAGGTGTTATACATATTGTATGATCCATTATTAAGAGTTACTCAGTAGTTAAAGACTCTTGGAGAGGATGGATTCCAAGTCTTATTTCTAAGTTGTTGGATGACATCCAACAATAAGGATGATGCAAGCTCACTAGGTTGACACCTGCATAGGGAAGCCACAAATTAGGGGGCCCAAAAAACTTGTCTCGGAGAATCTCCGATAAGTCAGTGGGGTGGAGTAAGAGCAAGGGAAAGGGAGAGGCGACTCAAGATCATTTTTCACCAAGTTCCTAATGAAATAGAAGTGTAGAATTACTTGCTCACATCAGAGAGCACAGTGGAAATTAAATAAGTGTGGGTTTTCTTATTGATCCAAGGGAAGTGGTGGATGGTATATGCAAGGAGTGTGGGCAGTTAGAGGACAACGTGACTTCTTTGACCCTTGACAAGTGGCCATGTCGGTCATACAGTGGTGCCATGATGCCAAGATAGGGAAAAGTCTTCCCCAGGCATGGTCCCTTGCTCCCCAAGTAGTGGGGCAATCATAAGTTCGTAGGCTCCTTTTGTCCTCACCTGCCTCGTTACCCATTGCCAAGGAAACTTGTTGTTGTTGTAATAGGGCAAGTCTGAGCCTCTCTCTTCATTGTTGTGGGTTTGCTCAGGGTTGAGCTTCTTGAGAAAAGGATCACATTGAGCTACACTTTTGTGGTCAGTCAGGGGCTCTCGAGCTTGTGTAAGTTATAGAGTCGTCATCCGGAAGCTCTCCACACACATGGGATGTCGTCCTTGGGGATCCTCATCTCCCGCAGCTGCCTCCATGTTGGTACTATGTGGCTTAAGCGTACACTCCATGTGGGCCAAGCTTGGGCCTAGTTTCCTTAGGATAGTTTGTTGGCGAGATGACTAGGGTTGCCTTGTAATTTGAGCCAGATTGAGCTTGGCGGCTCTTGTTGGGGCCTGTGTGATGAATTTTCCCCTCTCCAACTCTGTAACACACTTTATCACGTAGGTTCAAATGTCTCTCTTCTCTCCCCCAACCTATTAAAAAGAAAAGTCCAATTCCATTTCTTTTTTGAAAATTTACTTTCTTGACTAAATTTTACACTTTTTTCATAAATATACGAAAATGATTGAAATTTATCTCTCTTCTTACCCCTTCATATTCCACCATGAGGAGATGGTTTTCTGTACACCATCCCTATTAGGTTCATTGATCCAGTACGGCCCACTATGGCCTCTTCATCATTGCTCACCTTCCACATGCCTTCGAACATTTCAGAGACAATCGAGTAGGGCCATGCGCCCTAGAGGTCCATGGGTCACTGTCAACTGTCCTCGACAAAGTCCAACTCTTCGATGCGCATGCACGACCCTGGGATCATGGTGTAACCGACCATAGTGAACAAACGTTTGTGCCCTTCACGAGTCTAGTACTTCTTCACAATGGAACATTAGAAGGGCACCTCCACATGTCTCGAAATAGCTCATATGCCATGATCTCATCCCACTACGAGATCCCCTTAAACAAGGCCTTAACTATAAAAGGTCCATTGTAGCCTTCTAGCACAGTAACTGCCCAGTATTTGCCTATATAAAAGAACCAAACTCCTCCGATAAGAAGCACACAGTCTTCTGCCTTCAAACCCCCTATGCACCAACAAGTCATGTTATTGACTTAACCATAGGAGGATTTTTCCCGGGTGCCCCCTATAGGCATGCCAAACTTGACACCAATGTGAGCAAATCTTGTGTTACACCATAATGTCCCAAGTTGCCCTCGATCTGCACTTCTTGAGTACATTTTCCCATCTTTCTGGGTCTCCCCCATTTTTCTCTATTTCTTCATGGCTTTCCCTTAATTTTCCTAGCTTGATGGAGCATCTTCCTAACCTTCTTTGAATCGCGCCAGCTTTAGTGGACGTGATTCTCCTTTCATGTACACGTCACCAATCGGACACCTTTTGTTAGTAATGCATTAGCTTAAGTCGACACGATTTTGCCGTCGATTGATAAACATTCATTAACGTGTTGGGTATACCCAATGTGATCTTCCCATCGATTGGTGAACAACCATCAATTGATGAACATTAATGACGCATCATGATACCCTGACGTGATTTAGACAATCGATTGGTGACTACATTAATACGTCGATCTCCCCTGACGTGTTTCTGCAATAATCAATTACTAACTAAATTAAGCATTTTGAAAGCGTCCGTCTTATCCAATATTTCTGAGTAATTTTCTTATTTGGTTTTTGAAAATACATATTGCTTTTTTTGAAACGTTTCCTACACTCATAATGTGATTATACTTCTAAATTTCCCCTTTGGCAAGGTTCCATAAACAATTTTTAGAAATTTATAAACTCGTTTGATCTACCTGACGCGATTGAAGTTGCTATTTCTACCAGAATTCGATCAAAATTGAAAATTCGTTAACGTGTCTAGTTAATCTAACACGATTCCACTTTAAATGCGTCCATTGTCCTTGGCGCGATTTAATGTCATATCCACCTTTGACTTTGAGCCCCAACTCCTATAAATACACCCTGGTTTGTTGGTTCGAAAGGTTGGTGAGTGTGAATCCCCCCTGCAGGGAGTTGAGAGGGTCCAATTGAAAGGGAGATGCTGCCAGATCTCCGCCTCGACCTTTGAAGCGTGCCCTCCTCTCCAGAGCCACACCAGCAGGAGCAGCTGCTGACTCCCTCCTCCTTCTGCTCAAGCTTCCACACAAGCTTCATGTCAAGCCTCACCACATGTTGCTCATCATAGAGGGGAAGCCGGCCTCACTTCTCTCTTTCTATCTCTTTGTTTAATCTTTATCTACTCTTTCTTCTCTTGCTCCCAACGTGAGCACCTCTTGTCAAGCTCCCACGTGAGCCCTTCCTTTTAATTTCTTTTAAATCAATTTGCACAGCATACATCTTTTATTTGATCACTTCATGCATCCACCCACCCACTTGTTATTCATAGGGGTTTAAAAGCCACAAGAGGTGTGTTCTTCTCGATGTTCTACTGTTTATTTATTTGAGAATTTGTATACTACATAATTGGCTAATCCATTCTCTTTATCTTTTTGTTGTGTTTATTTTTAAGGGTAATCATCAAAAGAAGCCTTCTACCATGGCCAGCCATGTGTAGAAGACGAAGCGAACCAACACTCCATAATCTCCCACTCAAGAGGTATTTTCTGTGATCGCTCTCCCTTTATTATTCATTGTTATTTACTTCTTCGAGACCCACACGTCTCTGGTGATCACACCTCCAAATTCGACGTTGTGCGCCCTCTTCTTTTTATCTTTTTATATTTTTCATCTTTTCTTTGTTGGACAAAAGTCACAATCCACACCCTGACACTTTTCTTTGTTGCAAGGCCTGTGCTCCACATTTTTGCTTCAATCCCCACAACTTTAAATTTTGAAGTGTAGGAAAGGGAGTGTAGCTCCGACCACTTTTCAACCTTCAGGTCCTTTACACACCCTGGCCAGAAAGCTCTCTAATAAAATTAATTGAAATTTCAAATTAAGTTAGTATATAATCCTCTCCACACCTCTCTATAATGTTTACCCCATACCAATGCCGCCCT
Source organism: Colocasia esculenta (assembly GCA_014218235.1). Lineage (NCBI taxonomy): Eukaryota > Viridiplantae > Streptophyta > Magnoliopsida > Alismatales > Araceae > Colocasia > Colocasia esculenta. Next base: position 10,111,914 of record CM024755.1, on the reverse strand, counting down.
ATCTCTCAGTTCTACCCAATTTGAGATACCCGAGCAGAACACCCACTCTAACCCCAACTCTCTGTGGCGTGTTGTAGTTGGGATATTTGTGTGGCATATCAGTGGCCTGTTGGGTGGCTGACGACAGTGTGGTATACTCCTCAGCTGACTACACTTGTGTGGTGGTTTGATGATCCGGTGTGCAGAGGCACGATGATCCCCTCTGGCGTGCTCCCCTACTAAGAATGGTTTTGGTGTAGTGCTCCCCTCTAGCCTCTTCAATCCTCAAAGCTAGATTGACATCACCCAATTTGACCCTAATCATTGGCCCAGGACGATGTCGACGTTAGTGTGGCAGTTTAGGCAAGCGACGAAGCAACATTGAGAAAAGCTTGTTGCACTTTCTATAGCAGTAAGTGCAGCAAGCTGGCATCCAAGGTGACGCCTACCACGTGGGAGCGGCGAAGGCTGCGGGGAGCGGCAGGTGGCAGATGGCGGCGACCGACGGTGGCAGCCGCAATTGGCGATTGGACTCTAAAATATAAACTTTAGACTTCAAAATATAAATCTCGAGCTCTAAAATATAAATCTTGGGCTCCAAAATACTACCTTTAGGGTTTTAAATGTTAACTGAACTTTTAATATTTGGGTTTTAAAATACACATCTTGGGCTCCAAAATGTAAACTTTGGACTCCAAAATACTATCTTTTAGGGTTTAAAAATATTAATCAGACTTTTAATATTTGATCTCTAAAATACACATCTTGGGCTCTAAAATGTAAATTTTAGGCTCCAAAATACTACCCTTAGGGTTTAAAAATATTGAACGTGCATTTAATATTTAGACTCTAAAATATAGACATTAGGCTCCAAAATATTTACTATGGCTCCAAAGTACGAAGTTGGCCTCCAATATATATATATATATATATATATATATATTGGCTGAATTTTAATAATATTTTGAACTCTAAAATAAAGATTTTGAACTCCAAGATATAAACTACAGTTCCAAAATAGTGATTTTAGATCCCGTCGCCACCGACCATCGTCAGCCACCACCAGAGGGGATTATTTGCCTCAAATAAGAGATAATACTTCTTGAAATAGATATAATAAAATTATATCTTCAAATATTATCTATGATCTTCGTTTGTTGGCCTAGGGCAAGTGCAAAATAGGCCTTGAGAAAGACCCGATAGATCCACCAAAAATGTATAGCAAGCTATTTTGGGAGGGGGGTTACCCTAGATAAATATCAATATATGATTTGGCAAGGATGGGTAGCATAACCATAGGTGAGTTACCCACCTTTACCCATGGATAACCCTGTCCAGGAAGGGAGGTGGGGCATGAGGGTGGGTAAATTCTTTTTTTTTTTGATTTTTTTAAAATTATTATTAAATTATAAATATTATTTTATTATATATATCTTAAAATCAAAACTTTTTTATTTTTTTAACGAAGATAACTAGAATCAAAGTAAAAGGCTGACAAAAAAAACCAAAGATCCACCTAACCCACAATCAAAATGAGGTAGGAAAAAATGAGAGTTAATAGACCACTGGTTAGTCTAATTAGGTGAGGGTTCTTTGTTTTTAGTTCTCATGATCTTTTGTAGTTAGTTTTCAGTCTTTTCTGATGTGACTGTTTAGTCATGGACCAAAGAAACTTAACTACTAAGCGGTCCAAAATTCAAAACTTTTTAGTAATTTTTATAATAAAAAATTTTAGTCTATCAAGTATCAATGGATACATCCTTCAGAAAATCCGACTTTCTTGACTTCACATTACAGCAATTAAAAATTAATTGTAAAAATTATAAAGATTAAAAATAGAATATTGCGATGAGATGTAGATAAATATATATTGTGAGCTTCTTTGATAATCATATAAACTCTAATAAGTCTTATTTATTTATTAGGACACTTTGATAATTGGATAACTCTTCGATAAAAGAGGTTTATCAACCTTAATAAATAGAATTTTGTTTTGATAATCTAGATAATTTATCAAGACTTTATCAACAATTATTAGTGAGTAAGTCCCAAGAATTGTATCTCCTCCTTCAAGTCTAATAAAATTATTGGTTCTAATAATTTTATTTGTCAAATAAAAAACATCATAAATTAGGTTACCTTACCCATACATAACTTATTTATCAAAGCGGCAGGTACTAGTCTTGTAAATTTAAAAGATGATTTGGTAAGCTAGATAATTTTTTAAAACTTTTATCTTTAAATCTCCATCCTGTCAAGAAAGAAAAATATTTATTAATTAAAAACGTCATAAGATATCTAACTCAATGTAGAATTCATATGATAAGTTACCTTTATCATTTTTTCACGCAAATTTATTACAGTTTGTTTGAGAATTTGATTGACCTCCCGATCAAATAATACAAATGAAGCACTTCCAGTATGATCAATAACTCTAAGTTGTACTTTGTATCTGACAAATATTATAAGAAATATAAAATCTTAAAACATATAGAACTTTGTAATAAATTAATAGTGAACAGAATGAAAAAAATAGAAGCAATACCTTGGGACAACAAATCTTACGAAGATAGAGCAATTATCACACCAGAATTTGTCACTATCTGTTTTAACTTTCCTTCTGCATTTGTTACATAAATTGTAAAACTAATTGTATTCGGTTTCAATCTTCACCACTTTCTCCAATGTCACACACTGAGTAATCTGTATTACAGTAATTTGGTAAATCATGAAATTGTACTTTTAGATAATCAAACACTAAATTTTACAAAATATAAATTGTCATTGGCTACAATGTATGCATAAAATGTAATATATATGTTCATATTTTTTACCTGTCGCGTATCTCGAATGTCATCTAGAAATTTTCGCTCTGTTAATTGGAGCAATTCTTCTTTGATAGAATATGATGATTGGCTTGATAATTGTGAAATCTTTGAAGTTGTTTGTTGTCCACCCACAAGTCTACATATATAGTATAAAGAAAGAATATCATACTATGCAAATTCATATGTAATTTGTATTGCTGTAAGTTTACCTGGTTTTGAATTCCACAATTTCAGATGAGTTTTGATCACTTAGTATTCTGGTACTGTACAAAGAGTTTGACAAAGTACCAATATCTAATAAAGAAACAAACATAAAAAAATTATAAAATTGCACTTATAAATGATAAGAAATAAATAAATATTTCATCAGAGTCTCCTAAAATACCTTTCCACAACTTAATTCTTGCTAGATGTAAGATTAAGACAAATGGTGCTAGAACATCATGCACGACATCTTTTGAGACTTGCTCAGCAAAATTATCCCATAATGTGCAGGTCAATTTTTTCTTCCTACAAATTATCATGAAAAAGAAATATTCAGTATATATGATGGATAACCCTCAAACGATTTAACAAATTGTAAATTGTAATCACAATATAATGATTTGGACTTACTGTTCGTCTTCTAATTTAAATGTCAATCTTTTAGTCTTTTTTCCATTATTCTCCAATTCTTCAATCTTTCCAATACCTGTCAGCTCTCCAATTACATCTATCAAGAATTTGCATAAGAAAACATATTATTTATTCGAGCTTGAAATATGTAAATTGAAATTTTTTTCTTGTAATACATCTAAATCATTAAAGGTTAACTTAAAAAATATATACATTTAATAAGTTAGTTTACTTACCAACCAAGTATGTGTCATCAACGTGTGCTAAAGTGATATTCTCAAATGCAATGAAATCAAATGATTGAGCAGGTATTAAAATGTCATGACATTCTCTAACAGACGTCGAGTAAAGAAAATTGATTCTAAAGGCATGATGAGTAGACTTATAATTTCCAGTATTCTCCCCAACTCCGAAGTTTGTAAGTATGTAAGTACTGCCTTCTTTCAATTGAGCACTGAACTTATTAATAAGAGACTTCTTCAATATTGCTTGGATCTTTCCACCCTGTTTAAAAATTAAACTTAATAGATTCAATTACTAAGCAAATGAAGATAATATATACAAAAGATAGACAAATTACCTTTTCATCTACTAAAATCATATCGATGCTAAAAAGCTCTTCAGAATTGTTGAACTTGTTGGTATTCCACAAAGTTGTTATTCTGATCTTGATTTTCCATGTCTCTTTAAACGAGTTGATCTCATCAATGAAATCAAACTTGGGTGCCATAATCTGCAAGATAATAAATAATTCATCTCATTTTATATTACATAATAGCATTACTTATGAGATGAAATTGACATAATTGAACATAAATAAGTATTGTAAGATTAAATAAAATTTAAATGTTAATGGAAAGATAAATGTTTAAAAAGTAAGTGCAATAGAATACTGGCCTATGTCAAATTTTGGAATGTTTCCTTAAACACAGCATTTGTTGTAGTGTTCGCAATTTCTCCTTGCTTACCATTCACCAAAATTTTCAATCTCTTTTTACTTCTAACTCTAGACAAAGCAACATATAATTGTCTATGACTGAAAACTGGCCGTGGAAGATACAGGCCAACATGTGAAAGTGATTGACCTTGACTCTTATTTATAGTCATTGCAAAGCAAACTGTTAAAGGATATTGTCTTCTTTGTAGTTTGAAAGGTCATTGTGTTTTTGAAGGTGTGAGTATAATCCGAGGAATGAAAACTTTCTGCCCAATTTTATTACCTGCGATGACTTGTGCTTCTACAACATGATTTCCCAAATTAGTGATTTTCAATCTTGTCCCATTGCATAAGCCAGCACTTTGATCAATATTCCTAAGCAACATGACAGGAACACCAATCTTCAACTTCAACATATGATTTGGAATTCCCGAAAACTTAAGACTATTTAAGAAGTCCGAAGTATAGAGATCTTCGTGATTTCTAGCATCGTTGTCAGCCTTACAGATGGTGTCAGAACTTAGATATATCTTTTCTTCACTTGATATCAAAGAAAGCATGTATTCATTAATACCCTCAACATGATCATGTGTAGGAGCAAGTATAGCTCTCTCTTGCAAATAGAGTGGGTCATATAAATTTTCCAACAAAGAAGGATATGTACTGTCCACTATTGCTGCAAGTGGATTACTTGAGACTTTAATAAGCAACTCATCTGGAACATCTATATCTGCTTCTCCGTCGTTGGATTGACCTAAACAACCATCTCCAATTTTTAAGATCCAGTCTGAAAATTCTTTAACCTCTGTTGTATCAGAATTAGAAGAACCACTTTGCAATCTCATATTTCTAGTAAGTTTGAGCAGTTGGAATGAACTCCATAGGTACGAAGAATTAATTATTGCGAAAATAATATCTTCTCTACTACCTTTAGGAATGGCTGGTAAGATTTGTCTGAAATCACCTCCTAAAACAACAACCGAAAGGTTCATCTTCACTTCTCGGATTAGCAAATCTAAGGATATCTCTTAAAGTTCTATCAAGAGCTTCGAAACAGTATTTATGTATCATTGGTGGTGCTTCATCCCAAATAATCAGATTAGTCTTAACTAACAGCTCAGCCAACGGACTACCTTGTTTAATATTGTAAGTAGAATCTTCATTCACTATCAAAAGTATCCCAAATCTAGAATGAGTCATTCTACCTCCAAGTAGAAGGAGAGATGCAATTCCACTTGATGCTACAGTAAGTACAATTTCTCCTTTAGAGCGTAACGCAAAAGTTAGAGTTTGCCATAAATATGTCTTTCTAGTACCACCATATCCATAGAGAAAAATACTTGCCCTTCAATTTTTGCAACTTGAACCATGATGGTTTCATAAACCTCTCTTTGTTCATCATTTAAGTTAGAAAATAATATTTCATGTTCTCTTGACAATGCTTCTCTATCATATTGCAACTCATCTTGCAAGAGTTTATTTTGTTCATCAGTCAGAACAACACCTTCTGGAAATGGAATGACGGATAATCTCTGAGACTCTTTCCATTGCTTCACAATATCTTCTCAATTTCATAGAGGGCATAGTTCTTTAGTTGTTCATCACTTAGCTGTAACTCTGAAAAAATAAAAACTTCAAAATAAATAAATATAATTTATCTTATATGTCATAGTGGAAAATAATAAGGGAAAAGATTTTTGTTACCTTGGAATTGTAAAAGATTTCTTTGTCTAGCCAAAATATCTTCTGATAATATATGCCAACTCTTCTCCCAAACATGTTCTGCCTTCGAAAAATAGTTTGATAGTAATAAAGTGGCAAATAGTCTCCTCAAATAATAGCATGTTCCCCAAAATGATGTCTCCTCTGTAGCATTTTATATTCCTTATCATAATCAAGCAATCACAATTCATAACATGCCTCTTTGAATGTAGGGTACAAAATGCCATCAACAGTTCTTATATCTTGAAAACATGTCAGACCTTTAACCTTATTAAGTAAAATTTTAAGAAAATACATCTCTCCACTTCCAGGAGGCACATAGAAAATTCTTCCAATAGCGAATCTTTGCTTTCTTGTACTCCATTTCTTTTGAGCTTGTTTCCAGACAAACTTTGTTGGAAAATCAGAGTAAGTTAGCTGCTTGGCATCAACAAATTCTGCATTAGCTTCCATCCATATTAAAAACATAGTTCTTTCAATTCCAGGCCTATTTAAAACTTCCTCAATTAGATCATCATCATGAAATATGACACATTGCCCATCTGGTAAATGAAAGCTCAATCTTTCCACAGCAGGCTCTCTATGATGAATATCAAAAGAGAAAATTCTCTACACTGCCTCACAGGTATATCTACAATCATAATACATCTTTATTTCATTGATGTCCTTGCGATTCTCACCATTATGAGAATTCTCATAGAAGGCTACAGTTACTCGATCATGGCCTTTATTAATGTATTTGCATAAATACTTGATAGACCTTGACTGATTGCATCATTCCACATTAATATGAGCTTCGTATTTAAGCAGAAGTTGATGATTATATGGTACTACAAATCTATTGTCCAGAATATCACCATTTCTTTCAACACTCCTACCATCCTCTCTTCTTCTATAGACAGGATATCCATCTTCATCAACAGTCGTTCTATCATTATTTCTTCGGAAAATATTTTGCACACTTGCCATCTCGCATGCAAGGAGAATTTTTGAATGCAACACCATACGGTCCATGAATCATGAAGCTCTTTACGACCTCATATAATTTTGGATATTTTTTTTGATCTAGTATTTCTGCGAGTGCAAAATTGTCGGATACTTATCATCAGAGTGCAAAAATACTAAAATGTGAGCATCAAGTAGTCCTCGCTTCTGGAATTCAATTGTATAAACAACTGCATAAATATAAAATTTTATTATTAACAAATATTTACATATCAAATTTGTACATGTTGAATGTAAATTCAAATACTTTCCATTTCATACCTGCTTTAACTTTACCAAAAATGTTGTTGTGTTTCAAGTCATTGATCAACTGTTCACATTTGATTTTGAAACATCTATATAGGATATCCGGTCTATCTTCAGACCTAATGCCATACTTTTCAACAAACCTGGTTATTTCTGGCCACTTCGGGTTGCAGGTGAAAGTAATAAACAGATCAGGATATCCAGTCCACTTGCAAATAGTCATAGCATCTTGATAATTTTGAATCATATATCTTGCTCCTCCAGTAAACGATGATGGCAATACTATACGCTTTCCCTTAGAATTAGGATCTGTTTCACCCCTTAAAATAGTCTCAGTCAAACCTCAATACATTTCAGCCCTCAACTCCTTTTGATGTGACCGAATGTAATGTAACCTCTTAGCTTCAATCATTGTGTAAGCATCAACTACAAATTGCTGAAATAACTTTCTATATGCTAATATAGTCCTAGCTTCAAAAATCCTATTTTGAAGTCTGAATGCAAAGAACTCTCTCATACTCAATCTTCTTCTTTTGTGGCTATGTTATTGCCTTTATCAGTATGTTGAATATCATCTCTATAGCCATCTTCACCAAAAGGAAACAATAGAGGATACTGCAGTGCCAGAAAAGAAGGGTGCAACTCATTTATACGTTTTAACATACCATCATGTGCCTCTATTATAACATCTCTATCTTCCTTTGAATATCCGATATCTCCGACTATAAGAGCTGCAACTTCAGAAGCAGTCAGTAGATTATATGTTCTTCCATCAGTAGCTCTTCTTCCAATCAATTTAATCTTTAGGTTCTGAAGTTCAGAATTATGAAATCTATCTCTAGCCATTCTGAAAGTTTTTGCCAAAGGATTCAATACATCAAGCATTTCTTTTAGTTCCAAGACTATTGTGGGATCTAACCTTTAATTTGTTGATCATTTGCCCAGTTTAACAAAATTAAATACACATTGTGAATAAAATACATATTCCAGGTAGATTTCATATAAGGATACGTACCATGGCCAAGTTTGGAACATAGCTAATTGCCTTCATTCGATTTGAGATTTAATTCTCTGTATCATATATGTACAATTGAGCAAATTTCGGACTTGCACCTGAATTTGGTAGTAGACTTCCTATCCTATGATAGTTTTGCCCATACAATCTAAAAACATATGGTCCTGTTCCATTGTTTATAGAGGAATCAATCTTCTCTCCCATTGATGTGAAGGAGAACATCATGTTGTATGATCGGATATTGTCCAAAAAGTTTCTACTCCTTGAATCTTTTGCATACAACAAATTGTGTAAAACTTCATAAGCCTCTTTCAATAAAGTCAATTGTATTTTTCCTTGCATACAACATAGAGAGAACTTTGGAGTAGTGCACTTCTTCTTTTTTTCTAATCTCTCTTCATACCACATCAATCCACCACTATTTTCACATGACCATATTGGATCTCCAATATCTCAATATACGTACATAGTGTGATGACAATATCTTTAGAGTACTCAACTCTTTAATACAATTATTTTTTACAAAATTTTTCCATCCCCAACCACTAAACATATACATGCCCCCAGCCCAACTTCGACGAAGTATTGGAAAATATCTTCGACCCTTAACATCTTGTACTGCAATGACGAATCCTTTTTTATCTTCCATTTGACGACGCTCGGATGCACTTAACATCTTCTTTATCTTCATTATTTTTGAGTTGACAATAATCAGTCCCTCCTCCAATCTTCGTATATCGCACGGGAGGATCCGTCGTTCAAAAATACATGTAGTTTTATAATCACATTTGCTTCCTTGACTCATATGATCCATGCTACCTTGTTGATCACCCATTCCTTTAAATTGAAATACATTCTAATTAGATTATCAGAAAAGAACACATGAAAAGTAAACTATAATATGTTGAAAGATATATTTTCCGTACAATTTACTTCATATGATAGTGAATAAATGCATACAGACATTGATATGAAAACAGAGAGAGAGAGAGAGAGAGAGAGAGACGACAGCCTCTACATATGCATGGTGTGAATATGATAGTGAATATATGTATACAGACTTGAGGTAACACATACTTACCTTATCTTTCGCTTTGCAACCCCGCTCTAGATGAACTATTGACAACTTATATATGTCTGTCTCACTACAATGACCGAGAAGGATGCTAAATTAAAAGAACAGTCTTATAAAAAGTAAGGTATGCATGCTGTGAATATGATAGTGAAGGTATGTATGCAAACATATTAAAAAATCTTAGCTTACCTGTTGCTTCGCTACGTTGCTACGATGCACTCTCGAAAAGTAGTTGCCTCAATGTGTGACTGTAGGTCGAAAAAGATGAACGGTGAATGAGGTTTAAAAATTAGATACTGTTATGCATAAATACATAAATATGTAAAAAACATTGAGATATGTAATTTAGTAGCGCTACAGTGAGTAGGCATTTTTTTTATATTTTAAGGACTTTTAAATATGAGGTGTAAGATTCAAAGTTCAAGTTAATTTTCATTAAAAAAATACTCAAATTTCTGTTAGTATTGCATGTGAAATATCAAACCGTGTTACATTACCAAAAGAAGCGACTTGTATTATCTTTACCAATACCTAGAGAAAGAATTCGCCTAACATACATTTAGAGTTTTTTATTACTCGACATGTGTCTAGACTTTAATTATCAGAAGGTGAAGAACAGAAAGAAAAAAAATTAGGGCAAGAAGTTGACTTGCTCTTCACCAATAAGGCAATAACAGACATGAAGCACCATCTAACATGTTCTAAATAGATTCCAGTTGTTACTTTTATAATGGACAATGTGAAAAATTTTCAAGTGCGGAATCAGATGCGAGTGCGTCTCCTGTTTCCAACCAAACAAAGGGGTGTTTGGGGTCTAAGTTGCGAGTGTTAAATACATAAATACGTAAAAAAACATTTAGATATGTAATTTAGTAGCGTTACAGTGAATATCATTTTTTATATTTTAAAAACAAAAAATGTGAGTAGCGCTACAGTAATTCTGTATTGCTACAGTAACATTCATAAAATAACAATTTTTATGTTATCTTTTTTATATTAAAAAAACTATAAAATAAAAATCAAATGTTATCCAATCAAAATTTTAAAAACAAATTTAAATAAAAACATAAAAATGGAAAAGGTTTGAAGCTACTATTACTTACTGTAGCACGCTACAGTACTACTCGTCAAGTGTATGGCGGGGCGGAGGGAAGAAGAGGACAGGGGAGGGGGGGGGGAGTGCATGGAGGGGCGGAGGGAGGCGGCGAGGTCGGCCATGAGCTTGGTGGGGCGGAGGGAACAAGGGGAGCAGTCGGGTGGAAGCGACGACAGATGCGGTGGCGCCGCCGACTAGCTACTTCCGAGGTAGCAGACGTCGGAGGAGGAAGAGAATGAGGAGGAGTAGGAGGAAGGGGGAAGAGGAAGGGAAGTGAGCAGAGGTAGCTGCGTTTCAGATGTGGGTGAAGCAGCGGCGACGGAGGCATCTGGCGAGAGAGGAGGGAAGGAGAGGACGGGGGAGGAGGGGGAGTGCATGGCGGGGCGAAGGGAGGCGGCTAGGTCGGCCATGAGCTTGGTGGGGTAGAGGGAGGCGGGGGAGCAGTTGGGTGGAAGCGACGGCGGACACGGTGGCACCGCCGGCTAGCTGCTTCCAAGGTAGCAGACGTCGAAGGAGTAGGAGGGAGGGGGGAGCAGTCGTCTAGAAGTGACGACGAACGTGGTGGCGCCGCCGGCTAGCTACTTCCGCTGCTGCTCGTCGGAGGAGGAAGAGAAGGAGGAGTAGGAGGGAGGGAGAAGCAGAGGTAGCTGGGTTTGAGACGTGTGCAAAGCAGCAGCGACGGAGGCATTTGGCGAGAGAGGAGGGAAGGAGAGGACGGGGGAAGAGGGGGAGTGCATGGCGAGGCAGAGGGAGGCGACGAGGTTGAACATGAGCTTGTGGAGGTAGGCGGGGGAGCAGTCGGATGGAAGCGACGGCAGACGCGGTGGCGCCGCCGGCTAGCTGCTTCGGCTGCTGCTCGTCGGAGGAGGAAGAGAAGGAGGAGTAGGAGGGAGGGGGAAGAGGAAGGGACGTGAGCAGAGGTAGCAGACGACGGAGAAGCTGCTTCCTGAAACCCACGTAGAAGTTGAGGGCGTGCATGCAGTTGGCGATGTTTGTATATGCGATTGCAGAGTACTTGAAGATTAACTTACAGAGTAGTTGACGATGGCGCACAGGTAACAAATCGAGTGTCTTCGCTCTGCTGCTGATCTACTACCACATTCAAGAGATACAAAGAGAAGATCAGTAAAATACAGTATGTAATATGTAAATATCTATAATAACATACATGCAGACACCACCAGAAATCTACCTACAACCCCCACCTCTAGTCCATGCCAAACAGGGGATTGGGATGTGCAAAGAATCAGACTTCTCTCCAGTTTCTCCCCACCCAGCAGGCAAAATCAGAAACAAAGGAACATAATGCAAAAACACAACTGCAACGGGAAGAAAATCCAAGAACTCACTTCGTCCACGGATTTTCGACGGGAACCTCCACCTCTAGTCCAAGAACTCGCTGGGCACCGTGGCGTGCAGGTAACAAATCGAGTGTCTTCGTTCTGCTGTTGATCTACAACCACATTCAAGAGATACAAAGAGAAGATCAATAAAATACAGTATGCAATATGTAAATATCTATAATAACATACATGCAAACACCACCAGAAATCTACCTACAACCCCCACCTCCAGTCCATGACAAATAGGGGATTGGGATGTGCAAAGAATCAGACTTCTCTCCAGTTTCTCCCCACCCAGCAGGCAAAATAAAAAACAAAGGAACATAATGCAAAAACACAACTGCGACGGGAAGAAAATCCAAGAACTCACTTCGTCCACGGATTCCTGACGGGAACCTCAACCTCCAGTTCAAGAACTCGCTGGGCACCGTGGCGTGCAGGCAATGCTCTGTTGTTGATCTACGATAATGCAGTGTTGAAGGGGAAGAAGAATAGTACACACCTAAATTTTCTATACCGTGAGCGATTTTGTTTGTATATTCTTGCCATCTTTTGCAAGGATTTTCAAATTAAATTTTAAAAATTTTTGCCGCAGTACAAATGCATGCCAAGTTTTGCAGGCGATGTATAGTCTTGCCATCTTTTGCAAGAATTTCCAACTTAAATTTTAAACAATTTGGCGCAGTAATCGATTCTGTTTATATAGTCTTGCCATCTTTTGCAAGAATTTTTAACTTAAATTTTAAAAACTTTTGGCGCAGTTCAAATGCATGCCAAGTTTTGCAGACAATGTATAGTCTTGCCATCTTTTGCAAGAATTTTCAGCTTAAATTTAAATTTTTTTTAGCACAGTACAAATGCATGTCAAATTTTGCAAGCGATTATTAATAAGTGCACAATTGGTATGAGAAGGTGAGGTTTTGGAAATTTTTTTTAAGAGGAGAATTTTATGACAATTAAGTGAAGATTATTCTGGTGTTGCCACGTGACAGCACCAAGACTGAGAAATATAATATTACTATAGAAGTATAGATAAGTTATCAGCCTAATCTGATTAGTTGAGTAGATGATTGGTGTTAATCCGATTGGTCCATATCACACTAGATGGGATGGCGTTTGGCATCTGGCTGCGACCAGCAGTCATGGTGGCACGTGTCCAGCCGTACTGGCAGCCACGGGTCATTGGTCCGTTGCATTGCTGTCAACGGAATAATGAGCATTTATGGTCATGGTAAACATGGGCTTTGGGTAACATCGCCCAATATGTTGGGTGGGTCGGACTATTGGGCCAAGACCAGCCGCCCACGGTTTAAAAGCCCAAGACGTTTAGGGGAGTTCGGAACCTCCCTTTCTCGTGTTCGACCTGGCCATTTCCCGAACCGTAGTAGAACCAAACCCCCGCAACACACCCCCGTGAGGGTTTTGCTCCTCTGCAACGTTTCGGGCGCCACCACGGAGCCCACGGGGTGCCTGGCCGTCTTCCCTCCCCCTCCCTCCGCCGCCTTAAGAACCCCCCCCGGGGGGGAGCATTACCGCCGCCGCCGCCGCCGGTGCCGCCATGAGAGCTGTGAAATCGCGCTCCATACTTCTTTGCCTCTCCTCTCCTCCACAAATCTTCTGCGCGGAGGAGGGAGTCCTCTTCTTCCACCTCCGCGGCGGCGCGGGATTCCAGAGGAGGCGGACCGAGAACTTTTCGTCTTCCTCTTATTCTTCCCCTCCGCACGCCTCTCCTCCCCAGTGGAGGCACCATGACGAGGAGAGCAAGGGCGTGAAGGTCGCTGTCTGGTGGGACTTCGAGAACTGCAGCGTCCCTAATGGCGTCAACGCGTTCCGGGTGCCGCATCGGATCACCTCTGCTCTCCGCTCCCACGGCATCCGCGGCCCCGTTTCGATCACGGCGTTTGGGGACGTTTCCCAGCTCTCGCGATCCAGCCAGGATGCGCTGTATACGTCCGGAGTCTGCCTCAACCATGTTCCGAGCTGTCGGTTCGCTTTACCGTTCCTCATTTACCCCCTTTGCTCGTCTTCCCGGGGAATGTCTAGTTGGTCGTATCGGTTTCTTCGTCTCTTTAGTTGTTTGTTTGTTTTGGCTTTCTTGGGTTTCATCTGTTGGATTTCTTTGCTAACAATGACGCTTAGAAAGTCAGTCTTCAGGTGCTTATAATCCGCTTTAGGGTAACAATTTTTTTGGCGAATAAGAAGCATCATTGTTATCTTCTCTTTAAGGATCCTTACTAACTTTTGAAATGTTGAATCACATTTCAAATTGTGGTAACCTTGTGCCATCAAGTTTTTAGTGGAAAAAATTGGTCCAAGGGGCTACTCTGCATCATTGACATTATTTTTATTAGCTGATTTCTTCAAAATTCTGCGTGCTTCCATGATGCAGGTGGGAAGAACAGTTCTGACAGATCACTGCTGGCTGATTTAGTCTATTGGGTTGCTCAAAACCCTCCACCTGTACACTTCTTCCTGATATCGGGTGATAGGGACTTCGCAAACATTCTGCATCGGCTAAGGATGAACAACTACAACATACTGCTTGCATGCACAGATGGTGCATCGGGGGCCCTTTGCAGTGCAGCGACAGTTATGTGGCAGTGGAGCACATTGGTGAGGGGGGAAAGTCTCACTGGGAGGTACTTCAACCACCCGCCAGATGGATTGTATGGTTCATGGTATGGGCATTACAGAGGTGCCCTTGACAATCCTTTTGCAGGTTGTGAGGAAGCTACAAGTGTGCAACCAGAGGAAACTATGGAACCTATTCCAGATGCAAAGACTCGTCAAATACCCAAATTTTTAGTGAATAGGGTTCGCCAGATTTTGAACTCATACCCAGAAGGCATCACTCTGACAGATCTACGTGCAGAGTTGAAGAAAAATAATGTTGTTTTGGATAAGGACTATTTTGGTCATAAGAAGTTTTCACATATGCTCTTGTCAATGCCAAATTTCTTGAAATTCAAATTCAACCCAGGTGATGTCCAGCCTCTAGTATATGGTGTCATCCATCAGAGAACGATAGGTGCAGTTGATCTGAGTTCAAAGCCTGCTACTGGTGCGGGAAATAGCACTGGAGATGAAAACTGGGATGCAGAAAATGATAGGAAGCCATCACCTTTGATTCCTCAACCAGATGCAGAAAATCCTTGTCATAAAATCGAGATGGCTACTGCCTCCAGAGATAATAATGTGGGCACTGCTGCAAAAGAGCAACATATCCTCAATGAAGAGGGAAAAATTGTTACCACCCATGATCCGGAAAATGTGGGTACCAGTTGTAAAGTAGATGTACAACCTAGTGATACTCAGTCCAGTCCATTGCAAAAAGAAGAGGCTATCAATATAGATGGCCTTATTGGAAGAATTTGGAAAAAATTGATTGGTGGAAGGAGTGGAGCAACTGAGGAAAGCAGTAGCACTTCCCAGACAGGGTCTCTTCCTTGTGAGACTGCTCAGGCAATTACTTCTGCAAGTGCTGAAAGTTCCTCCAACCCCAAGAGAATCGGATCAAAAGAAGAGGCTTCTGAATTGAAAACTAGTGGTTCCAGTGTATCAAGTTCCGATTTGGTTTCCAGTAAACATGCCCTCTGCAGTGCCGCTGATGAAAGGAAAAGGAAGATAAAAACCTTTCAAGATTCACTGACTTCATCCAAAATTTCTTCAGATGCAGGTCAATCAGCTCCAATCAAGCACAATGGTGCTTTCAGGAATTCAAGCTTCTTCAACAAGATTTTCACATGGTGTAGATTTTGGAGGACTAATCCAAAGGATCATGATGCTTTTGCTTCAAAGAGTCTGAGTGATGCTTCTGAGTTTCCAAGAGAAAGTGTAGAAAGACAAGGGTTAGATCTACATCCGGTAAGTGACACAGATATAAGTCACTCAGACAGCAAACATGATCCCCACGTTCTATTTTCCAAGTCTCACTTTTGGGATTCCATGAAATCATTTTTACATACTTCCAAAGGGTCAGACATAATCTCAAAGTCAAGGACCAGGTATTTCAAACTTATGTGGTTATAGATTTTCAGTTCCTTTTTACTCATAGTTGTTAATGATTATTTATATCTGGTCCTATTGCTTACTTCATTTGAATCATGGATGTCATAGTATTTCTTGACTCCTTGTTTTATATGATCTTAAAGGTCACTTGGTCATCCTTTATTTTGTTCCCTTTTCTTGTAATATCTGAAAGACAAAGTTTAATGTGAAAGTGAAATCCCAAGAAGTTTTGCACTCTATATTCGGTAAATGTCACTCACCATACATATCAATGGATGCCAAAATGACAACATATGAGGAACATACATGGGGCATGAGCGAACAGCCCTATAGTATGGACCTATAATTTAATGGATGCCCTGGCTCTTGATTCCTTGTTACAAAGTTGATGAAGAGGAGAACAAATTGAAGGGATAAACGTGCAAGGAAAATAAAGTACAGGTGACAAGTTGGTGATCACTCAGGAAGAAAGAAATCTTAGGATTATCTGGCATTAGGTTCTATGAATGGGGCAATATTAGGAGAACGAGTTATGAAATGCCATGTAAGTGAGTCTGTGTGAAATCCATTACGAATCTGGTGAGGATACTAGAGCCTGGATTTGGTTTGACCTGACTCACATTTATCGTCGTCGGAGGCCTTCAGTAGGGACGGCGACATACCTTTGGCTTGGTGATGATGGCTTGATGCATTTTAGTGGATCCTTGTAGTCCGTTGAGCATTGTGAGGCCCATTAATGGCCCATTGGAGCCTTTTCTTTTATTGCTTATCTTTCTGTACGATTTTGGCTTTATTTTGGTTGAGATATTTTGGTCAGAGTGGAGGACTATTAGGGTTGTACCCCTATATATATGCATGTATTCCCACTTTTTAAGGGGATGAATGCAATGGAATAGAAACTTCTTGGGCAAAGCACCGCAGGTTGTATTGGGGGGCAAGCCCCTGTGTCTTCTTCTCCAACCCCCTCCCCCCTCCCTCTCTTTGTTGTCTCTCTCGCCCTCCCGTTGGTCTCTTTCTTCTTCTCTCTCAGTCCTCTCTCTCTCTTTCCCCTTCCCCTTCCATGCGCAAGTGTCTGCACAATGCCGGAGTCGCCGCACCGCATCACTGACCTCACTGCACCCCCTCACCCCTGTTTCCTTCACCATTGCCGCACCACCGGAACCACCACCTCAACACCCTCCCCTGTCGCTCTTCCACGTCCACGCTCACCACATAGAAGTGCTGTGCTTCTATCTTCTCTGCAACTTCCCATGATCCACCATTGCATTCCTCTTTTCCCGTACATACAGCGCTGGGAACAGTTGCCCAGCATCCCGCCACCCCGCATCGCTTGCGAAGCAGCGGCGAGGGGGGGCCACTGCGACCACCCAGCCCGACATGCGGAGGCCCAGGATGCGCCGACCACCCTCGTGCTCCTATACCCATGAGGTCGCATACATGACAGTCACCCCCGGCCGTCCATCGTAGAGCCCTCCACTGTGGATCATTGCTGTTCTCCTCCTCCATGCTGTAGTGCAGCGAGGCACACCGAGCACCAGCCTTCCCAGCTTCAAGACTTCAAGCGACCCGCTGTGTTCGCTCCGACCGCAGGGTGCTCACTGCCCCGTCCCCACTGCCATTTTGTCGGCGTCTTCCATTTCACCATTAGATTATGATGTGCGAGATCCCTGTTCTTCCTCTGAGCACCCATCTGAGTTCATTACTTGTGAGACTGATGCCTTAGACTTGTAGTAGTTCTATCTACCAATCAATCCTACACTTTCTTGATGTGAGTGACAGTTTCTTGAGAGTGTAGCTTCTGTTATTTACTACATTTCTCGCCCTCTTGGATTGTTACATGATCGTGTGCATGCTGATATGCTTTATTTTCATCGCTGATCTCTTGGCCTGTCGAGTTAGTCCAATTTAGGCAGTCATCCCAAATCAGAATATCTTGCACACATCAGTTTGGTTTTTCTTCACCTCCCAGAAACAAGATCAACTTAAATAAAGTCTCTTGCACACCTCTGTTCTCCCTTTTAAAATTTGTGAGCTCTTTATATGCCATCCTGCCCTCCAATGTTTTCATGGTCCTACTGTCCTTGCCATCTCAGAGATTGGCAAGTTTCTGATAGTGTATTGGGATTACTTTGAGCTGTAGATGATGTCCTCTTTAGTGGTTTGTTACACAAGGAGTGGCTCAGTGTTTAAGGCCTTCCAACGTACATCTTAGGATCTAGGTCTATTGAAATTTTTTTTTTAGTGATTTGGGTGGTGCGGTAGTTTGATAAAAGGTAGCAGGGTTGAGAGCAAGGCTTCTTTCTTTTGAAGGTGACTAGTCCTATGCTAGTCAATCAAATCTCTTCTACTTATCTTGTTCAAAGTCCTGAAATTGGTAGGCAGGAAATTGCAAACCATCAGGGAGCCTATTTGTTTGTCATGTCGATGGAGGTCGAGGTACCCGGGATATAATGTCCATTGGGAAGGGTTTTGTAGGAGTAGGGAGGTTGGTAGATTAGATATTAAAAGCCCGAAGGAACTTTTGGCTCTCTTGAATTAATGTCTTTTGGAAGTTAGCTACAGAGTAGATTATGGTTAGAACTGATTAGGCAGCATAATCATGGAGGTCTAGTATTTGGGATATTCAGCCATGCACTTTTGGTAACATCTCCAACATTTAGTGTGGTGATGGGAATTTGAGCTTGGTAATAAGCACTGACACAGTTGTCAAGGCGTCAAGTCGACCCAAGGCGTAATTGGTGTCCTTGGTTGCCTAACGGCACCTAGACATCTAGGATGGAACCCAATGTTGGCTTTTTTCAAGTATCCCCCTATACAGTATTTATTTCTCTAAAAACATATAACAATTGTAAAAGTTCAGTAAAAAAATATCATAATATGGCAAACATTATTGCAATAACATATCACAAAATTTTAAGAGGGAAGCATTGAAACAATCATATATAAATATGACAGCCAATAGGGAGAATGAGAGATAGAGGGGGGCTGGTGGTGGAAGGGGCTCGCCATTTGGGGGAAAAGGGGGAGGACGAGGGGCTGCCCCATTAGACTGTGAAAACACAGGCTAATGAAAGGAAAAGGAGGGGCTGATTGTTCACTCCTTCTGCTTTCATTAGACTGTATTTTCACGGTTGAGAGAGAGAGAGAGGCATGCATTATTGGTATTGGATAACTGAACCTGGATGGCCACTAAGGCGCCCACCTTGACCGCCTAAGCGGCGCCTTGGAATGCTTTTTTGGGCATATGAAAGGCAGGGCTTCATCTAGTCCTAAAAAATCTGCCGAGGGAGAGAGATGCATGCATTATTGGGTGGGTTACTGAGCCTGGGTGGCAGCTAGGGTGCCCTCCTTGGCCATCTAAGCAGTGCCTTGGTATGCCTTTTTGGGCATTTGAAAGGCAGGGCTTCACCTAGCCCTCCAAAATATGCTGAGGGAGAGAGATGCATGCATTATTGGGTAACTGAGCCTGGATGGCCGCTAAGGTGCCCTCATTGACTGCCTAAGCTGTGCCTTGGAATGCTAAGGCAGTTTCCGTATCTCATGTATTTACCTGGCTATATAATGTTTGCATCTTTAATTCTATTTCTCACTCAAATTAACATTAGCACCATAATGAAGATTTAGGTAAATAATATAAGATACTATAATGGTCTCAGGTGGTATCATTGTTTGAAACTATCAAACTAGATAATGAAATTGGTGGGTGTGTTTGGTCTACAATTCTACCCATGTTTCATTATTCAGTCAAATGGCTGGCTCCTCGCCATCAGAAATGGACTGCATGTGAAATTGCTGCAGATACGTGATAAAGTCAAGTGGCCACATGCATTTGATATTTGACTTTTATCCAGTCAACAAAATATTACTTGATTCCATTTTATATGATTGACTAATAGTCACATGTGCTAAACGGTAAGCTTTACTGGGAGATGTATTTTAAATTTCATCATTTCATTTGATGATGAGTGCTTTTGATTTGAATTTGTCTTTCCCTCATGGCTGAACATAACTTCTTTTTGGTCAGGGAGGAGCTCATGCGTGGGCTACAAAAGGAAGGTCCTTTGGTGCTAAGTGTTCTCAAAGAAAACCATCTCCATCAGTTGTTAACCTTACTGATCACAGATAAAAAGTGGTTGAAAGAATGTGATTCCGAGGAAAATCCTTTCAAGCTCACATTTCCTGCTAAAAGAGTCTGTATCCCATCCCATGCTTCTGGTGTGAATGGTTTAAAATCAATCTTCTTAAATAGAACATCTCAATCCAATTCAGGCTCTCTTGCTAAGCAGGAAATGGAAAACCAGAATCTTCAGCCTCATGGGAATTCTTCTGGTGGAAGTGTGAATGCTAAGGTTCCCACGGATGCTTTACACTTGAAAGCTTGGTTCCAGAAAAGCTGTAATATCAATGGGTATGTTTCATTGAAGGAATTTGAGAAGCATTTTGAGAGAGCATTTGATAGGAAGCTTGACTGCTCATTCTATGGTTACTTTACCATGGATGACCTACTTGCAGCTTGTACTGCTGACGCTGATGACCATCTGCAAAGCAAAAAGGTTCCCAGAGGCAGAGAAGTCACTTTATCCCATTGCAGAGACCTATTGTTGGACTTTCTAAAGCATAATCCTCAAGGTTTCAACATTGGTTTGTTCAGACCAATGTTCATTAGGAGATATGGGTATGTTTTGGATTATCAAGTGCTTGGCTACCCAAAGCTTGCAGCTCTCTTACAGATAATGCCAGGTATTAAGATTGAATCTACAGCTGTTTTGCCCACTGCAATGTCTCATCCGGATTCCGGAAGGAAGGGGGTGGCTGATGAGGCTTCTGCTTGTACACTAGAAAATAAGAGAGGTATAGAAAATATTATTGGCAGCGAAGATGACAGCGAAGATCCACCTAATGATGAAGACCGTGTATGGGATGAGTTGGGGCCTGTATCCAAAATTGTGGAAAGCAAACTAGAAATGGAGGAAAAGTTCGGGTCCAATGAATCTGCTTTTGCTGATGAAGAGTTCTCTGATCCTGAGGTGTCTCCAACGGCACCTTCTGGGATAACTAAGCGACAATGTAACAGAGATACTGCAAGCAGTGCATTTCTAGAGGTTCTTGACAATTACTATAGTAGGCAGGGAGCTGAGGATGTTGAAAAGGACAAAGCACAAGATTCCAGAGATGGTGTAGAGGAAGACCAAACGCCGAACACCAAAGAAGGCGTTGAAACTTGCCAGGCCCAACCTGTGGATGGACTTGTGGATTGTTCCAGGAAGAGGGACGTGAAGCCCTTGGAAACCAAACCTTTGGACTTGATGTTGCAGAAACTTAAATCTCATAAGAGCTATTCTTTTGTTTCTGAATGAAGAGGAGAGTGTGAGCAGTGAGCAGATATCTTGTTGGATTACCGAAGGCCTTGGTTGGCTGCGCTTGAAAAGGAGAACTTTTAGAATCTCTACACCTGAATCTGACAAGGAGGGAAGTTTCACTGATGTGGGTCTACTTACAAGGGTAATCAACAATTTCTTCATTTGGTCTTCTGAATTGTGGTCTGTCACCATTCATTGTTGTATTCCCAAATCTTCAACTGAGGCAGGTCATTGGAATATATTCTGGTATATAGATCAAAGGGATAGAAAAAAGTCAAGGGAAATTTTTTTATACTCTTTTGTTGATGGTGGATGTCTGTTTTCACATCATCCTGGATTTTCCTCGGGAGCTTTTATATCACAACACCTTCTACATGCATTAATGAACTCCGTCTCCTCCTCCTCCTGTGGTAACTGCAGGAGGCAATGAAGCAAACATGTCATCCAACTTCCGTCCTTCGTGTGGATGCCATCAATTTAAGGTTGCTTAAAGTGCTGATGTGCTCTTGGACCTTTTTGAGATTATGGAATCTGATCGTCTATGTGCCGTCGTCTTTACTTGGTCTGCATTGTTATCAGGTAAACCCCACTCTTCATAATTTGACTAGGATACTCACCGCCGTTTGATTGATCGTGCTGATTGAGGTGGAGGAACGACGGGTAGGGGGCCTTATTTCATCCACTTGCAAGAACGGATGATAGAGATAAAGATAAGAGAAATATTTATTGCACGAAGATTCTTGCAAAAAAAAATAAGAGGTGGATTGCAAGAAAATAATTTTATTGACTGACAAGTATTAAAAATATAATATTTGTTAGGTTTTTTAACCAATTAGAATGCTCTCTTGCAATCTGCATTAGCAAGATCTTTTTTGCAACAAGCATCTCTCCAAAATGTCCAACTTGCGTCTAGCTGGTTAGACGTAATATGACATGAGGGTGGGGCGGCAGGTAGTAGAGGTGCGACAAATAGGAGATGGTGGTGACCAGTAACAACATGCAGTGGTGGTGATGGAAATAGTGATAGCGTGATAACAGCGATCCATAGTAGTGACATTGGTGGTGATAGTAAAGCGGGGGGATTATGTTATGTAACATCTAATTGGGCATGGCGTGATGGGGTTAAATTAGTCAAATATCAATCCAATGCATACTAACTAGGAAAAATTATATATATACTTCTAAAATCTATTATATTCAAACATGTGCCCCTAAAATCTACATATTATATCTTATACCTCTGTATTTCATATATTTCATTGTGCATATCTCTATCATCTAATTCCATCCATTTAACTCATTCATACTTAAGAAAGTAAAAAGATTAGCTTTTCCTTACACCTCTCTTTAGCGAAAAAAAAGTCTCTCACATTGGTTTCTACCATCAAGGTCTCTCCCTCACACATCTCTCTCTCCCTATAAAGATATTGTTGTTGGACGGGGGCGTATCCTCTCTCTCTCTCTCTCTTCTCGTCACTCTCTCATGCAAAGACATTGAGACGCACCTCCTTCGCCTCCACATACACTCTCTTTCATGTAAAGATAGATATAGGAGGATCTCTCTCTCTCTCTCTCTACCCCCACATGAAGAGTCAAGACATCAAATGTGGAGGGGGCAATCCCCCTCCGATGCCCCTTCTATCCGTACACACACTCTCTCTTTCTCTACCATGCAAAGACGCTAGTGCTAGAGGGGAAGATCTAGTTGAGGTGCCCCCTCTCACCCATCGTCTCTCTCTCTCTCTCTCATTAGCTCCCCTCCCCCTTCATAAAAAGAGATATTTTTATTACTCTCAGTTAAGATAAATTTTTGTGTCTCTTGCTTGCATACTTTTATTTCCTTATTTTTTATCCTTACGTGCATTTATTTCCTTCCACTGTGCATACAGGTTTACATGCTTTAATTTCATAACTATCCATTCAACTCTCTCTCTATCTCTCCCCCCCCCTCCCTTCCATAGCGTGGCCAACAGGTATAATCTCTTTCCATCCACACCTTTGTTTATACTTCTATTGTGATGGAGTTCTACACAAACTTGTTTACAAAAAATGGCTCCATGTATATTGAAATCAAAAGCATCGAAATAGAACTGTCAGAAGAACTATTTGATAATACTTTGCACATCCCTTCACATGGTGAATGCTATAACCCAACTGCCTTGATGAAAGAGAAGCACATAATTTTATGACTGAGCTGGTTATGAGAAGTGCTAATATCTTTAGTGCATAGTCTTTTCCTATAGTAGTCCTCGTTGTTCAAACCCGTTAACCTAATAACGAGTCTGATCCGACTCCACCTCTGTGAACGAGCCAAAACCTCGCAAGGGATACCATTTACAAGTCCGTAGAAATATAAATGAAACTGCTCAAATATATATAAGATTACCATCTCACGAATATTTATATGAAATATACATAGCCGTTTCTCAACAGTACCAGACACAACTACAACAACAACTTGGGGCTTACCCCGAGGTGTACAAAGTAAAGAAATTACACTGTTGGTGGTGCAGACCCAAGCTACGACACTACTCAGAACTAGACGAAGGGCGCGAAGCCTCCTGCTCTCCCTCACCTGAAAGGAGTAGGGGTGAGCCTCATGAGTCACTGGCTCAGTAGGGAATCTCCCCCAGAAACCGAGCAAAACCAAACTCACAAGTTGCAAAACAGGAAGCTACGCTAGCAATTTATAAAACTAACTAAGTAGGATATTAAAGTTGTAAATGTCACTTACCACATGCTAATATCTAAATCAATTTAAATAAGTAAACGACAAACCACAACCAGGTGTACGTGCTAAAGTAGAAAAACGCCACACTCGGGCCACGAAGACTGGTTCGCGACACCAGCGACTGACCCGGACAAACCACACATGACTACCTCTCAGTCTCACATCCATGGACTAAAGGTCTAGCTGCCGCTCCACTAGAATAAGCCAAGAAATTGTGGAGACCAACCAACACCACTCCTGCGGACCACACCGCCGCAGGCCCATGCCTGGCACCTTTAGGGACTCCGGCCCGAGCTCCCTAAAGTGAGGCACTGAAAAACAGGAATAGCTGGGGCCCAGTACGTCTACTGGTGTCCGTAACCCCCAACCACGAGCGTGCTACAAGTGACAAACACAAACTCTCGCAAGTCGCTGTCCCACTACCGTTTTTCCCTCAGTTGAACGTACAACTCTACACAAGAGTGAGGATGTTCAGGAAGACGACACAGACCTCGACGGTACACAAGTACTGGGACAAGCCTCGAGCACTCACGAGCCTGACTCACAAAAAACCTGCGGCTCCCAACTGAAGAGGTAACCACGGTAGGCGTCGTAGTACTTGCCACACACACACAAACCACGTGCACACCGCTCAAACCACGTGGACACCGCGTCAACCGCATGAACAACATGCACCTCGAGTTCTACAAGTGCCAATACACCACTTACCATTGCCATGCACAACACATATCGATAATCCGATAACAACATAACCATGCACAAGCGTACAACCCTCAGGACCCTTAATGCGACAGGGTCCTCTGTCGCCTTCTAAACGCGACACCTCGATATGTCCCGTTCAGAAGCAGAACGCGACGGGTCGGGCTGTCGCGTTCAGAATGCGACACCTTGGTCCGTCGCATTCACAGGTGAAAACCTAATCTGAGAACCCATCTCCGGATCTCCTACACAATCCATGTAAAACACTGATATAACCATTCAAACATGCTCTACACATCTCCCTAACATGGTATCTATCATTTATAATGCAAATAACAATCTATACATGCATCACACACAATTCACAGCGTAAAACGGGGCGGAATCTCCCTACCTTCACGAAGAACGCGAAGTACGACAAGCACCCGACGTTTCCCCCGCTCTGTACAACGTCCTCGTGGCGAGACCACGCCGAAAATGACCCTAAAATGTCGAATCTCCCCAAATTCCACTGCAAAAACTCCTCCCTGGCCGAGCAGATCTTGCTGGAGCTCTGTTTGGTTGACTTTAGCTAAAAATGCATCACAGTTGGGAACGTGACATAGCCTGTCGTCGCGACATGAATGCGACGTAGAAGGCCGTTGCCTTCCCACTGTCGACGTCAGCAAGGCCGCCCAACGCGCGACAGGCGGCGACATGTAGATGAAGGCCACAAACAGTTGTAACCAGAACATGACACCCAGGGCCGTCGCATTCAGGTCACGACGCCCAACCCTGTCGCGTTCAGAAACAGTGAACTAGCGAGTGCTTTGGGCCCGAACTGTCGACCCACAAGGCCCCAAAAACCTGTGTAAACATCTGTAACACACAATAATGGACCACACACTGGCCCAACAATCACTAAGCCACGATCCGAACGGTCGATACACTACATTACTATCACCTAAAATAAATTTCCCTCAAAATTTAGGAAGAAACTCAATACCAAATTTTTTTTAATTAAACTAGCATGATACTATCACCTAAAAGAATTAAAGGCTTACTCAAACAAGTATGGATACTCTTTCATCATTTCCTCGGCTAATTCCCACGTATCTTCTCTGCCCTGCCTATTCTCCCATCTGACTTTCACTAGTTCAATTTCTTTATTTCTGAGCTTCTAGGTTCTGCGGCCTGTAATTTGCACTGGATACTCTGGCATTGTCATGTCTTGCTTCAAATCATCTCTCTGGTAACTGACAACTTGAGAAGGATCTCGAATGTACCTTCTAAGCATGGAGACATGGAACACGTCATGTGCGTCTGTGAAATCTACTGGAAGATCCAATCTGTAAGCTGTTTCACCAATTCTTTCTATTATTTAGAATGGGCCAACATATCTTGGACTCAATTTGCCTTTCTTACTGAATCTGAGCACACATTTGGTAGGAGAAACTTTTTAAAAACACATAATCTCCAACTTCAAACTGTAATGGCCTGCGTCTGGTGTCTGCATAGCTCTTTTGACGACTCTGTGCTGTTTGAAGCTTTTCCTTAATAAATTTAACCATTTCTGCACATTGCTGAATTAATTCCAGACCCATAACTTGCCTCTCGCCTACCTTATGCCAATTTAGTGGTGTCCTGTACGGTCTGCCATACAATGCTTCATAGGGTGCCATTCCAATACTCGCATGATGACTATTATTATATGCAAATTCTACCATACCCAGGTGATACTCCCATGTACCTCCCCATACTAGACAACAAGCTCTCAACATGTCTTCAATAGTTTGAATGGTTCTTTCTATTTGTCCATCTGTTTGTGGATGATAAGCTGAACTGTATCTCAATTCTATGCCAACCACTCTCTGCAAACTCCTCCAGAAACCTGATGTGAACTTGGGATCTCGATCTGAAACAATGGTGACTGGAATCCCATGCAATGGTACTATTCTTTCCACATATAACTTAGTTAATCTATCCACTGACCATGACATACTTACTGACAATAATCGGTAAACCTTGGTCAATCTATCCACAAAAACCCAAATTCCATTGTGGCCTGCTACTGTCCTGGGCAAACCAACTACAAAATCCATGGCAATATCATCCCATTTCCACTGTGGAATGGGTAACAACTGCAACAGTCCTCCTGGCCTCTGGTGCTCTGCCTTCACTTATTGACACACTGCGCATCTTGCTATGAATTCTGCAATCTCTTTCTTCATATTAGGCCACCAGAAGTGCTTCTTCATATCCTGATACATTTTTGTGCTGCCTGGGTGAATGGTGTATCTGAACTTGTAAGCTTCCTCTAATACCTTTTGCCTGACTTCGGTATTTGTTGGCACATACAATCGACCCTTGAATCTGACCACACTGTCATCATTAAGAGTCACCTCTTCCATCCTCACAATATCAGTTAAACTGTCATCAGTCCTTTGCGCTTCCACTATCTACCAATATAGAGAAGGTTCCACTGCACTGCTTGTTAATATTGCTCATCATTGACTATTCGGCACATATAATGAATTCTCTGCCACATCTTCATACAATTTCCATTCTCTGATCATAAGTTGATTCATAACTGCTTTTCTGCTCAATGCATCTGTCACTACATTAGCTTTGCCTGGATGATATGCTAAACTGAAGTCATAATCTTTCAAATATTTCATCCATCTGCGTTGTCTTAAATTCAGATCTTTTTGAGAGAAAATGTATTTTAAACTCTTATGATCAGTGAATATCTCGAACCTCTCACCATACAAATAATGTCGCCAAATCTTCAGTGCAAAAACAACTGCTGCCAACTCTAAATCATGTGTCGGATAATTCTCTTCATGCTTCTTTAATTGCCTGGATGCATAGGCTACCACCTTTCCATGTTGCATTAACACTGCTCCCAAATCTCTGCTCGATGCATCTGTATACAATACAAATCCACCACTGCTTGACGGAATCTCCAATATTGGTGCTGTGGTAAGCCTCTTCTTCAACTCTGCAAAACTGCATCTGCAATCTGAGGACCACACAAAGGGTACCCCTTTCCTTATTAACCTTGTCATTGGAACTGCTATCTTAGAGAAATCCTGGATGAACTGTCTGTAATATCATGCCAAACCCAGAAAACTTCTGATCTCTGTCACTATCTTCAGTTCTTCCCATTTCATCACTGTCTCTACTTTGGCCGGATCAACTGCAACACATGCACCTGATATTACATGACCCAAAAATTGAATCTCTTTCAGCCAAAACTCACATTTACTAAACTTGGCATACAACTGATGATCTCTCAAAGTCTGCAATGTGATTCTCAAATGTGCTGCATGCTCCTCCTCTGACGCTGAATACACCAGTATATCATCAATAAAAACCACAATGAACTGATCCAGATACGGGTGAAATATCATGTTCATTAAATTCATGAATGATGTTGGCGCATTAGTCAATCCAAATGACATAACAACAAACTCATAATGCCCATATCTGGTCCTGAATGCTGTTTTGTCAATATCTTCTTCCTTGATCCTCAGCTGATGATATCCTGATCTCAAATCAATCTTGGAAAATACCTTGGCTGACTAGAGTTGATCAAACAAATCATCTATCCTGGGAAATGGATACTTATTCTTGATTGTAACTTTATTCAGCTGCCTGTAATCAATACATATTCTCAGACTGTCATCCTTCTTCCTGACAAACAATACTGGTGCTTCCCATGGCGAATGACTGGGTCTGATAAAACCCTTCTCTAATAATTCTTGCAACTGCTTCTTCAATTCCTTCAATTCAGTCGGTGCCATTCTATAAGGTGCTTTTAAAATCGGCATATTGTCTAGCTGCAACTCAACTGTGAAATCCACCTCCTTGTGTGGAGCTAATCCCGACAAATCTTCTGGAAACACATCTGCAAATTCTCTAACCATCGGTACTGAATCTACAGACTTATTAGACTCAACTAAACTAACTGAAGCATGGTACGCAACACACCCCGCATTAATCAACCTTCTAACCCTAAGTGCAAAAATAATAAACTTATGAGTGTAGAAGGGCATACCTTGAAACTCAAACACTGCTTCACCAGGCCTGCAGAATCTGACTCTCTTCTTTCTACAATCTACTAATGCCCCGTAGGCTTCTAACCAATCCATCCCCAAAATCACATCATAATCCTTCAATGACAAAGCATACAACCTTGTTGGCAACTAGTTCCCCTGAATCACTATCGGAACTTCATCTAAGAAACATGAAGTAAGCATGAAACCTCATGAGGGAACCTCTGCTACCAACTCACACTGCCTTTCTTCTAGGGGATGTACCATGCTATCTAGAAAATCCTAAAAAAATAAACGAATGCGAAGCACTCGGATCAATCAACACTCTAGCAGAAAAATTAAAAAGAGGTAATATACCTTCAATTAGATTGGATGCTTCCGCCTAAGCTTTGGTGACTACCATAACTTGACCTCGTCCTCCTGTCTAATATGGTGCACCTATGCCTCGCTCTGCTAGCTGCTGGATTGGCTGCTGCTGCTGAGTCCCCCTACCATAACTGTATTCCTGAGGAAGTGGACAATTTCTAGCTAAATGCCCTGGTTGCCCACAATTATAACACCGGAAACCTGGAAAAGCTGTGGGCTGACCTGTTGTACTCTGCTGCGACTCCTCTGGTGCTGGCCTAACACCTCGACCCTGCTGGAAACCTGGTTGAAAGCCTTGCTGCCTGCCACCTCCTCGTCCTCTAAACATCTTTTTTATTTTACCACCCCATTTTGCAAACCCTGATGATGACGATGCTCCTGAGGGTGCCTTGCCCTTACTAATACCTGCGGACTGCTGCGGAAGCCGAAAGCTACCTGTCCCTGCTCCTCTGAACTGCCTGGCCTGCACAGTCCTCTCTAGGATTGCTGCTCTCTGTGCTGCCTCTTCCACTGTTCTGCACATCAAGGGGATTACTGCATCTTGAAGCTCTGGTCGCAACCCTCGTATAAAATATTCCACCATCATAATGTTATCAGTAACCACATATGGAGCATATCTACTCAACGCCATGAACCTCATATGATACTCTAGCATTAACAGGTTCCCTTGCTGCAATGTCTGGAACTCCTCCCTCTTCGCCTGCTGTATCTGAACTGGAAAGAAAGTGTCGTTGAAGATCGTCAAAAACTCTGGCCAGGAGATGGTATCCTCTATCCTACCCACAAACCATGTGCACACCGCTCAAATCACGTGAACACCGCGTCAACCGCATGAACAACACGCACCTCGAGTTCTACAGGTGCCAATACACCACTTACCATTGCCATGCACAACACATATCGATAATCCGATAATAACATAACCATGCATAAGCGTACAACCCTCGAGACCCTTAATGCGACAGGGTCCTCTGTCTCCTTCTGAACGCAACACCTCGATATATCGCGTTCAGAAGCAGAACGCGATGGGTCGAGCTGTCGCGTTCAGAACGTGACACCCTGGTCCGTCGCCTTCACAGGCGAAACCTTAATCCGGGAACCCATCTCCGGATCTCCCACACAATCCATGTAAAACACTGATATAACCATTCAAACATGCTCTACACATCTCCCTAGCATGGTATCTATCATCTATAATGCAAATAACAATCTATACATGCATCACACACAATTCACAGCGTAAAACGGGGCGGAATCTCCCTACCTTCGCGAAGAACGCGAAGTACGACAAGCACCCGGCGTTTCCCCCGCTCCATACAATGTCCTCTCGGCGAGACCATGCCGAAACGACCCCAAAACGTCGAATCGCCCCAAATTCCACCGCAAAAAACTCCTCATTGGCCGAGCAGAGCTTGCTGGAGCTCTGTTTGGCCGACTTTAGCTAAAAACGCATCACAGTTGGGAACGCGACGTAGCCTGCCGTCGCGACATGAACGCGACGTAGAAGGCTGTCGCCTTCCCACTGTCGACATCAGTAAGGCCGCCCAGCGCGCGACACGCGGCGGACATGCATACGAAGACCACAAACAACGGTAACCAGAACGCAACACCTAGGGCCGTCGCGTTCTGGCCGCGACGCCTAGCCCTGTCGCGTTCAGAAACAGTGAACCAGCAGGTGCTTTGGGCCCGAACTGGCGGCCCACAAGGAACCAAAAACCTGCGTAAACACCTATAACACACACTAATGGACCACACACTGGTCCAACAACCACTAAGCCACGATCCGAACGATCGATACGCTACAATTCCTCCACTCCAAAGGGTCATCCATGATATCATTTTTGGTATCATCTACCCCAAAAGTGGAAGCAAAAATCAAATAACAGACGTACACAAGTTTACTTTTCATTGCCTATTCCTTGGGAATTATATAAATTTGCCACATCTTATGCTCTACTTGATAGTCATATGTGGAAAACAAAGGAGAAGAGCAACTGATGAGGGACAGAGGCGTGGAGGAAGAAGAAGATAGAACTGGTTGGGCTTCCACCCTAGGGATTCCACCCCGTTGAAGGAGAAGACAAGAAGGCTGCGCACAAAGCTTTTCTTCAAATCTTCCTTCCCCTAAAAACATGATATTACACTTTATTTATAGTGAGGGAACCCTAATGCCCACACTGACACACACATAGACTAAAATACCCTCAAACTAAAATAAGCTAAAATTCGGACCCAAAAATACACAAAAAAATAGAAAAAGTACTAATGGGCCTCATATGGGCCTTATTCATACAACCAAAAGCTCAAACAACTAAAATAGACACTTGAAAGTCAAGGAAGCCCATCGCCAAGCTATATGTGT
This sequence comes from Colocasia esculenta, assembly GCA_014218235.1. Taxonomy (NCBI): domain Eukaryota; kingdom Viridiplantae; phylum Streptophyta; class Magnoliopsida; order Alismatales; family Araceae; genus Colocasia; species Colocasia esculenta. Next base: position 10,080,490 of record CM024755.1, on the reverse strand, counting down.
GTCGTCGTCACTGCACATCGCCTCTGTCTTTGATAGACTTGGATCTTGTTGGCCCAGTCCCAGGCTCAGATGTCTCCACCAATTCTCCCCAGGTTCGAGAAAACTCATCCTCGAGTTTTGAAGTAGGGCGATATCCAAAAGGAGATGAGGTAAGGAACAAACACAAAACACATCTCGAAAACATGTAGGTCCATCAAGCAAAGAACCTCATCTCGAGTTGAGAAATGTGTATAGTTTCACTCCATATGTGATCAAAGTCATCCAAATTGATGAAATCCCGCACATCCTTCGGCTGTTCGACCACAACTCCAATTATTTCTTCCATTGTCAACTCATTCCCCTTAATGAAATCATATGCTCCAAACATCTCAGACTCAAGTTGTTTATAATACCCATCTTTCAATGATTCATCTGCTTCATAGGGTACTTCAACTAGTAGGTTTTCAGACTCCCTAGTAATCGAGGAGCCAGCCTCATAGACAATTTCCTCTTGTTTGGCCAACTCGTCACATAAGCATTGTAGAATATTATCTATTATCAATTTATCACGAAACCTTGATCCCATTTGCGCCTAAAGTTGGTAAGTGCCTCGGACAATCCACAAACCATCGTCCCAAAACACATTGACAGTTATGTAGATACCGTTTTTAGGCGGTCCCCACAAAGAGGGAAGATGAATGGATAGTGGATATGTAAATGGTGTGTGATATGGAGTGGAAAAGCGTGAAATGACGGAAAATAAAAAGGATCGTGATCGCCAGGCACACGAGGGTGCCGAATGGAGATGCACGCGCGAGGGGTGCGAGTGGAAGAAAGTGATCGCGAGCGTACCTTTTTGGCGGGGAGATTGCGCGGGGGATGATGTGGGTCCTTTCTTCCTCTACAAGCACGACCGGCTGTGGTAGAGGGCGCTTCCTTATTTGATTACCCTGAAAAATAAGACAAAGAAAAGAAAGGGATTAGCCAAAAAATGTGTAGTATACAAATCCTAAAAATGAATAAAATGACACAAATGAAAGGGGAAGAACAAACCTTTTGTGGTGGCTTTTAAACCCCTAAAAATGTGGTGCGTGTGTATGCATGTGTGTGTGTGTGTGCATGGGGCGTGTGGAGCCCGGAGGAGATGAAATATAAAGGACCACGTGGGGTCCGGAGGAGGTGAAATATAAAGGACCACGTGGGGTCTGGAGGAGGTGAAATATAAAGGACCACGTGGGGTCCGGAGGAGGAAAAAAGCGAATAGAGGAGGGGGTGCTTCCCCGGATGCCGGACGGCGTGACAGCGTTGTCGGTTGGGCGACGGAGGATGGAGAGGAGGAAGGAGGGGAAGGTGCTCTGCTCCGGTACGCGTGGGTGGCGAGAAAGAAGACGGCGTCGAGCTCCGAAGGATGAGGATGACGTCGGTTGGCGTGTGGAATCCTCCTTGGGCCGGATGTCGAGGCGAGAAACTAGTAGGGCTTCGCCGCTCTGAGATTCCCTCTCTCTCTCTCCTCTCTCTATTCTCTCTAAAAAAGGAGAGAAGCCGAAGGAACCGAACCCTGCCCTTGGCCCCGCAGGTTCGTTTTATAGGCACTGGAGCAAAATTGTGTCCAGGACAGCAGACGTTTTTTAAAGATTAATCGCGTTTGGGCGGCAGGCCGCGATTTAGAAGGTCGGCCGCGCATGGGGAATCGCTACACTGCCTCTCTGAATCGCGTCGGGGCATGCCGCCGCGATTTGAATCGCGGCGGGTCGCCCAAACACGATTAAGACTTGCATGGTTCCGAGGCAACCGACTCACGAATGCGCTGTCTGCTGACGTGACGCTCTCTGAATTGCGTCGTCTGATAAGGACGCGATTCAGGGATTTTATCATGATTACGGGCCTACGCGCGATGACTTTCTGGGCCGCTGTCAGACTCTGAATCGTGTCCGGGATCCGCGACCAGACCCCCTGGGGAAGCACCGAGGAAGAATGGGTGATATCCAGAAATATTGGGGAAACACACACACACACACACTCTCTCTCTCTCTCTCTCTCTCTCTCTCTCTTTATCTCTCTCCTCTCTCCTCTCTCTATTCTCTCTCTATTCTCTCTAAAAAAGGAGAGAAGCCGAAGGAACCGAACCCTGCCCCTGGCCCCGCGGGTTCGTTTTATAGGCACTGGAGCAAAATTGCGTCCAGGACAACAGACGTTTTTTAAGGATTAATCGCGTTTGGGCGGCAGGCCGCGATTTAGAAGGTCGGCCGCGCATGGGGAATCGCTACACCGCATCTTTGAATCGCGTCGGGGCATGCCGTCGCGATTTGAATCGCGGCGGGTCGCCCGAACGCGATTAAGGCTTGCATGGTTCTGAGACAACCGACTCACGAATGCGCTGTCTGCTGACGTGACGCTCTCTGAATCGTGTCGTCTGACAAGGACGCGATTCAAGAATTTTATCATGATTACGGGCCTGCGCGCGATGACTTTCTGGGCCGCTGTCAGACTCTGAATCGCGTCCGGGATGCAGGACGCGATTTGAAAGGCGATTCGAAGAAAAACGTCCACCATAGCGATCCGCGACCAGACCCCCCTGGGGAAGCACCGAGGAAGAATGGGCAATATCCAAAAATATTGGGGAAACACTCTTGCGAGGCAAAAGAAGGCCATTTTTGGCGTTACGGCGCAACCTGAAAATTTGCCCGCGGTGGAGCCAAATTTGCGTGTCTACAAGTTACAGACCGATAGATAAACTGACTGTACAATCCTCGGTGGCAGAGTTCCTGCCATGTAGCTGGTGCGCGCTGTGTGCAGCTGAGCAGGTGTTGACCTTGCTGAAGCACATGCTGAGCTTTAGACCAGTCAATAGCTTGACCAATTACTAAAAGTGAACCCACTTTTTTTTGTCTTCTTCCCCCCTTTTCGATCATCCACGCTGCGAAGAATTGAGAGAGGAAGAGAGGGGCGGTTGCGGTGGCTGCTGCCTTTGATGGGGCGACGACGACGAGATGAGAGCCGGCTGCGGAGGCTGGGGCGCGGCGGCTAGATCCGGCGATGGCTGGTCACTGTGCGTGGTCCTACGACGGCTGCAACGAGTCGAAGGCTGGACCGCACAGCGTGATGACGAGGGCTGGACTGCACAGCGTGATGTCGGAGCGGAGCTTAGGGAGAGCACCAACAGCGCATGGCTTGGGGAGTGCCGCGGAGGCGCATAGTGCACCGATGGCGAGGTTCGACTGCTGAGGCGGGCCCTGCGGGGTCTCGCAACGGGGCTATGTCGAGGGGTCCTGTGTGCTAATGACGGGCCGCGCCGGTGGCGTGGGGAGGCGTGGGGCCTTCGCGCGACGACAGGAGGCGTGGGGAGGGGTCCGCAGGCTCTCTTCGCGGAGTTGGAAGGCGTGGAGCCTTCGTGCTTCGTACGCGCGCACGGCGGAAGCGGGTGACGAGGAGGTCATGGCGTGGTGACGTATTTGCGCACCGGCATGGGCGGCGAGGAGGCCGCAGCGACCTGGCGCACCTTCCACACTTTGGAGCAGCGATGAGGAGGCTCTTGCATTTCTGCTCGGCGACGAGGCTTGCGCGATGGGCACTGGCGCGTGGGCTTCTTTGTGGCTTCGAAGGGGGAAAAGACAGAGGCGAAGGGGGGCGTGTGGACGGGGTGAGCTGCGGCGGCCGCGTGCAACCAGGCCCTCGTGTGCGAAGGCGCGCGTGGACGTGGGTTGAACTGCCCCCCGGGCTGTCGCGTAGCTGTTCCGCGACGAAGCCACCCCCCCTCCTTCCCTCCCCCCAGTCCGCTCAAGCATCGCAGACGGTAGGGAGTGTGTGATGCGGGCCGCTGGATTTGCTTCCCCTATGCGCAAGGGCGACGGTTGTAGAAGGTGCGCGAGGTCCACGAAGTGACCTGATCGCGGCGCGCGGAGTGGAGGAAGACGAAGACCGGACTCGACTCCTTAAAAGAAGCCGACCGACTCTAGTACCAAGTTGATGCGGGACAGAGGCGTGGAGGAAGAAGAAGATAGAACTGGTTGGGCTTCCCCCCTGGGGATTCCACCCTGTTGAAAGAGAAGACAAGAAGGCTGCACACAAAGCTTTTCTTCAAATCTTCCTTCCCCTAAAAATAGGATATTACACTTTATTTATAGTGAGGGAACCCTAATGACCCCCACTGACACATACATGGACTAAAATACCCTCAAGCTAAAATAAGCTCAAATTCGGACCGAAAAATACACACAAAATAGAAAAAGTGCTAATGGGCCTCATATGGGTCTTATTCATACAACCAAATGCTCAAACAACTAAAATAGACACATGAAAGTCAAGGAAGCCCATCGCCATGCTATATGTGTGATGTCGTCACTGCACATCGCCTATGTCTTTGATAGACTTGGATCTGGTTGGCCCAGTCCCAGGCTCGGATGTCCCCACCAGCAACACCATATGCAACAGCTCTAGTGACAGTATTAAGGGGGGAATTAATGTTATTTTTAAACTGAAGTTATGTTGAACTATGGTTGAGTTAGTTTAACTAGAATTTCTCTCATAGCCACAAACGACAGGTACTTTTTACGTACTTGTAGAGATTTTAGGAGTTTATTAATAAATAGATAGATTGTGGAGACTGATCCTAATTACAAAAATTTTGAGGGGTCAAAAACTAAAAAAAAAAAAAACCTTCCAGAAAATGTAACATATATTTTTCCCTCTGATTGGCCTAAGTTTCTAAGCCACTTTGAGTGGGGGGGGGGGGTGGATAAAGGGAGATAAGAGGGTACAAATCTATGATTAAACATATTTTAGTTTGAGTAAGAATAATTAAAATTTTCCATAACTAAAGAACCATGATTGTATCCCACATATTAAGAGCAGATAATTAGATGTCTTTAAAGTATAGTGATTAGGGAAAATTGAGTTCCACTTTCTATTTATCATAAGAGAAATATTTTTATTCGTCGAAATCCAACACAAAATTGGCCTTATACTAGGCATCGTTTGATAACACTTTTAAGAAGTTTATTTTTTTGAAATCTTAAGAAGTTTACTTTTTTGAAATCTCAAATTTCTTTTAAAAAAAAGGGAGAATTAATTATACGTCCCTGGGAGGGGCGAGCCATTATTTCCCGATCCCTGTCAGATTTCCCCTCGACGCCCGGTCCCTGCTTTATGCGGGACTTATTTTCCAGTCCCTGGGCGCTTAACGGACGTTATCCTCCTGTGTCCATTACCCATTCTACCCCCAGCCCACCCACCCGTGACCTGGTCGACTTTAATGCCTTTCGAAGGAGGCAATGGCGGAAACCTTCTTCCGCGGCAGCGGAAACCTTCTTCCGCGGCATTGCAGACCCCGTGCTTGTCCGCTGCGAAGAGGAGACCTGCTGTTTGGGAGCGCTGCGAAGAGGACACCAGGGTTGCCGTTTGGGTGCGCTGCGAAGAGGACACCAGTTGCCGTTTGGGTGCGCTGCGAAGAGGAGCGCAGAGATTCTCACTGATTCTCACTTCCTTCCTCCTATCCCCCGTGTAGGTGAGTTTTTCTTGTCGTTCCGATGCATATTGGTTCCACCGATCGCCTTTGACCTCTGTATATCCACATCCCTTAGTCGCCAGATCTTTTTCTTCCCAAGAATGTTTCATCCATTTCCGTTCTTGGTTTAAAAATAGTTACATACATTAACTTTTTAATTATGTCATTACCAACTGTTTTTTTGTACATAAGTGTCTAACTATTTGTATTTCTAATTCTTGAACAAGTTGTGGAGTACTTACATATCTTAACTGTGTAACTCTGTAACAACTTTGTAAGTAACTGTGTAACTGTGTAACTGATGAAGACTTACATATATTAACTGTCTAATTATGTGATTACCAAATGTTTTTGGTATGTAAGTGTCTATCTATTTATATTTCAAAGTATTTACCATGTTCTCAAGTACTTACATATCTTAACTGTCTAACTCTGTAACAACTTTGCAAGCAACTGTGTAACTGTGTAACTGATGAAGAATTACATATATTAACTGTGTAATTATGTGATTACCAAATGTTTTTGGTATGTAAGTGTCTACCTATTTATATTTCAATGTTCTCAAGTACTTACATATCTTAACTGTCTAACTCTGTAACAACTTTGTAAGCAACTGTGTAACTGTGTAACTGATGAAGAATTACATATATTAACTGTGTAATTATGTGATTACCAAATGTTTTTTTGTACGCAAGTGTCTACCTATTTATATTCTACCTATTTGCAATCCCTGTCTATGAACTTGTATTTGTACTGCACAAGAATGTGATCATTATACACATGAAAATTGCAGGGTATAGAGAAAGTACCACTTTGGCGATGGCATCTGCTGCTTCTTGCTCGACGACAATACCATCTTTGCGATGTCCATGTGGATATGGGTGGTGTGATATATTTACAAGTCACACTACTAACAATCCGAATCGCAAATATTATAAGTGCAAGGTGTGTATATGGTGTGGAGTTCGTGGCAGTCATTATTTCTTTGTAATGCTTAGTATAGGTGAGAGGTCTGACATTGTTGAAGTAACATCTTGAATTTTCTTTGTTGTGTAGAAAGGATCATGCAAGTTCTTTATGTGGTGTGATGAATTTTTGGCTCTTGGTCGATCATCCGGTGCAAAGTGTGAATGTGATGAGGTGATGCAGAAACTAGTTGAAGAGAATGAAATTTTAAGAAAGCGAGTACAAGAACTTCAACTTCAGCTAGAGAGGAAGACTAGGATCACTGCAAGCCTTGGTCGAGTAATCTCCACGTTGACAACAGAGGAGGATGATAATTAAAGGACTTTTATGCTTGTTGTATGTCACATGTCAGTTAACAAATGAATGTAAATTCACAATTTTGTATTAGTGAAGGCAAAGATATGTGTACTCTCTAGAATGGGTTCCATTTTGTTTACTTTTAGAATATTGTATACATTGAGAATGTCATATTGTGTTACGCAAAACACATATGTACTGACCCACATTTCTGTATGAGAAAGATCATGTGGTTACTGGGTAATGTTGTTTAGTTGAATAAATATAACAGGATCCATAAATGCTTGTAACTCACTACTATAATCACAGTTGTACGCATGCAAATCCACCAAAAAAATTTACTGTTAGTACTTATGAGAGTAATTGTGTAACAACTATGGAAGTATTTTAAGCGTATGTAATTACCTATTATCTTCCTCCATACGTATTTTAGTACTTATTATTGTAAGTGTTTAACAACTTTCCAACTACTTACATATAGTTAATTGTAACTGTGTAAGAAGTTATGAAGTAGTTACCGACAGTTAACTCTGTAACTGTGTAACAACTTATGAAGTACTTACACACTTAACTGCGTAATTGTGCAAAGTATTTAATTACGTATTAAGTAGTTACATAGTTAACTGTGTAAGTATATAATTACTTACTTCCTTTGTACATAAGTACATAAGTATTGTAATAGTAACATTTTTCCAACTCTCCAAATAGTTACACAGTTAAGTATGTAACTGTGTAACTATGTAATGCAGAGGAAAAGCAACTTCGGCTCATATTCTCAGTGGTTGTCGACAGACGACGTCTGGCTGTCGACAACCGTAAACCGTTTCACTTGAAAACTTGTACCGGTTCAGTTTCAGACCGTTTTTTCTTGTGTCGTTTCACGCAAGGGGTTATAAATAACCCTAAATGTCGTCAACCACGTCCCCTGAACACCTCATTTTCCCGTATGTTGCGAATCCCGAGGTTTGTAACACAAATCCCACCGTTTTCTGTTCAGAGCGCCATCTCCACTCACTTTCTCTCCTGCTATCCTTCTAGTATCTTCTCCATTCCTCCATTTGCGCCATCTCCACTCACTTTCTCTCCTGCTATCCTTCTAGTATCTTCTCCATTCCTCCATTTGCGCCATATCACCATGTCAACGAGGCGGAAGATGGTTTCTGCTCGTAAAAAAAAAACCGTCAGAAGAGGCAGGCGACACTTCTAGGGCTACTGCAGAGCGGCGGAGCAAACATACGGCAGACCGCACCCCAGAGGTACATGTACCGGAGAACCTGGATCTCTGTAGGGTTGCTGGTATTTTCAAGAAAATAATGCAGCCACGATATGTGAATTTCGCCTCCCTTGAAGATATGTTTGAGGGCTTGGAAGACCTGTTCAAAAAGCAACACTGGGTTCGCCTTGTGAAATGGCAGAAGGAGTACTCACCAACTGCTGTTACTGAGTTCTTCAACAACTTGGGTATGTCAAAAGAACAAAACTTGTACACTACAGTGAAAGGCATCACCTTTCAAGTTACCCCCAATCTTTTCAGCCGTGCCCTTCAAATACCCAACAATGGGGCTAGCATTCTTGACACACAATTGCATCCTACTGACTACTATACTCTTATCACTCAGGAACCCTATGACTCCAAAAAAGCCATTGCCAAATTGAATGCCAACACCTTTCCGCCCCTTCATCGGATGATTCATCATATGTTCACTACCCTCATTGTTCCAAAAGATGGTAGTAGAGAACTTGTAACTGAAGTGCACAAAAATCTGTTCTACTTTTTTCTTAATGGCCTACAAATCAACTTGCCACAGCTCATGTTTGACCTCATCATGCATTGTTACAAGGATCCAAAACGCTCAATGCCTTACGCCTGTCCCATCACATCCGTCATATGTTATGTTGGCATTCCCCTTAGAGCAGGTGACACTGTTTCCCTTAAACCAAGATGTGCATATAATCTCGCAACAGCTAAAAGGATGGGGTACAAGATGGTTGAAGGCAGAGTGACAAGGACCCTTAAAGGGCAAGAAGCAGCTGAGGAAGACGAAGATTCCGAAGAAGAAGACAGCAGTGAGGAAGAAGAAGAATCAGAAGAAAATATGGACATTTCAGGAGGCAATGAGGATGTACCATATATTCCAAGTGAACCAGATATTCAGAGTGCATCTCAAGTTCCATTGTCTCAAGATATGAAAGACTTCATCTCTGAACAACTGCTTCAATGTCAAACAAGAATCACACAGCATATAAATACTCAATTTGGTGAGTTGAACCAGCATTTGGATCAGTTGAAGCAACACGTGGACACTAGAATGGATGCCATTGAACAGAGTCATGGTCATCTTCAAAGGCATCTGGATGGCATGGATTATGGTCTAATGCACCTTCGGGATGATTTTCAACATCTTCAAAATTTTTACAATCCCCCCTACCCTACAGATGACAATTTTTCCAACTTGACATCTCATGTTGCTCAGGGTCCCTATCGTCCCACTCCTCCGAGGGATGACAATCCGTAGACATTACATGTATACGGAGAATTTTCTTTTTGAAAGGAACAAATGTTCAGTAGAAATATGAAGTGGTCATCTTTTGAATTATCTGTGTATGATGTATGGCATCACAGCCACATGTAATGAATGATCAATATTTTGAATGAAAGAGATGATTGTTTCCTTCATGACTAATTGTACTTTCCATCCTGTTGAATTTTAATCACAAATATGTACATATGCCAAAATTTTGGAATGAAATGAGCAGTTGTTGTCGACAAGCAAGGATATAGCTGTCGACAACCAGTGATCTCCATCAGACAACACAAAACAAAAGAAAATCAGTAGTTGTCGACACCAAGGGTACAGCTGTCGACAACCAAGGATCTCTTTGTAATTGGCGGCTTCACTTGAATTATCTGTGTATGATGTATGGCATCACAGCCACATGTAATGAATGATCAATATTTTGAAGGGAGAATTAATTGCAGGTCCCTGGCAGGGATCTGACATTAATTTCAGGTCCCTGTCAGATTTTGCCTTCATGTCCGCCCCCTGCTTTATGGGGGACTTTTTTTCCAGTCCCTGGAGCCCTGTAAGTGTGTAACTGTGTAACTGTGTAACTGTACACAGGTACACAGTTACAGTTACGCAGTTATACAGTTACATAATTTTATTAAAAAATAATATAAAGATATTAATGTTATCTCAATGCTAAGATGATGAAAAAATATTTAAAGAATATTTCCAAAATGATAACTACCATCCGCACTAACTAACACATTTACATGTATAACTGGGTAACTGTAACTGTGTAACAGTTACACAGTTACACAGTTACACACTTACAGGGCTCCAAGGACTGGAAAAAAAGTCCCCCATAAAGCAGGGGGCGGACATGAAGGTAAAATTTGACAGGGACCGGAAAAAAACCCCCCCAATAAAGCAGGGGGCGGGTATTAATTCTCCCTATTTTGAATGAAAGAGATGATTGTTTCCTTCATGACTAATTGTACTTTCCATCCTGTTGAATTTTAATCACAATTATGTACATATGCCAAAATTTTGGAATGAAATGAGCAGTTGTTGTCGACAAGCAAGGATATAGCTGTCGACAACCAGTGATCTCCATCAGACAACAAGGTTCTGGCAAAACAAAAGAAAATCAGTAGTTGTCGACACCAAGGGTACAGCTGTCGACAACCAAGGATCTTTTTGTAATTGGCGGCTTCACTTGAATTATCTGTGTATGATGTATGGCATCACAGCCACATGTAATGAATGATGAATATTTTGAATGTACATATGCCCAAATTTTGGAATGAAATGAGCAGTTGTTGTCGACACCTAAGATGTATCTGTCGACAAACCAATAAAACACTATTCAGAAAGTTATCTGTGAGCTCATTTACAAGAAGTATGTACATTTAGATTCATGTATTGCATTTACAAAGATATCTGTGACCTCATTTACAAGAGGGTGAACATCCAGTTCAATTGCCTTACAAAAAATGACGAAGTTAAAATTGTCATAGACGACACAAACATCATTAAATGTCTTCCTGTATCATTGGGTTTCTACAGGTCCTTCTGTTATGGCCTTCTTGCTTGCATCTTGAGCAAATGTATATGTGTTCCGCTTCACCTCTTGATGGTATTCGTTTCTTTCTCGGCCGTCCGGGCAATCTCTTTGTAATCGGCGGCTTCACTTGAATATCATTGATGTTCATACATGGCATGTCATTGTTATTTACGGGGTTAACTGTTGTTGCATAGGCCGCCCTATAAGTGTTGGTTGTATAGAATGGAGACACATGATCATATAAAGCTTTATGAGTACATGCTATAGCTGCACATGCATGTTCACATGGGATCTTGAGAAGTTGCCACTTATGGCAAGAACATGTCCATTCTGGGATGTTGACAACATATGTTTTGTTGCCATTCACCACCTCAAACAGTCGGCCATCGGAAGGAATGACAGAGTTTTGCCTTGCATTGGACATTATCTTGGCCAAGACTTTCTCAATATTAGGACATAGGGTGGTCTCCCAATTTGCAGCTTCTATTCTTCTCCTCCCTCCCATTTCCATAATTTGACGGCGTATAGTCTCCACCATTTGAAGAATGGGAAGGCCACGTGCCGGTTTGATCCAAGCATTAAAGGACTCTGCTAGATTGGAGTACATTTGGCCATACCTGAAAACAGTTAGACAAGTACGTCAAAAGTTATAGGAACAAGTGAAAATTTGTAGTTACATACTATCAAAGTGACACATGTACCTTTCTCCAGGAAATTGAGTGTTTGCCCAATGTTGAACATCATTTCTCAGGATCCAGTCCTTTGCTTCTGGGGATTTTCGTTCCATTTCCGTCAATGCAGCTACATATTCACTTTCATTGAGTGCAAATGCAACCTTGTTGAGTGTCTTCACCATACTATCTTTAAGGGCTTTTCGGTATCTTGCTGCAGCTTCAGTCATAAAGTTTGCCTTAATGTGCCTTAGACAATATCCATGATGGTCCAATGGAAATATTTCAGGAACCGCTTCCTTCAAACCTTTTGCTCTATCTGAGATGAACACTGTCGGTCTTTCAGTGAGAAGAGCTTTCTTGAGGTTGTTTAAGAACCATTTCCAATTTTCATATGTCTCCGAGTCCGCTATAGCGAATGCAATTGTGAAAAGCTCGTCATTTCCATTTAATGCACTTGCTGCAAGAATGACACCTTGCATTTTATCAGTGATATGTGATCCATCGAGAAAAATCAAAGGTCGGCAACCAACCTCATAACCATTTGCACAGGCGGCAAAACACAGAAAATATGATTTAAATCGATGAGTCTCCTCATCCACTACCAAATCTATGATACTTCCGGGATTCGTTTCCATTACTCTTTCGGTGTACCAACGAAGCATATCATAACTTGTTCGTACATCTCCATGCAAATCTCGTACGGCAACTTCCCTACCGCACCAAGCTTGATGGTATGGCACACGCACTCCATAGTCACTAGCAATGTCTTTAACCATATCACATGGACGGTATTGTGGAGTGTGTGCCATTTTTTTCTTCACTAGCTCAGCTATCCAATTTTTTGATGTCCTTGGATGATGTTGGCTCTTCAAATCACAGCCACATGTGTGGACGTTATTCATTGTCTTAATCGCAAAATCAGGTCCATCTCCCAACATTGATGCATGGACCCGCCATGGACAACCTTGTCCTTTGCATCTTGCAGTAACACGACTCTGATCATTCTTAATATATAACCAGTCAAAACCTCGATGCACAGCATAGTTTGTCAGTTCTGTCTGAAAGTGAGCTTTGTCGCTAAATATTTGCCCCGTCCCAGTTAATGCATGAGCCCACAATTCACTTCTCAGAACTACATGTGACCTGCCACCTTCACATTCTGTGTACTGTGTGTATATTTGAAGGGAACTGTTATTTGTATTGCTAGCATCTGCTTCTTTTGGACTTACTGTAATCAATGGTGATGATCTGGAAAGTTAGCAGAGTTACAAAGTTAGAAAATTTAAGGAGCATACACGTACTTACAAATGCACATATGTAACTGTGTAACTGTAATCTTCTCCAGCAGGAATTACATTCTGGTCATACATACTAACATGTGCGTACCTGTAATCTTTTTCAGCAGGATCCATTATAGTGCTTTCGTTATTCTCCACACGCATGATAATGATAGGGTTGGTGGCATGTTCTTTATGAATGTCATACATGATGTCCACGTCCCCATCTTCACACAATGGGCAATAGGTATCTGTAAGACTGGGGAGACAGTACTTGATGATCCATCTTCGGCCGGATAATGACCATCGACGGAAGATTTGAGCACGAAGTGCCTCCAGCTTCATTCCGCAGAAGACATAGAACACAAAGGAGTCCTCGCCAAAGGAACAGCGGGCTGGAATCTTCTCCATGTATCCCTCAGAATTTACACTCCTTTCAAGTAGATGGCTGGAGGAGTAAGCAGAGGAAGGGAAATGGGGAGTGTGGTTTTTTCTGTTAAGTGGATGTACAAATGGGAGTGGTGTTTCGGCGGGAAAACGGGTTCTCTCTCTCCACTGTCGCCGTCAACAGTCCTTTCAAATTTATAAATTACCATCATGCCCTCGAACCGCCACTAGTCTTTTCGATTTCCCGTCACGTTTAAGTAACGCAAAAACTAGGTAACTCCTGCGTTACACAGTTTTCTACCACACACCACTCTGCCGTTCCTCTCCCTTCTGCACGATCAAACCAACGGAGGTAGCATTCGCGAGGAAGAGAGTTTTAAAGGGATATACGAGGCGAGATGGAGCAATCAGCGTCCGGCCCCGTGAAACAGAGCAGGGTGGAAAGGGAAGCAGAAGCGTGTCTCGGCAGCCACGAACCGCTGCAAGCCTTCATAGATCGAACCCGTGAAGAAGAACATGCAGGTAATTTAGTTTCGTGTTTGTGGAGAAGTCTCATTTCCTCGTAGAAAGAACGCCAAAGATTTTAAAGGATTTCTCCATAGGTTATCTTGTGTATTATTTCAACTTACAAAACCAGGAAAGATTCATACATGCATCACATTTTCTCATTTTAACTCTCACCTATTGCAGCGGAAAGGGGAGGCGTTGAAGACGTTGGCCACACAAAGAAGAAAGTACAACAACGAGAAGGAGAAGAAGGGGATGAGGAAACACAAACAGATGAAGAAGGTTAGTAACACATGGCATTTATTATTACTAATTTAAATAAATTTTCATAAAGGCAGTGTACATAATAAGGTAGCCTAAGTGTGTAACTGTTACACAGTTACACACTTATTTCGTAAGTGTGTAACTGTTACAGACTTACGAAATAAGTGTGTAACAAGTATGTAAGTATGTAAGTTAAATAAATTAGTATGAATACTTGTACTTCATCATCAGGTTAGTAACACATGGCATTTATTATTACTAATTTAAATAAATTTTCATAAAGGCAGTGTACATAATAAGGTAGCCTAAGTGTGTAACTGTTACACAGTTACACACTTATTTCGTAAGTGTGTAACTGTTACAGACTTACGAAATAAGTGTGTAACTGTTACAGTTACACAGTTACACAGTTATTTCGTAAGTGTGTAACTGTTACACACTTACGAAATAAGTGTGTAGCCCTTACACAGTTACACACTTACGAAAGACTGTAACTAACAGTAACACAGTTACACAGTTACACACTTATTTCGTAAGTCTGTAACAGTTACACACTAAGTGTGTAAGAAGTATGTAACTATGTAAGTTAATAATAAAGAAAAATATTATGCACATGGCATTTATTATTACTAATTTAAATAAATTTTCATAAAGGCAGTGTACATAATAAGATAGCGTAAGTGTGTAACTGTGTAACAGTTACACACTTACGAAATAAGTGTGTATAAGTGTGTAGCCCTTACACAATTACACACTTATTTCGTAATCATGTTAGTTACACCTGGCATTGACTTAAATGTTTTATTAGTAATGTGAAATACTTTTGATACAGGGACTGAAGAGAGTAACGTATGCAATTTACATGGGCGTTCTAACTGGAAATACTATATGGACGCCCTCAAGGTGGCCGGCATTCGCCATTGCCATGAGTCCCTTATGTCGACAACATGTTTCAATGTCTTCAGCAGTCAACAGCACATGTCAATCCCTCTTCCATTGGTAGAGGAGATTATTTTGCACTACGTTGGGGATGACACATTTTTTATTGGAGGTCAGAAACTACAATTCACTGCAAAAGATGTAAGATTGATTGTTGGCCTTCCAGATTTTGGAGAGAAGCTACAATTTTCTCAACAGAGTGCAGACAGCCGCCTTCATAAGCTGCTGCCCAACACTCACAAAGTGCACAGGAATAATATTCTAAAGGCCATGCAGTATTTAGCAAACTCGAATCGGCAGCAAGACATTAGAGATTTTGTTGGGCTTTGGATAGCCTTAGTTTGTGCTAGTTTTTTGTTCACAACAACTGCATTTGCTTGTCCCATGGCAATTCTTCATTACGTGAAGAATCTAAATGAAGTCAACAAAGTTGATTGGGCAGGTGCTGTGCACCATTTCCTCATGAGCAAGATGAGTGAAATTGCCTACGATTTGAAGAAACAAAATAGAGAAAAGTCAGGAAAAGCAGTTTATATTTTGGGATGCTTTCCGGTCCTTGGTGTAAGTCTTTTGTTTGTCAAATACTATCAATAATAATATATATATATCACAATATATCTGATTTACAACAAAGTGATATTTTCATGACAGGCTTGGTTCTTGGAGCACCAGAGGAGGATTCAGCCAGACTTTCCAGAGAGGCTTCCACGTATATTCAGGTGGGTTTGTCGGCAGAGAAAGATCTATTGGCAGAATTTTGTCAAGGAAATGAACGCAGACTCTGTAAGTAATTGTATCTCAACCGCAATCCACTGGTTTAAAATTTATATATTTTTATCCATGCTGGTGTACAACTTCTAGTTCAATCCTTGGTTGTCGTCAGCTGTAAAGCAGATGTCGACAACTGCTGTTTCAATCCTGGGTTGTCGACAACTTGTTTGTCGACAAGTACTGTTTGAAACCAGTAGTTGTCGACAGATGAAACTTGTTTGTCGACAAGTAGTGGTTCATTCCTTAGTTGTCGAAAGTTAGTACCAGCACATAACTTATATGTTTGCATATCTTCTCAGATAATCTCCGATCTTACCATTTCTGAGGATGAGGAAGCCCAAATTAAAAGCAAGAAAATGAAGGTCAGAATATCAGCCACACAAGCCACAGCACAGCAGCAAGAAGAAGAGCAGAAGCCAGCATCAGCATCAATTGCAGCAACACCCTCCCAAACTTCACAAATAATCATTCTTCTCACTGAAATTAGAAGTATGCTTAGACAAATAATCACGATGAAAGAGAGAAAAGAAGAGAGAAAAATACAGAAAAAATTAGAAAAATTGTCTAAGCGAAAGGGAAGAGAAGAAGAAAAGGAGAAGGTGGGAAGAGATGAAGAGGAAAAGGAAGGACAGGTGATGGTGGACAGGACCAAGGAGGAGGGAGGTCAGGAGGTGGATGTGATGTCCACAGAGAAGGAGAAAGGAGGAGAGGAACATGAGGAGCTCTCCATCATGGAGGAGGAAGGCAGAGAAGCGCCAAAGAAGGATGTGGGCCAGGACATGGACACTATCATGCAGACCCTAGATGCACTGGTTGAGAATATTGTGCCTCCCACAGCAACTTCAAAGATGCCTCCAGCAGGGGAGAAGAAGAGAAAGGTGGTAAAAGCCATCTCACCCTCGTCGCTGACAAGGAGGGTGAAGGAAGGACGAAGGACCAGGTCACAGTCCGCTTTATTCAAGGTAGATAAGTAATTCTGTAACCTGACATTTCATTTCTATGTGACCATTTAATTTTCATATTGGTGTAACAAAACAATTGTGTAACCAAACCATTGTGTAATCACATATTTCTGGTAAGTGCTTAAGTCATGTATATTTATGGAAGGACTTGGACTACGAATTTGATGGAAGGAAGAAGAAGAAGGTGCAGGATGTTCCAATAATTGTGCCTTCCCAGGAAACCCAATTAACCCAGGCATGTCACCATCAAGCATGTTCCATTGTTTCTGCTTTGGTTATTTCATAAACTTTCGTTATGCATGTTTGTCTCATGTATTTCTCATAATTCAGTTTGCCCAGTTTGAAGTCCGTCGAGATTATCGCGGACGAAATGAACTTTCTACAGATGAGGTTCGGGTTATTGACAACTTCCTCGATACCACCAGAGTTGATGGGTAATAAACTTTACACTATTATGAATAAGGCGACACAGTTACATCAACTACCATTATAAACATGTTACATGCATCATGTAGTGACAATATCTACGAACCAAAGAAGGATGGCCGGGGGGCCTATCTCAACCCAGAGCACATGATCTCCCTCTTGTTTGGAAAACAGTTAGAATCTGCTATAATCGATATGTTCCTTCTTCTATTGCAAACAAAAAAAGATGATCAACCATCCGAATATTATGACTATGATTGTCTGCCTGCCTATGGCAAGGTTTGTGGTCCATTCATACTATTCTGACTCCCTTCACCATTTAAAATGAACAGATGACTGATATAATATTGTGCTCCTTACTGTTTATAATAGGGATGGATAATGGGATGGATCGGAAATGAAAAAATGAAGGAATACTTGGAGTACATTCTAAAAACATTGCAGCCACCTGTAGAAGACAAAGACATGGTCTTCTCCCCAATGCATTTCATAAATCATTGGGCATTGCTGGTCATCAACATGAGAACTAAACAATATGAACTTTATGACTCAATGATCCAGCATCCCAATCAGTTAAATTCTGATTCATCTAATTCTGTGCAAGGGGTTCTATGTATGCAGGAAGTTTGATGTTCACTTATGTATATATTTTTTTTACTGTAGGTGCAATTTCTAAAAGAAGGTTTTCTTCAAATTCTTGGCCTGGATACAACAGAATGGCCAATCATCGTGCCAAGTCCTTGTCCACAACAAGGAGCTGGGGACGACTGTGCACTGTTTGTATGCAAATATATGGAATGCTTAGCAAACAAGAACGTAATCGGTTTGCCATTCTCCCAGGTAACTGTGTTCACACATGTATATAATCCACATCATAGTCTACAAAAAAAATTTCTATATTCTCATTCATTTATATTCACATAGGCTGATATGGACTTAATGCGGGGGAAACTGGCATCAGCCATTATTCAAGAGGTCAACGGGGAGAAAGAAAACAGAAGCAACGGTGAAGCTGCAGTTGAAAAAATTGTTTCATTATCAGATGAGGCATAAACATTGCCATGCCATCATTAACTTGAAAACAATGTCATCTCTTTATTAACTTTCAAACAATGTTCCTATGCTACTATATTTGTAAATGTTACCAACATCACAGTCTTTAAGTGATGATGAATTTGTATGTATGTATGTAAGTGTTTAAGTACATGTTTCTATATCTGTTTGATTAAGAAAAATTCCGTTCCCAAATGTCTTGGTTGTTTGGAAATCTGTAAGCATGTAGGTCCGCCTAAATACAAATTCATTCGGTACGTAAGTGACAATATCTATCATTAAAGCACAAATGTCTCCGTTGTTTGGAAACAATAGCAATCACAACATCCTTACATTCACCGAGTACTCACTTAACAAAGTCATAACAATAATCCAACCAGTGCTTAAAAAAGGAAACACGAACTCAAACACTGTGTCCACGGGTCCCATTTCTAAAATATTGACGCTTCCGAATTCGTCGGTTTTGTACATTCTCCAAACACGTAATTGGACGAACATGATACATACGCCTCTTCCTACAATTTGACGTACTCGGTCCAGACTGGCCTGATGAACGAACTGCTGTACACCTACAAAAAAACACATCGTATCATTACAAACAACGATGATATTCACGCATAAAACTAAAAAAGAGAACATGTACAAGCTTACCCTTCTTTGCAAGCAACCTGCATTAGCACATATTTCTCATTCCCATTCTTATGCAATGAACGCATAACCTCTACGTCATCATTCACATTTAAGCAAACGTGGTATTTGACTTCTCCAGGTAACTGGTACTTAATACACCAATGAGGACCATTCAAATTCCATCTTTGGAATATCCGTTCCCTTATTTCTGATATTCCCATATCATCTTCAACATAAAAAATGAACGAATCGTTCCCAAATGCACATCGAGCAGGAATCATTCCCAAAATTCTTGAATCAAATAAGCCTGACATGAACATGAGTTAACATATGTAGTTTTTCAACTGGTTGTTACAGAGTTCCACAGAGTTCGACAGTTAAGATATGTAAGTACTTGAGAACATGGTAAATAGGTAGAATATAAATAGGTAGACACTTGCGTACAAAAAAACATTTGGTAATCACATAATTACACAGTTAATATATGTAATTCTTCATCAGTTACACAGTTACACAGTTGCTTACAAAGTTGTTACAGAGTTAGACAGTTAAGATATGTAAGTACTTGAGAACATTGAAATATAAATAGGTAGACACTTACATACCAAAAACATTTGGTAATCACATAATTACACAGTTAATATATGTAATTCTTCATCAGTTACACAGTTACACAGTTGCTTGCAAAGTTGTTACAGAGTTAGACAGTTAAGATATGTAAGTACTTGAGAACATGGTAAATACTTTGAAATATAAATAGATAGACACTTACATACCAAAAACATTTGGTAATCACATAATTAGACAGTTAATATATGTAAGTCTTCATCAGTTACACAGTTACACAGTTACTTACAAAGTTGTTACAGAGTTACACAGTTAAGATATGTAAGTACTCCACAACTTGTTCAAGAATTAGAAATACAAATAGTTAGACACTTATGTACAAAAAAACAGTTGGTAATGACATAATTAAAAAGTTAATGTATGTAACTATTTTTAAACCAAGAACGGAAATGGATGAAACATTCTTGGGAAGAAAAAGATCTGGCGACTAAGGGATGTGGATATACAGAGGTCAAAGGCGATCGGTGGAACCAATATGCATCGGAACGACAAGAAAAACTCACCTACACGGGGGATAGGAGGAAGGAAGTGAGAATCAGTGAGAATCTCTGCGCTCCTCTTCGCAGCGCACCCAAACGGCAACCCTGGTGTCCTCTTCGCAGCGCTCCCAAACAGCAGGTCTCCTCTTCGCAGCGGACAAGCACGGGGTCTGCAATGCCGCGGAAGAAGGTTTCCGCTGCCGCGGAAGAAGGTTTCCGCCATTGCCTCATTCGAAAGGCATTAAAGTCAACCAGGTCACGGGTGGATGGGCTGGGGGTAGAATGGGTAATGGACACAGGAGGATAACGTCCGTTAAGCGCCCAGGGACTGGAAAATAAGTCCCGCATAAAGCATGGACCGGGCGTCGAGGGGAAATCTGACAGGGATCGGGAAATAATGGCTCGCCCCTCCCAGGGACGTATAATTAATTCTCCCTAAAAAAATTACACTAATTTTTAAAACTCAAAATTTAAAATATCATCATTATATTTTTTTTCTCTCTATCTCTCTCCTCTCTCTTAAAATCTACTTTTATACAATTCAAAATCTAGTTTACATATTTTATAATTAAAGGGAGAAAAATATATATATTTTAATTATTAAATAATTAAAATCTACATTTCAAAAATATTACCAAACAATGCCCTAGGGTGGTTTGAAAAGTTAAAAACATCTGTTGCGGCAATACAAAGTGTTGCGCGATCCAAGGGAGTTTCCCATCCTCCGTAAACCATCCAGAAATTCTAGTGGGGCTGGGCGCCTAAAAGTTTAGCCAATGACAGCGTCCCGTCTGGACAGAGGAATGCCACGTGGCGTTCAGTGCTGCCTCCTCTTGGACCTCTCCCTGAGGACGTGGAACGCGAGCGCCAGGACCGACAAGAAGAACGCCGACCCCACCAACGTGAAGGGCGCTGGCAGGGACCTCCTCCACCGCCGCCGCCGCCACGGCCTCCCACCCGCCTCCTCCGCCCCGTCCCCGCCTTCGTTTCCCCTCGCCGCCTCCGTTTCTCGCCCTTCTTCGGGTACCCGTGGGACGAGATCCTCTTCTTCGCGCTTGCTTCTCTCGGGTTCCGGCGGCGGGGTTGGCTCGAGCTCGATGTCCGCTTCTGCGGAATCTTGAGGTGGAGTTTGAAGAATCTCGAGCTCGGGCTCTGGGTCTTCCGTCGGCGGAGATGAAGTGATCTCGAGCCCCGGTTGCGCGTCTTCGTTCGTCGGAGTCCCCCCAATCTCGAGCTCGGGCTCCGGGTTTTCCGGCGATGGAGATGGAGCCGTAACCTCGAGCTCTGGTTGTTGGTTTTCGGGCGTCGGAACTCGAACGACCTCGATCTCTGGCTCTGGGTTCACTGGCGGCGGAGTTGGAGTGACGTCGAGCTCTGGTTGTGGGTCTTCCTTCGGCGGTGTCCCCGCAACCAGAAGCTCGATCTCTGGCTCCGGTTCGTGGATCTCCGGCGTTGGAGTTTGAACGACCTCGACCTCTGGCTCCGGGTCTGCCGGTGGCATAGTCGGAACAATCTCGATCTCTGGTTCTATTCGTTTCTCCGGTGGTGACATCGGACTGACGTCTATATCGGGTTCTTGGCGCTTCTGCGGCGTTCTTGGAGAAATCTGGGGCTCTCGTTCTGGGGCATCCACCGGCGGCGCTGGAACAATCTCGAACTCTGGTTCTAGGTCTTGCGGCGGTGGAGTAGGATCCGGGTCGGGCTTTGACTCCGGGAGCTGCCGCGGCGGGGACACCTCTATCACGGGAGACGAATCCCTCTGACCCTCTTCTTCTCCTCCTTCGAAGGGGACCTCCTCCTCTCTCTGCATCTCCTCTTCCAGTGCGGGCGTCTCCTCCACAAGCGCCTCTTCAGCTGGCTCCACCAGCACCGGCGTCTCTCCTACCCCTGGTTCGCGCGGCGAGTCCTCCTTCGCTTCCTCTCGCCCTTCTTCCTCCTTGATCTCTTCTATCCCCGCGCCCGCGGCGACCAGCTTGGGGAGGTAGACGAAGAGGATCTCCTTGTTCTCGTCGTACTCGGCCTTGATCCCCGGCGTGTCGATGCCCTCCGGGATGCGGAAGGCCTTGAGGAACCTCCCGACCGTCTCCTCCCGGCGCAGCCGCACCCGCCTGGCGAGGACGTGCTTTCGCGTCGACTCCCCGCCGCCCCCGCTGATGCGCAGCTCCCGCCCGTCGCTGCTCAGCTCTATCTCGAGGCCTTCCCTCTCCTCCACTGCCGCCATTAAAAGAGCAGCAGAAGCTACAGTCACAAAGATGGGGGGCAAAAAATAGAGAGGCCTTTTTTGTTCGCCATTGCAGGTGAGGTGCCGACCTGTGAGATGGACAAGGAGGACGAAGGCGGACTCTGTCTCGACGGAGTCGAAGCGGAGATCTTGGGCGGGGCGGGCGATCTCTACGCCATACTCCAACTCCATGGCCTCCGCGGCTCCGCCTCCTCTGTTCCTGGCCTTACCTGCGGCAACATCCTGGGTTCTCTCTCTCTGGAGGGGTTAAGCGAACGGTGCGGGTGCATCCGTCTTAGCAGGAGCATTCCTTTCTTCTGGCGGGGGGAGCACAGAACGGAGGACGTTGGTGGAGTGGGCGCGCGCAGCACGGTGAGAAAGGTGTGTGAGAGAGAGAGAGAGTGAGAAGGCAGATGGGGAGTGGCGGCGCGGCTTGGGCGGCAAGGTTGGGAGGCCGTGGGGGGAAGGCATTTGCTCTTTGTACGAGCTAAATATGCCGCTGTGCGTGATGATCTTTGTTCTCGCCGTGAGAGGAAAGGCGGGGACTTTGCGGGTGTCGGGGCGGAGGGGAATACTAGTTGAGGGCTGCGCGGAAGCAAGAGAGAACGCTGCGGGTGTCACTGTGGGACCTCTGAAGTTTTTTTTTTTTTTTTGGTTTTTTAATTTTAGGTTCATTTGTTGACCTCCAATTTATTTTTAGGTCTATTGATTAAAAATTTATTTTTATGTCCAATAGCCCAGTTTCTATTATGTTTAACCCCTTTCGAGAGGCCTCCGTTTGCGGAGGACATCAAGGACCAAAAGGGGGCAAAATCAGGTGAGCTTCCGCAGGGGCAAATCGAAGGAGGCGCGAGATCGCCGGGTCTTGAGGAGGTATGCGGTACCTCACCGGATGGCGGCGAGGGCATTTCGAAGCTCTGCCGGCGGCATCATTGCGCCGAACTCCACCAGGCTCCACGCCAGCATCGTGGTGGTGAAAGGCCATAGGAAACCTGAACTTGACGTTGTCGCCGGCGTCATAGTAGTCGCCCACGAGGTCGACCCTGGCCTCATACCCGTTGGAGAGGCCCGAGTGGCCCCGCCAGGTGAGCCGCTGGTCGAGGGGGGGGGGAGGGAGGACCCCGGAGCACAGCCCCTCAAAGAAGAGGATGGACTTGGATAGGGTGTCGAGGTAGTCGTGGGGGGCGCAGGTGGAGAGCCCAGCGGCCGCCAGCAATAGCAGCAGTAGGAGAAGTGGAAGGAGAGGCCGGGAGACCCGGGGCGACACTGTTGCCATCGCACCTGTGGCCAGAATGGGATAAAAACATATGGTGTTGCCTTGTTGGGGAGGGGGGTGGTGAGCTAGTGTTGAAGTGTGGTGGGGGTGGGGGGAAGGAGGGGTTCCACCGTCAGTTAACTGACCGTGGAAGGTCTTTTGGATCTAAAAATAAGTATGTATAAGGAATGGACTGGTTGTTAAACCCAATTGGTCAAAGAACCTAAAAATAAGTAACCGGTCAAGGAATGGACCGGTTGTTGATTACACCTTTTTTTTTGTGTGTGCCACCTTCGCCATTTAAATTTTGAATACATATAAATTTTAATATATTTACTATAATATATCTATAAAAGGTAATATATATTTTACTTATATCTATATTAACATTCAATTTATAAAATATTATATTTAAAGTAAATTTATTATAAAATAAATAAATATACAGCCTCCTATGAGCATCCTAAGTAGTAGGAGAGCATCCACAAGATCAGGAGAACATATTTAGACTCTCGGAAACATATGCATCTCTAGACTCCGTATGCAAGTCCAAGGGAACATATACTGTCTCCAATGAACATCTTAAGCAACCGGGGAGCATCAACAACACCAAGAGAGCCTATGTAGACTCAAGAGAGCATATGCATCTCTTAGAGAGCATCTGCAGGTTTAGAGGAGCATATACAACTTTTGAAGGCCCAAGAGAACATATATAGTCCAATGAGCTTCCTAAGCAACATGGGAGCATCCACAAAATCATGAAAGCATATTTAGGCTCTGGGAGCATACGCATCCGAGGTGGGACATTTTTGTCCGATCGGAAGAAACTGGACGTGCGTAATGCGCGTCATCAATGCGGGTGGGGTGACCTCGGTGCGCGCACAATGGCCAGTAGGGTGGAGCGATGTGACCTGTTAGAGACAAGTGGCGCTTTCCACGTAGATTTTGCTGCACCGCGATACAGTGCAACAAGTATTTCTTTTTTTTTTAGTTGCTTACTCAATCAAGGTATTTGATTGGTCGGGTGGGCCCCACATGTCAGCAAACAAAGATCCAACGTTCGACCAATTACGTGTTGTGTCAAATGCACTTTTTACCCATCGAACAAGTAAAACATGTTTCTTTTTATATTTCCTACACAGAGACAGAATGGTGCGTCTAGGTTGCGAGTTTGGATCGACGAGACCTGAGGAACCGGAGCAGCGCTTGTTAATCATGTGGGCGCTCGCTCTAGGCACAAATTTGTGGGGCTCACGGTGTATCGAGGAAGGAGCGCTCCACTTGAGTTGTGTACAGGGTGGAGAGGTGCGGCCATCTTTGGCCAGTAACAAGTATTTCTTTATGAAATAAATAATCTTAAAAATATCAGTGCCACACCTTCTTGTTATTTTCATTGTCCCACTTACTTTAATTTACTTGGGAATAAGCCCTAGGGTTTATGTGTGAAAATCTCAACAATTATTTTGTTAATAGGTCCAATTTGAAATTAGATGGCGCAGAGAAAAGGTGGCCATTGGCAAGCCTATCCTAACATGTCCCTGCGTGGTAGCGCAGTGAACATGTGATAGATGGGGCACACTCAAGGTTCGATCCTTGAGCGCGTTGAGTACTCCATTCGATCCTTGACCACTAGCCTACCCAACTCAAAAAACCAAAAAAAAAAAAAGTACAATAACATTCATAATCTCTTATTCAGGTTTCTCCCGACATTGTTTTCAAGATGGTATGTTCATGAAGACTGTCGGAGTTTTATGCTTCTCTCGAGAACACATTTATTAGAGACAAAACTTGTGGGAGAGTTCACCTTACGTTAACATTTTTGAGAAATGTTTAGTGCATTTTTTTATTGAACTTAAGTGTAATATGATTAGATACTAAATCTATGTGACACTCTTCACATGAAGAGTGATAAAGTGGCAACTTAATTATTAGGTGCCACATAAATTTAGTACCTAGTCATATTACAATTAAGTACAATAAAAAAATACACTAAATCTTTCTCAACATTTTTATACATACCCTCTTGTAAATTTAAGCCATGTATACTCTTCTTGCAAACTCTTCTTCAAGAATCGACCTTTGTTAACATGATATATTTTAAACTCATTAAACGAAACTGAGTCTGAACGTTACTAGATAAAATGTCTCCCTAATTTGTTTATATACTGAGATTGGACAAGATGGAAGGTTAAAATAGAAGTGGAAGTCCAACTTTTTCTCACATGACCGTCACATTAGATCTCTCGAGTTTTGTTTTACTATTGACCGTTCAAGATTTGTTACTTGAGAGATATTTGTTACATTTATGAAATGCATTTAAAACCATAAGGATAGAAACATACTTCCAAATGTATTTGAAAAGTACAATAACAAATATTTCTCCTGACGCCCATGAGATTAGTGGAAGATCCTCTCTCGTGGGAGACCTCTTCCTGGCTTAAAAAACGTGCAGAACCATCGATTTGAATTGTCACCGCCATAGAGCCGCAAAGTTGTGTAATTAGAATAAGATATATTCATAAGAGAAATATTTATTTTACTTGTTAATATACTTTTAATCTTTCCATTGACCAATATATTTGGAGAATATTATATCTATCTATTAAAGAGTAAGAAATACACTAAAAGATACAATTAATAAGTAAGGGGGGATTGGGTGTGAAGAGACGTGATTTAAATGCACCTCCCAAGAAGTATTGTCTCTATGTTTGGAGTTGTCATTTAAAAGAAGGGAGATTGAGTGTGAAGAGACGTGATTTAAGTGTGCCTCCTAAGAGATATTGTCTCCATATTTGGGATTTTGTCCTTTAAAAAAGTCTTCTTGAGAGAAGAGGTGATAGTCTTGCTGATAAACACACACATGTTTCACTATCTTTCAATGTGGGACTAAAGAATACCTCTACACATCCCCCTCAATGAAAATAAAGATGTGCGGGTCTCGAAGATGAGACGCTCGGATAGGGTACATAGCCTTTCGTTCGATTTCCACAGACGGCGCCAATGAAGAGACGTGATTTAAGTGTGCCTCCCAAGAGATATTACCCTCATACTTGAAATTTTATCTTTTAAAAAGACCTTCTTGAAAGAAGAGGTGAGACTTTTGCTGATAAAGACACACTTGTTCTCACTATCTTTCAATGTGAGATCAGATTTAAGTGTGCCTCTACATGGTGTATCCAATTTCTTCAATAAAAAATGATTAGACGAGGGAACCAGACAAGGGAATTACAAATAAGATGGCATTGCATCCAAGACTTGGATTGGATCAATCGGTTAAAACTCTTACTTAAAAATAAGAGATCTCAAGTTCCATTGCTAAGGGGAAAAGATTACTTGTTCTATATACAATCCTTGAAATATATAGACCAATAATTTTTCCCACCAAATGAGATTAGAGTAATACAAGTACACAAAAAGTAAGAACTATCATATCCTAACTCTGGATCTCCGAACATCAATATCTGAACGCACAAAATCACACGGGGCTTAGGATCCTAGTTAAGAAAAATAAAAAAGATGGCGTTGCGCCATATGATATCATCACAAAAGTTGTGCGAAAACTGGCCTACAAATTACCCATTTAAAGGAAGGAATTGGAGAGAGAGAGAGAGAGAGAGAGAGCGCCTCCTATACACAAATAATTAGAGTCAATCATTTACACAAGAACCTATCCAAGGGCTTCTATTTCGCCACTTTTACCCACGCCGCTCGTCGTTCTTAAGTCATGACCAGCAAACATGGGCAAAATCACGACAGAAGCCTCCACCAATGTGGCGGCACGCACCGCACCACCCCCCAAATCAACAATGGCACTTCGATATGTCCTACATAACCTTCTCTACATGTCAAGGACGGTCAAGTCCGGGATATCATCTGAAGGGAACATAGCAATTTCGAAATCGGACCTTGGGCTTCCATTTGTGGGTTTGGGTGGCTCCCCCTACCAGTCCATGGAGCAAGTTCTCCTGAGACGGCGTGGAGGCCGCCTCTTCTCGTCGACAGGGATCAGATTCTCCATGAGCTGCAAGCAGGTCTCAGTTGTCAATAAAACATATTTGGCCATAATCATGCAAAACAAAAAGGATCGCATGGATTTTAAGAGCGTATACATTGATAGATGGCCTGCAACCAGGGAAATATATGCCTTGCCATAGGAAGTTTTGAAACTTAATTCAAGTCAAACAAAGCTAAATGAACTATAATCGGGAACTTCTAAAACATCTAAAGCTTACGAGGTGGGCACAATATGATCTTGCCGTTTTGAGATAGCTGGGAGGAGATGACTACAAACACCGTCTACTTTTATGCAGATGTGATGTGAAAATTAAAGAATGTATCCTGGAAAGATTAGACCATTTTCCTCTAGAGAGATGCTAGGTGCACGGGTCACTGGACAAATCATTTGCCCGGTGCCCTCTGCGATTGGCTGGCGCAACTGGGCAAATGATTTGCCCAGTTGCCCAGCCAAATAACATTTCTGTTTCCTACAACAAAGTCAGAAACAAGTCTTCATAAGATTTGCCATTCTTCCAGTTTCATTCCCAATATTGTTCCTCTTGAAAAGGCCTACATAAAATATGACACCGTGAGCCACAAATTCTTTTATAATATGAGCTGGACAAGGAATTTCCGTATGTCCAAAATTGAAAGTTGTATATGAAATGGGATCATCTCAGATTCTGAATGAATGCTCCGCTTTTGCTAAAAGACCAAATCAGTCAATGGATGTCCCGACAAAGTCATCAACCAAATTAAGCACAGAACAGACAAGGTGCAAGGCAGAACTACCAGGACCTCAGTGAATGTCAATCGAGTGATTCTGAGTTTTCTTTCATATGTCATGATTAGACAAACAGCAGCAAAAATATAGAAAAGAAATGGCTGAAAAATTGCCTCTAGTGCGAACTCATTCAGTCAAAGTAGACTAAAAAAAAGTCCTAATGCACCCTTATGGCGATAAACATCACCTGTGGACAACAAAAATACAAGAAAACAGAGGCCCCAATCTTAATAGGTAGCCAATGCCTTCATTGTTCTTTGCCGCTGTTTTTTTCTGTTTTAGCACATATGAAAGATCTCCCTCCAAGCCGTACATACGACTTTCATCGAATACGGCGTCGGCCTTAGTGATCCGACGGTGCCGAGTGGAAGGGCCGTCGCTCAACGGATAAAAGTTACTCTAGGGATAACAGGCTGATCTTCCCCAAGAGTTCACATCGACGGGAAGGTTTGGCACCTCGATGTCGGCTCTTCGCCATCATGAATGCCAGAAAGTGAATGCCTGAACCACTGCCTAATTCACAATATGTGAGTGATCCATCTGCTTCACATTCTTAAAAGTGGAACCATTAAGCAAAAGAGTTGAACAGTATCGAGAAAATACTTTCTAGAACACCGTTGCACTGTAACATTGGATTGACAGCTACCTACCTGTCACCATCCTTCAGGATACAGTAACGCCATTGACTGGTAGGTAACCATAATTCAACTGATTGGTTTGGCATCATTTGTTAAGAAGAAAATCTCCTTCATAAAACAGATAAATATAGAATTTCTATTTGAACCCAGGAGCTCTATCGATGCTCTTCTGAATATGTGGTGCTGACAGCATGGACATAGTTACTGCAACTCCCAAAATGGTGCGACTTGTGACTTGCAGCAAACTACAACATCCACCACGAAATCGCACAAGTGGATGAGAAGCTGCAAAAATGCATATAGTTGCTAATTACTAATGGAATATGTGTAGTAAAAATCTACGAAGTGTTGGTAAAGCCTATTGGCTGAGTTGCTTGTCTTAAAAAAGACGGTAGGTATGCCTCAATTCACTGTCTGAGAGTTGATCCAGAAATTAACAAACGGGCTTCCTTTCTTTTGAGTCCTTTGCTCTTTATCTAGATTTTCAATGTCTATGGAAAATTTTGAAGGCCAACCCTCAATGCATGAGCTTAAATTGAGCAACCACACACCAGCTGGTCTCATGGACCATTTGATAGACACTTAAATTCAAAGCAACCTACCCCCATATGTCAGCGACAGTTGATAGGAGTTAGGTGGGCCCCAAGCTACACTGAGGCCTCATATTCATGCATTAAATTGTATATGCACCAACAAAGGTGGTTTATGGATGATAAACATCTCCTAAGGGTGAAAACTGTCAACTTGGGTCAAGTTTATTCGACAGTTTTCAGGGGAAAAAAAAAGGCCGAATGAGCACACAAGACAAGATAACATATTGTGGAAACTAAGAGTTTAGCTCCTCCGTGAACAATGAAGAAGAAATGTCCCCCAATAAATAGGAATATATGTTAGAAATAGACTGATAACTAAAGCATGATAAAAAGGAAGCCTAAATTAGAAACAAAAATAATAACCACGGTACTGCAGAAGATGCACCAAAAAAGTCAACCCTTCTCACCAACTTCCCTAAAAATTCTTCTCTACCATAGAGAACATTGATGCAGCTGTACTATGCACTCTGAAGGAAAAAGAAATGTTTCAATTGCTATTACTAAAGATCTAGGTAGACTTACAATCTGCCATGAGCTCAAATTATCTTCAATTGGCACCACGAACAACAGCATACAGTTTAATGAACTTAGAAATTTTTGAGGGGAGAAGGGATGAACAGAAATTTTCACTGTTGATAAACCACAGCCTTAACCCTCAGATGAATATGCCATGCCACTTACAATGATTCCCAGTATCATAACCTCAAAAATTGATTATTAAGCTTATATGGCTGACCCACAAAAACTATGAGAAAATTCAGCAACTACATCCTGCTAAAAGACAAATAAGATATTTGTCATAAGAAAGTCATTGCAAACTCATAGAATCATCATTATACCACAAAAAAGGGAAAATCTCACTGAGGTTAAGAGCATATATCAGAAAAAATAAAACATTGAGAACGTTATCACTTATGTTATCCATATGATGTGCATCACTTCTATAGAAACTGAAGATTTTCCAAAACTGCTGGATAAGACATGAATAAATGATAAAGAAACACACCTGTTTAAGCCTTGCCTTGTTCTGCACCTCCTGCAGTTTGAAATGTTATTAGTCTACTACTCATGTGAAAAAAGATTCAGAGATTGGGCGTTAGAATTTGCTGTCAAACAGACAACATTATAAAGTGAACCAAAATGGACAGAATATAGTACCAGGGAGAGATGGGCCTCTCTCATAAGCCATAAATGGTACTCCAATTTTCTGATTTCTGATCCATTTCAGACACATCACAAATGGATGTGGAACTTTAGAAACACAAAAGGACTCTTCTCTTTCCAATACTTAAGGTTTGCCAAAACAGGACTTCCTAATAAGAAATAGAATGTGGAAGCGGAAAAACTTGTTCCCGCATCCTCCTCCAGATATTATGTCAAAAGTTGATGCTGCCAAATGCAAAAGGCAGTAACAGCTCTATATGGGCAAGCAAGCTATGAGATTACTGAAAGAAAAGTTCTACAGGAATGGGGCCAAGTGTTTCTAAGACGTAAACAGCACAACCCCATTTAACAAATGAATCCTCACATTCCGGAATGCCACTAAACGAATGTTTTATCGAAGAGAATATTCTGCGAGACTAGGTGCATCTCGACTCATCCTATGTTCTACATACCCGCCAGAGATGACCCAAAATTAAAAATGTTTAGACGATGGGAGAGAAATCCTTAATTCTTGTTAGTGTAGACACTTCACAGGACGAAGTAATTTGACAAATCAGATATAACAGCAGTTCATGTAGGGAGACGAGCACCTGTTGTCTAACAAGCATCGCATTTTCTTCTTCGAGCTGTTCCACTGACTTCTCAAGATCTGAGGTGTAAGCCTATAGGAAAAAAAAAGGAAGTGCAACAGAAGCAACAAATACCTTCAGATCAACAGAAATGACCGAATACTTGCGCCCTTCATAAAAGTAAATTAAATGATTAAACGGAAGAAAGTTTCTTCAACCTGCTTCCTCTCCCTCGATCTCGCAGCCGACTCCCTGTTCTTTATCATCCTCCTCTGCTTCTGCTGCGAAGCCTTATCCACGGGATCCTGTAAGGGCCTCTTCTTCCCACCTTCCCCTCCGTTCCCGGAACTCGCATGCGAGCCATCGACCTGGATTACCTGCTGCTGAAGAAACCTCTCCCCCAAAGCAGGATCAACCACAAACCCTAACATCGGAATGCCCACCTGCTGTTGGACCGCCCCCGACGCGGCTCCGACGTCCTCATCAGCGACTGTCCCGGCCCTTGCGAGGAACGTCTCCAGCGTAATTTCTCCGAGCCCGGCCTCCTCGTACGCTGCCTCCCCCCTTCCATCAGCACCGCGATCCCCGGAAATCCCCTCCCACACCTCCTCCGCCGTCTTCCTCCCCTCTCTGCCCGCGTCCGCGACACCATTACTGTCCTCCTCTCCGCCCTGGTCCCCAGGATCAGGCGAGAACACTGCGGCGGCAGCGGCCGCCGCTGCCGCCCTGTCGGCATATAACTGACGGAGCAGGTCCTCCATGTTAAGGGAACCGAGGCCACCCATCGTCTGGTCGCCTGCGAACTCCGCCGCGTGACCGGCGGGGGTCTGGCGCACCAGATCCGCACTGGAGGATGAAGCCTGCGCCACCACCCGCGGCGACGCCATGGCGCGCCTAGCCAGGGTTCCTCCCGGCGGCTGCCACTAGGCCCACTACCACGCAGCTAGCTACACCTCTCTCTTCCCTTTCTGCTCCCCCTTCTCGCCCTCGGCCTCTGCTCTCCCTCTTTGGGGAAGCCCGGAGGAGGCGCTCCTCTGCCGCTTTATATAGCGCGGCCGCTGCGGGCGTCGTCTTCCGCCCTTTCCCGCGTGGTCTCCGGGAGCGTTAGCGGAAGTATGGTTGCAAACGAATCAATATAATGTACAAATAATTTGAAATTTAACTCGATAAAAACATAATTCGATTTATTTATTATATAAATAAATTAAATTTAAATAAAAATAAAAATTTAATTTATAAACGAGTCGAGTTTAAATAGAGATATGTTTGATTCGAATACGTTCGCGAACAACTCGTTAAGATACTCGATAATATGTTCGTTAAAATACTCGATTAATTACTCGTTAATATATTCAAATTATATTAATTTCTTAGTATAAATATGAAAATATTAACATTTATTTATTTTAATTTTTTTTATTAAGATACAAAATACTTATAAATATTAAAATATAAAAGATTAAATATGATGATATAAATATACAAATTATGAAAGGAAAGACTGTAGATAAACTAATACACTCGACAAGTAATTCGAATTTGACTCGGATGTTACTCGAATTTGGCTCATTTAATAAAATAAATGAGTCAAGCTTAAACAAAAAATTAAACTCATTTCGTAAACGAGTCGAGTATGAGCAAATACCTACTCAGTTCGTTTAAGCTCGTGAATAAATTTATTTATTCTTTAATTATAAAAATTATAAATATAATTGTTAAATATTTTAAATATGATATTAAAATAATTAAACAAGTAACTTACGAAGGATCTTAAAGTCTGACATTGAAATAAAAAATGGAGTTAGCAAATCGGTTTCCAATTAGTTGCAGTCGACTGTTCAGCCAATCGTTATGTATGTTTTTTGAAATGTGGATGGTAGCACATAATATATTGAATATAGAAGAATGTAGAAGTGTAGAGGTAAAAGCAACAAAAACCTCTATACAAAAAGCCTCACTCCAACCTTACCAACCCAAAAAGAAAAAGATTTAGTGCACTTTCATATTGCACTTAAGTGTAATATGATTAGACAATAAATTCACGTGACATCTAACAATTAAGTTGCCACTTTATCACTCTCCATGTGAGAGGTGCCATATGAATTTATTGCCTAGTCAATATGAAAGTGCACTAAGCTTTTCTCACCCAAAAATACCTCACCTCCCCAGGAACAAAAAGAGAGGTGATTAAGGATCTAACAAACCCCAAAACTCTAGTGTCAAGGTTGAAGGGTCCAGGATTTTATGCAGTCTCCACAACCCATCTTAACCGATATTGGACTATTCCCTTTCCAACAGAAGACTCTCTAAGTTTCCCAATAGTTTAGCCCAAACTAAAACTGGTGGGGACATCCGAGCCTGGGACCGGGCCAGTAGGTGCAAGTCTATCAAAGACGGAGACCATGTGCAGCGACGACGACGTCCATTTGGCTTGGCGATTGGCCGTCGGGCCACTAGTTTAGTTCTTTTATGATTTTGAGCCATTAGTGTTGTAATAAGGCCCATATGAGGCCCAATTGAGCTCTTTTTATTTTTATGTATTTTCGGGTCCGATTTTGGACCTATTTTTAGGCTTGGGGTTATTTCGGTCTTTGGGTGTTTAGTGAGGACCATTAGGGTTCCATCACTATAAATAAAGTGTAAACAGTTGTTTGAGAGGTTAATGAAGATTTGAAGATTGCTTTGGCTGCCGCCTTGGTTGTCTTCTTCAGCGGGGTGGAATCCCAGGGTGGAAGCCCTTCTTCAGCGGGGTGGATTCCCCAGGGGTGGAATCCCCAAACCATTGTCTTCTTCCTTCTGCCGCCAGCTCTCTCTCTCCCTCTCTGTTCGTTGGTTCTCTCTTCTCCACGCCGCTGTGCCGCATCATTTTGGTATCAGAGCCGGTCGGCTTCTCTTCAGAAGCCAGTCCGGTCTTCTCTCCTCTCTCGTGAACCACTGCACCGGTGCGAAGAGGCCCACGCCCCTGTTCCCAGACCCCTCCCCACTCTCGCGACCCCCTTCTCTCGGTCGCTCCACTTCCCCACCTGCGTGGGCGGACGCCGCACGCCTCTAGGCCGTTTCGTCTGACCCCGCCCCCCCCGTTTCCCGCGTCCGCTGCCGCCGCGCACCCGTACCCTCGCGTCCACGCCCCTCGCGGCCGCTGCTGCCACCGGTCCCCAGCGCCAGCGGAACCCCACGTCCGCCCGCGCCCCTCCACCCGCGAAGACAGCCCGTGACCGCCGCGCCCCTGCCCCGCTCGCGCTCCGTTGACCGCGGCGCGCCTTGCCACGCGCGCGACTTCGGCCCCGCGTGCCGGCGCAACCCCCGCTGCGACCCCGTGCCTGCTGCCCTGCTCGCGCGAGCAGGCACGTGGCCGCCCCGCGACCGCGACCCACTCGCCGCCAGCCGCTCTGCTCGCGAGCCTCACCAGCCACCCAGGCGCGCTTCCCCGTGCCACGTTCCCCACGCGTCGCCCTGCTCCCTCTCTCTCCCCCCGGACTTCCACACGCGCCGCCTCCACCCTCCCACCGCCACACGCCTCTGCTCCGCCTGACGCAGAGCCATCCAACCGCGCCCGCACCTGGCCCGCCAACTCCACCAGCCCACGCCCTCAGTCCCGCCTGTGTCGCGTCCAGGACCCCCCCCCCCCGGACGATCGCGAGAAGCTGGTCAACGCCCCGCCTCCCTGCGCGGCAGTCTACACGAGCGCGTGAGGGGCCCTCCTTCGCGACTGCCTCGCCGTCCTTCCGGTGTGAACGGAGGCCCCGCACGATCAGAGCCCGCAGCCCCAGCGGCCTCGCCGTCTTCTTCTACCCAGCCTCCTCGCCGTCTTCTTCTACACCCTGCTACCACCGGCCATCCCGCTCCGTTCCCCTGTTCGACGTAGGAAGGAGACAGCCCGGTCGAGTGTGGTCTTCCAGCGGCCCTCTCTTTCACGCCGCGGCTCTTGACCTCGTGGACGTGAGCCCTCGGTGCGGTGTGGAAGGAAGGGGAGGCCATCTGTCCTTCTGTGGACCGATCTGGACCGGCCAGCCCGACCGATCTGGACGGCCAGCCCGTCGTTTCAACGACACAGCACCAGTGCCAGCGCCGGCCCGAATCGAGTACAGATGCTTTCTGCACAGTCACACTAGTGCGATTATCAAATGGAAGAGTTATTTTGTTGATATTTGATCCACTACAATCATGCAATTACGTATCTCAAGCCGTCGTGAATTCACTTTCTCAAAGTGGGAAGCTAATTGTTCCTGAAAATGGAAGTATATGGGTACCGTTTTCTCTAACATTCAGAGAGAATTCGGAGCACAAAGATCTTATCTATCATTCTGGCGCTTGGGCTACAATTCCTTCACAGCAGTCGTCTATTTTGCCAACCGACAACTTTTACCTCATTGTGGGTCGGAAATGGTTACAAAGAGAGCGTGTTGAGGTATTTGCTGACGAGAGTTATTGTACCATCCGAGATCTTGATTATCCAGGGTGCCGATTCAAGTTTCCTGCATATGTGCCTAAAGCTCAAAGAAATTTACAGGTTAAAGCTTGTCAACCTGATTCCCAAGTGGCACTGCAACAGAAATTAGAGTCCACAATCTTGCCAACTGCGGATGATGCTCAGGTGGAGGTGCATTACCCACTGACACCCACTATGGTAGAGCCTGAGGAGATGATTGAGAATGTGGCTATGACTGACTCTATTGACGTACGCGAGACAGCTCATATAGTGGAGTCATGGGATCACTCTCTGTTCATTGAAGCCGGTTTTGATGCACTTTCTGATTATTTATTCGAGATCTCAACTCTCTCTGGCAGTCACCCGCCCATGAAAGATGTACTTTTTAGCATTGATTCCGGTGACTTTCATGTGGTGTGGCATGGTTTCGAGTTGCGTTGTCGGCACCAACCCCAGCTGTCTAGTTTGATTATATGCATGGGTATGGCAGTGCTCCAGTGGCTAGTTGCTCCCTTGTCTATTTCGAGAATTCTCCGACATTTCAAAACTCGAGGATGAGTTTTCTCGAATCAGGGGAGAATTGGTGGGGACATCCGAGCCTGGGACCGGGCCAGTAGGTGCAAGTCTATCAAAGACGGAGACCATGTGCAGCGACGACGACGTCCATTTGGCTTGGCGATTGGCCGTCGGGCCACTAGTTTAGTTCTTTTATGATTTTGAGCCATTAGTGTTGTAATAAGGCCCATATGAGGCCCAATTGAGCTCTTTTTATTTTTTATGTATTTTCGGGTCCGATTTTGGACCTATTTTTAGGCTTGGGGTTATTTCGGTCTTTAGGTGTTTAGTGAGGACCATTAGGGTTCCATCACTATAAATAAAGTGTAAACAGTTGTTTGAGAGGTTAATGAAGATTTGAAGATTGCTTTGGCTGCCGCCTTGGTTGTCTTCTTCAGCGGGGTGGAATCCCCAGGGTGGAAGCCCTTCTTCAGCGGGGTGGATTCCCCAGGGGTGGAATCCCCAAACCATTGTCTTCTTCCTTCTGCCGCCAGCTCTCTCTCTCCCTCTCTGTTCGTTGGTTTCTCTCTTCTCCACGCCGCTGTGCCGCATCAAAAACATTACTCTTAATCCCTTGAATCACTGCTTCTAGTCTTGAGTCTCTCTTGAAGATTCTGTTGTTCCTTTCGATCCACATGGCCCAAATAGTGGCATGCAAAATGATCCACCACAGGTCAGCCAATCGTTATGTATTTATATTTTATCCCAAAGGTTTATAAACCTATTAACAAGTATATTTCAAATAAACGGGATCAAGTGGGTGGTCTTCTTTTGGAGGTTGAACTCTTCACATACCAAAGACAATAATTCCTGAAAGTTTGGATTTCAGCCTCTTCATAAGAAGAGCATTTCTAAATTTGTACAACACAAAGAGTTCAGATTTGTCAAGTGACTTGAAATTCTCTCACCTTTGAGTAAACATTTGTACGTGATTCCTCACATGTCGGATGTAGTAGCAGTGAAGGGTATGATCGTTCGGAGTTTCTCACACAACCAATCCAGCCTTGAAGCAGTCTAACCAAAATTTTGAGTTGGGGATTGTGGAGAAGGTCGGCGCTGATCCTTGCACTATGCTGTGCAGCACCGTATGTAGAACCTTGCAGTGCCACGACCTGGACTGGACCGGACCGAACTAGTGTAATACGCTACTGTTCATACCATGCTCGGAGAATGAGAAATGATATGCTCCCGGCACGCGAAGGAGCCGTGCTCATCCACAGTGTGTCATGTGGAGGGACACGGCCCCCGATGTATTTAATATATTTTTTATTTTGTTTTTTTTAACCCTCAAATAGTGCACATAAATAATTGTATAGTGCACACAAATACCTATCTAGTGTACACAAATAATATAAGAATACACACAAATACAACTATTTGTGTGCATTCTTATATTATTTGTATGTACTATTGTGATATTTGTGTGCACAATAAGTCATTTGTGTGTATTATTTATGTGTAAAAAAAATAAAAAATACATTAAATGTACTGGGGGTCGTGTCCCTCCACATGGTACGTTGTGGAGGAGCACGGCTCCTTCGCGCGCCCCTATGCTCCCGGGAGCATAGCATTTCTCTTAGAGTAGAGCATAGCATTCCTCTTGGAGAATTGATCTACTCCGGTTTACCAATCCAGCCAAGTATGACCATCTCAGTCAGTGCTGACTTCAACTGAATGGAGAAGCTTGTTTTCTCCAATATAGCGTATACTGGCAAGATCTTTACCACGATGTTGCTCATGTACTTGAAGCTCAATTAGCTACTGAGCTGTAGCCAAGCTCCTTTCTCATGTTCATCTCTGCCATCCTCTTCCTCACTCCAATAACATCGTCCCAACGCCCTGTTGATGCATAAGCATCAGAGAGAAGTAAGTATCCACTTGTATCATGGGGTAGTATCTTGACAAGCTGTGCGCCCACCACCTCTCCCAGCAATGGATTCCCCTGCGTCCTGGAAGCACCAAACAACGCCCCCCATATCACCACATCTGGTTCCATAGGCATGGCCCGAATGATTTCCAGTGCCTCCTGTATCCGCCCTGCTCTGCCATAAAGATCGACCATACATCCATAATGCTTTAGGTTCGGCACAAACCCGTATTGTCTGGTCATCAGTGAGAAATACTCAACTCCAGCTTCCACCAACCCAGAATAGCTGCAGGAGGTCAGAACACCCAGGAATGTAAGTCCATTGGGTTGCACACCTGACCGCTGCATCTCCCTGAAGGTATCGATTGCTGCAGTCCCATCGCCATTCATGGCCAACCCATTGATCATGCAATTCCACGAGCCAACAGTAACAACAGGCATCGTAGAGAATATTTTGGCAGCGGCATCCATGGCCCCGCACTTGGAATACATGTCGACGAGGCTGGTCCCCAGTGTAACATTGAGGTCGAAACCTTTTACTGCAACGTACGCATGCACCATCCTGCCCAGCACCAAGTCCCCAAGCTTGGCACATGCACAGAGCGCGCTTACGGCGGCCGAGTTTGTCACCTCGATACAGGCTCTCAGCATTTCTCTGAACAACCTCAGAGCCTCGACTAAGCAGCCACAGGTAGCATATGCTCCGACCATGGCGCTCCATGAGACTCCAGTTCTGTGAGGCATTTCGTCGAACAAATGTCGAGCGTGCATCAAATCGCCACATTCCCCATACATGTGGACAAGGGACGTGCCAGCGTAGGTCTCGAAGTCGAGACCCATCTTGCAGAGGTGCCCATGGACCTGCCTCCCTTCACGCAGAGCCAGCCCTCGGGCACAGCACGCGAGCAGGAAGCAGAGAGAGTACCCATTGGGGCGGAGGCCCCGACAGAGCAAGTCCCTGTAGAAATCCACGGACTGGAGGGGCGTGGAGCTCCGGGAGAAGGCCTGGAGCAAGAGGTTGTAGGCGAAGACGTCCGGGTGTTGCACCTGGGAGAGGAGGAGCGCCGCCCGGCGGAGGTCCGGGGTTTCGAGCCTGCAGGTGAGGAACTTGATGAGGCGGCTCGCAGCGAAGGCGTCGTCGCAGAGGCCGGTGGCGACGGCTCGGGCGTGGATTTGGTTGAAGTGGGCAAGGTCCGGGGTGCAAGACTCGAGCTTGGAGAGGATGGGGTGGGTCAGGCTCAGGCGATCAGGAGGAGGAGGGGGGTGGCGAAGGTGGTAGTGACGGGGGATGGCGGCGGCTGTGCGGTTGAGGTGGCCGGGGGGTAGAAGAAGCGGTCTGAACAGGAGGGGTGTGCGTGCTGGAATGCTCATGGGCGGCGGTGCTGGTTTTCCCCGTGACCGTGCAAGTCCCAGTGCTATGCACGCTCTCTTCTTTCCTTTCATAAGTGCACCTCACAGACGGCATTGGGTATCCACTGTCACGATATGATTGGGTACCTCAATTGGAACCTGCGTCTGTCTGTCGTTCCCTACCTACTGCGCGACAGTGGACATCATCTTGCGGACCAGAGCAGGCCACGAGGAGGAGCCATGGGGGCAACCGGAAACGCCCCACCTACCCGCGCTCTCTAAATCGCAGCAGTAGCAGAAGCAGCTCTCTCTCTCTCGCACACACACAATGGGGTCTTCGGCGGCGGAGGCGGCACCGCGGCACCGCCCACGGTGGAGATCAACAACCTGGCCTTCACATACCCGGGGATTGACGGGCACCCGCCGCCGGGGTCGACGCCTCTCATCCAGGACTTCTCCCTCTCCCTCGTCGCTGGTGACCGTTGCCTGCTCGTCGGTTCCAACGATGCCGGTATGTGCTCAAGCAATGGCTAGATCTCCAAAAAGTTTGGAAGAACCTAGTTCAAAAAACTTCGGTTTCTTCGATTTTTATTCCTCTTCGATTTGGTTTCTTTTTCGTCTATAATGGAAAATTGTCGCAGGGAAGACGACAATCCTGAAGATAATCGGGGGGAAGCACATGGTGGAGCCCGGCATGGTCAGCGTCCTCGGCCGCTCTGCCTTCCACGACACCTCCCTCACCACCTCCGGTGACCTATCTTACCTTGAGGGCGAGGTAGTACTTCACTTGAATGAATACTCTGCAAGAGGAATATGGGAAAAACTCAGTCTTCTCGGCCTGGAGGCTTCAAATCCATGAATTCTTTTCTTTTCTGTTAACTGTGGAATCAGGGCTGACCACGAATTTCATAGATTTTGGAATGATTTGAGCCGATGATCCATAGGGCATAGGCAGCGATTCCTCAATCTCCTGATAAAATGTGTTTTCTTTTGGGACCCTTTGAAAGTGGAGGAGGGACGTCGCTTTTGCAGGTTTTGAGGTTTCCATACAGATGGATATCTCCGCCGAGAAGATGATCTTTGGAGTTCTGGGCGTCGATCCCAGGCGAAGAGATGAACTTGTAAAGGTAAGCTTCAGAGCTCATATCCACTACGTGCTAGTTCACTTGAAATTTTGAATTCAAAAGGAGAAGGGGAAGGGGGTAATCCCTTATGTTCAACCGAGTATGTGAATGTTGGGTTCTCTTGATGCTTGATGATAGCTCAGGTTCTAGATATTGATCTGCAATGACGGATGCACAAGGTGTCGGATGGCCAGCGGAGACGAGTTCAGATATGTATGGGCCTCCTTCGGCCATTCAAGGTTCTTGTCACATCTCAATTTCTTTGCTCTTGCAAGTGTTGATTTTCATCTACATTAGCTACTAATGTCTGTTCCTCTGCTCCAAAGGTTCTTCTTCTCGACGAGATAACCGTCGATCTGGACGTGTTGGCAAGGGCTAACCTTCTGAACTTTCTGAAGAAGGAATGCCAAGAGCGAGGAGCGACAATCATATATGCTACCCATATTTTTGATGGGCTTGAGAATTGGCCATCACATATTGTAATGTTTACTAAATTCTTTGTGTTTCATTCATGCCCATGTTATTTTTTTCAATACATAAGCTAATTGTGGTGAAAAGCAGGTGTATGTTGCCCATGGTAAGTTGCAATTGGCATTGCCCATGGAGAAGGTGAAGGAAGTGAGCAGTTTGTCGTTGATGGTTAGTATCTGCTAATCTTCATGTTTTTTTTTTCTGAGAAGTGGATGGTACCACAAAAGTATAATATGCTAATCTTCATGTTATAACTGGTTGACATTGAAAAGCCATAGTTATATGTGATGCTTGCCAATCTTACCAAAAATTTCAAAATTTTGACTGGTTTTATTTTTTGAGACTAAATCAGAGAAGGATAATACACATTAATCAGAAGGAACGAAAGTAAAATATATAATACCTTCATACAGGTAGATACCTACTTGCATGGCATCAACTATTCAACCATACTTATTCTATCAATATGCATAAAAGAAGGGTTCAAAGAGATGTCTTTTTTGGCCTTAAAACTTAATTTCACAAAAGCCAACGAACCTTTGTTGGCTTCTCTTCCTCCATCCATTCCCATCGCCCAGCCCTTGAAGAAAAGAGGAGAAGACTGAAGGTTGCTAAAACATGAATATGAAAGTATATTCCCAAATGCAACCCCAATATCAACGATTTCTTTTCTTGTCAACTCCTTTATTACTTTCAATGGGAATCATCTTAAAGAAAACTCAGGATATTATCTTAATTTCCTAGTGGTTTCAAGACTCAAGGCCATTTTCTTCATGTCTCCTGTGTGCACCTGACCTAGCTGTTTAGTATTTTGCACAATCATCTTTTTGATCAACTTTGTGGTTTGGACCTTCAACGTGTAAGAAGTTTGAATGATCTTCTCTGGCTCCTCTGTGATTTTGTCTCAGTAATTGCAATTCCCTTTTTTGTCTTCCATCTGACAAGAGATCTCTCTGGTGGATTTTAGAGAACTGTGGAGAGTTGGTTGAGGAAAGAGCGCAATGAAGACAGGAAGAGAAGAAAAGAAAGAAAGGCTAGTGGCCTTCCAGAGTTTGACAGCCTGGTCGAGGGGAGTCGGGTGGTGGGAGATCCTGCTCGTGCTGCTGTTCGAATAATGAACGATGGCTGGGCCGGTGGAAGACTTCACTCCACCTTAGCAGGAGAAGAGAATTTCTTCTTCAGCTCAAACAGAGTCTTGAGGCAGTAGGAAGACACCATATTCCTCAATTCTGTGATGGTGGCATTTATCTTTTTCCCTTTGTGATTGTGATGAGAATGATGATTTTTTTCTGTGCCCAAAAGGCCTCGTGGATTATTATACGGATGGCTAGCATCAAGAGTAGCCTAATGATAAAAGTGAATCATTGATAGGTCAAGCAGGAGAACTCATTATCTCCCCATTATCCTTGTAATATCTTGTGTTACGTTACACTACAGTGATTGGTATTATTCCTGGGTTAATACAAACTCTAACGAATGTTCTCTGAATCCCAGCTTCCTATTTGGTATCCTGTTGATGTGACTGTTATAAATGCATAGATAGCTGTTCTTTCTGTGTGTGGGGCAGTCATCACCAATTTGTATACTCTTCTCAATGTATCTCCATTCTTCAGTTGTTTGCTGTCGCTCTGGGCCTCATTTTTTTCTCTCAACGTGGATGTCATTGTACAACAACTGGGATTTTAAGAGCATTCAGACAACTACATGACTGCAAAACATACGCAGGTATCTTAACATGGATTGTTGAATCGAGAATGTCAGGTTTCTGTGAAGCATCCTCTCATGCAAAACATAATTTCTGAATACAGTGAGAATTTTCCCCAGTGTTTGCTACTCCCCTTACTTTTCCAAGGTTATGAGCAGTAGCAACATGGGTTGTAGGGTATCGTTCAAGTTCTTTCCCTGCCATCTTTCTTCGCTGGCTTTTTTTTTTTTTTTGCCATTTTTTGGGATGCTCATCT
Organism: Colocasia esculenta; assembly: GCA_014218235.1. NCBI lineage: Eukaryota > Viridiplantae > Streptophyta > Magnoliopsida > Alismatales > Araceae > Colocasia > Colocasia esculenta. The sequence continues at coordinate 10,037,701 of CM024755.1, read as the reverse complement.
CTATGCAGCACAATGTCTCACTGGAAAGCAGAGCATGGCCTCCAAAGCTTAGACTCCTTGAGAAAGACTTAGCACCTGTTCAGTGGCGGATCTAGAATTTTCGTTCAGTGGGTGCATTCTTAGACGTATTTTTTTGATCCAGTGGGGTCATTAATGGTGAAATTTTACATCACTAATAGAAATTTTTCAATCCAATAAAATCACAGAACCCTATTGGCCCCAAGGTGGCTTCGCCACTGCACCCGCTCTGAGGTGGGTGGTTACTGTCTGTCCTAGACACATATGTGTGGGCATTCGTCCGCCCCAAAACAGGCACTTAGCCAATTAGCTTTTCTCGGACTCCAAACAGTGTTCCTCTCCACATAACTCTTGTGGCATGTCCTACATGAGGCAACTGCGACAACAGAAGGAAAGGAAAGAAACCTCTCAAAATGCATAGTTGCCTGGGTATCAAACAGGGAACAATCCATTTCTAACATCTCACTCTCAGTCTAAAAAACATCTGAAGATTACAATCTTCAGGTCTGGATCATCACCCATAAATTTCTTATACTATGTTCATACTTAGAATAGCTTGATTTAACTTTGCAGATTAATAAATAATTCCGTTCGTTAATAACTTTTAATGCTCATGATTCTGCTTTAAATTAAGGTCTAAGCAGTTGATGGCTTCAATCTTTTTTTTTTTTTCAAAGCCCAAGAGGGCCGATTTATTATATTTAAAAAGAAGAGTCTGAGAACAGAAATAAACCGACTACAAGTCAAGGTAAAATGAGAGTTAGCTAAAACTCCAAAAAAGATCATCCCAAGAGTGAGTGCGTTGGAGGACTGTCCGAGGTCGTACTAGTCTTGGTCTTTGAGAGTGCTCCATCTCATCTTCCTCTCTAATTCTAAATTGTTTGCTTATTAAAAACTAAATTCAAATTATGAAAAAATCCAAGCTTTTTTTGTAGCAATCCCCTAAATTCAATAACTTTAATTCCTAAAATGTTTTTGATAAAAATCGAACCAAGCCAAGCCGTGGTAGAAATCCCTAGGTAGAATGGCCAAACCAACCCGGTTCGCAGCTTCCCAAACCGAACCCATCTTGACCCACCATCATCCACGTGTGATCGTTAATCGACGGTCCAGATGCTCTGGACTTCCCCACGTGCGTAGGTCTCCAAACGAAGCGAACTCCCACTCGCGGGCGCGCGCGCGTTCGTCCCCGCTCGCACTGGCTTCACGCCGGCGAATCCTCCCCCGCCCCCCCACAGGTTCCTGTCTTCCTCCTCTCCGTCGAGTTCTCTTCCGGCTGTAGTCTTCGATTTATGATTTCAGTAGCGGACCTGGTCTGTAGAGCAAAGAATGATCTCTTCCGAGGGTTCTTGTTCGGGGAACTCTCTATTGGTTCGGCGTTTTTGTTCACTTTGATGTTTCTCTGTTCTGTACTGCACTTACTCTTATTCCCCCTCATCCCCACTCTACCCAGATGATGGCAGATGATGATGGTTCGGCCTACCAATTGTCTTTGTGTCAGTTGCCTGCCCACCACCTTAGGAAGTGCTTTAACCTCGTCTATCATATCCATGGAGGCCCACCGTGGGTCCTCGGCCCTAACCAGCTTCACAGCTGCCGTCCCACAACCCCAGACGCCAAAACCCTCCGCAGTGACATCCACAAAGCTGATGAAAGCCTAAGTTGCCCATGGTTTGTTTGCCAACGCCCGGGAATTGTTTGATAAAATATCGCACCGGGATGTTGTCGGGAATTGTTTGATAAAACGTCACACCGGGATGTTGTTGCATGGACGACCATGATCTCTGGCTACGCATTGTCAAGCCAGCACCATGATGCGCTGCTGGTGTTCAGGGAGATGATGGGTGAGGGCGTATCTCCCAATGCCTATACCATCTCCAGTGTGCTCAAGGCGTGCAGAGGTGCAGAGTTGTGGCCTGCCATGGCTGCAGTGCATGGGCTGGCTGTCAAGTGCGGTGTGGACAGCCAGGGATATGTGGAAAATGCATTGTTGGATGTGTACATGGCAAGCCACGGTGAGGGTGAGGGCATGCACGATGCATGTGCCATCTTTAAGGGGATTGTGAAGAAGACGGTAGTCTCATGGACAACGATGATTGCCGGCTATGTTCACCATGGTGATGGGCACACCGCTGTTCAAGCTTTCCAGCATATGCTTCAGGTATGAAATCAATTTGGGCTGCATGCCCACTATATTGTTGTCAGTGAAGTCATTGGTGAGCGGACAATCCATGGCTAAGTTATGATTGAAGAAAGATTTGCAATGTCAAGGTGACAGTAAATTGAAGTATGTTCTAATATTCTCTTATTTAACCACTGTGTAAGTGCAGGAGGGTGTAGAGCTAAAGTCCACTCAGTTGTTCTGCTGTGATCAGAGCTTGTGCCTTGATTGGATCCTTGACTTTTGGCAAGCAAATTCACACTGCTGCAGTTAAATTTGGGTATCAGACAAACCTTCCTGTTTCAAATTCCTTAATAGACATGTACTGCAGATGTATGAGCTTATCAGAAGCAAGGCAATATGTCAGAGAAATGCCCAAGAGAGATTTAATCACTTGTAACACCATGATATCTGGTCTTGAGAGACTTAATTCTACAGAAGCATTGGAGCTACTAATTGAGATGAGTTCACATAATGTTCAGCCCAACTGCTTCACCTTTACAAGCATTGTTGCTGTCTGTGCAAATTTGGTGATTCTGAATTTTGGGCAGCAGGTTCATGGAGCTATAGGATATGGAGGAAACATACCATTAGCAAATGCACTTATAGATATCTATGCAAAGTGTGGCAATGTAGTTAAATCATGTAGGATATTTAATGGGATGGATCAGAAGGACTTGGTTTCTTGGACTTCTATGATGATTGGGTATGGAAACCATGGATTTGCAGAGGAAGCCATGAGGCTTTTTGATGAGATGGTCTCTTCTGGTATCTCACCTGATCTTGTTGTCTTCATGGGGCTTCTAAATGCTTGCAGCCATTCTGGTCTTGTAAATGAAGGCTTGAAATACCTCAATTTGATGGTGGATTATAATGTCACTCCAAACCAAGAGCTTTATGCGTGTGCCATTGATTTGCTAGGTCGAGCTGGACGATTAAATAATGCTTATGAATTGATGGAGAGAATGCCTTTTGAACCAGATAGATCAGTTTGGGGTGCTCTTCTTGGAGCTTGCAGAATGCATGGAAATTCTTCCATTGGCAAATTTGCTGCACAAAGGATAATGGATCAAAAACTGGAATGTGCAGAGTCTTACATCATGCTTTCAAACATTTTTGCTGCTGATGGTGACTGGGGAGAGTTTGCAAGATCGAGGAGGCTGTTGAAAGGAACAGGGAGCAGGAAAGAGGCAGGGAGAAGCTGGATTGAGGTGAGAGGTGTTGTTTCTAGTTTTGTTGCTGGAGATGAGTACCATCCTCAGATGGGCTTGGTATATGAAATGTTGTGGTTCATGCTTGGAAATATGAAGACCAAAGAGCTTGTTTATCCTTTTATTAGCTAGTTATATGTGCTTCTCTGCATCCAAAGGTTCTTCTTCACAACCAGATAGCCTTCCATCTAGATGTCTTTTCCATCACATATCCTATGTTCAGAAAAACCTTTGTATTTCATCCAGGTTATACTGTTTCCTCCATTCCTCTGTTTCATAAGCTAAATGTGTGGCATATAGGTGTATTTGCCCATGGTAAGCTGCAACTGGCGTTGCCCATGGAGGAGGTGAAGTAAATGTGCAGTTTGTCGCCAATGGTTGGCTCCTGTTAATCTTCATGGTATGTGGTTGATCACGTCGTTCCAATGCGCATTCATATTGAAAAGCCATGGATGTATGTGATGCATGTTAGTCTTACAACAGCTTTTTATTGTTTTTATTCTTTCAGACTTCCTCAGGAGAGGAATGGTGAGGACAAGAGGGAGAAGAAAGGAAAGAGAGAGAGGAGGCCTTCCAGGACTTGACAGTCTGGTCGAAGGGAGCTGTGTGAGGGGTGATCGTGGTCATGCTACTGTTTGAAGGATGAACAATGGTTCGGCAGGTGGAAGACTTCACTCTACCTTAGCAAGTGAAGAAATTTCTTCTTCAGTCCACACGTCTTGAGGCAATAGGGAGACACCATCTTCCTCGCTTGTGATGGTGGCATTCATTTTTTTCCTTAGTGATCGGCAGGAATGATGATTCTTTTGTTGCCAAAAGCCATCATAAATATATGCAGATGCTAGCATCTTGTAAGAATATACTGATGCTACCAGTGAATCATTGATCGGTGAAAAATACTTATTGCACTTTTCAAATGCACTTGGAAGTGCACTTCTATCTTTCCCACTGGCCAATGTACTTGTGACATATTGTGTTTGTCACGTCCTAATAAAAATTTATTTATTAAAAATGACAAAAAACAAACTTAAGAAATAAAATTTATATTCTCATACATCTAACATTGTCATAGCGGAAGCTTAATTACATTATACTTCTCATTACTGTCCATAAGAGAAGTAGGAAACAAAAAGAAAACTTAATTACATCTCACTCCTTCATTACTAAAGTAAACTAAAGATATTGGACTTTTGAGGACTGGTTGTCTCTCTCAACATACTCCCCCTTATGCATTTTGCTCATCTTGATCACCTGAAAAAAGTAGGATTTGATGAGCTAACAAGTCCAGTAGGATTCAATCTACTAATCAAAAGAATTAAGATAACCAAGATTAGGATAAGAAGTTTAACTGTTAGCAATGCTGGATATCAAAGATGACTAGATGACCCTGTCAATTAGATAACAATTGTGAAATAGGAATACTGAATTAAGATTACATGATCAAGAATTCAGAATAACAACCACGTTCTGGTTCAAATTCATATCCAACTCATGATAAAATAACATAATGACTAATCAAGCTAGCATTGATGCAATGTCAAACATCCATAGATCTTTTATCGTTCCGTACGGTCACTAAACGAATTCGGATGCTCCTCCCAGGATTGGACCAGCCCCATTTACACATGCATATATCTCAAATGAGTCTAAAGACCCACAAATTGTCATCATAATTCATGCTTGTAAAAGACTCAAGTGGGGGTACACAAGTACTCAAGATCTCTTATAAAATAAAGGTTCAGGATTCAATGTCAAAATTTACAGAAGGTTGTAGACATGTAGGAATCAAATACACTTGAGGTGTTCAAAGACAATTCATAGTGGAATATGGATGACATTTGAATGATCTTTCTCAGTGATATAGTAGTTGGAATCCAAAGAAATAAGGAAAACAACTAGTTGGGTTAATACCAAAGTGTCTCACCTTTGGTTAGACATGAAACAGATCAAGTTGAACACCTCAGACAGGTGTATGTCGACAGTTACTGTCCTCCCAGAACCAGTTTCTGGGACCTAAACACTACCTGTCGACGGGCCAAGGTCGGCTGTCGACAGGTGAAGGCCATCTGTCGACAGATGAAGGCTATCTGTCGACAGCTGCTGGTGGTTCTGCATTATTTGGGTTTTGGAAGCATGAACCTTGTCGACAAGTGGGTTCTGGCTGTCGACAGACGCAGGCTAAACTTCCAAAAATGATGTAAAACTACCACATGGAACTCTACTAATAGGGTGTTTAGGAACATTTTTTTTTAACTATTTCTATCTAAAAATTAATGATGTCTCCGTTTTCTACTAAAATTTTAAAATTGTAAAAAATTTGTTTTATCTGTTTGGCAAGAAGTGTTTTTTTTTTTTTTAAGTTTGAAGGCCTTGTGGGGTGGGTGGGGGAGGGGCCAGCGTGGGGTGGGGAAGGGGGAGGGTGCGCAGGGGGCAGGGAGGGCGCCTGCGAGTGGGAGGGGAGGGGGGAGGAGGAGGGCGCACAGGGGTGCGGGAGGGCGCCGGCGGGGGGTGGGGGAGGGTGCGCAGGGGGCTGGGAGGGCACCGGCGGGGGTGGGGGAGGGCGCTGGCGGGTGGGAGGGGAGGGGGAGGAGGAGGGCGCACAGGGGGGCGGAGAGGGCGCTGACGGGGGGTGGGGGAGGGGGAGGGTGTGCACGGGGCGGGGAGGGCACCGACGGGTGGGAGGGGAGGGGGTGGGGGAGGGCGCCGGCGGATGGGAGGGGAGGGGGGAGGAGGAGGGCGCACAGGGGGGTGTAATCATAGGGATTGTACCCCCCTCAACACAAACATGAATATCAAATGTGATAGCATGTAAAATAGGATGTGATCGCCACCTAGAGTATTGCTAAAAAAAAAGAAATGTATATGCTAATTACTCTAGGAAAGGGAGAGAGAGAACGGAGGAGTACCTGATGTCGCGGCAGGGTTACCTGTCGCGATGATGCTGAGAACGCATCGTCATTGCCCGCCACGTCTCTTTGTCGCGTCCCTCTCCTCCGTCGCGTTCTCTTCTTGTGCGAGAGATGATGGATGTGACCTTCTTCCCGTCCTCCAGCCGGCCAGAGGATGAGAGCTTCTCGTGGATCTTCGCTTGGGTGCCTGCCAAAACAACGAAAACAATAAATAAAACCCTATTAGACTATGTTAAGTGTAGTAGTTATTCTTAAATGAAAGAAAGATGTGGAGTATGGAGGGAACGGACCTGGGGGGTGATTTTTTAAACCCCTTGGGTAGTAGGAAAACGTGGGGAGGAATATGCATGGGGAGAAATCATGGAAGAGGAGAAGGAGGAATCCTAACTCATGTATACATGTGTAAAAATGTGGAAAAGAAAGTAAAAATCAAAACTAAACAGATACTGCCCCGTTTGATGTGATTCCTGTTGGAGGTCGGAGAGGAGGTTGTCATGAACAACTTTCATGAAGACATCTTGAAGAGATCTGGCCTGGTTTGGGCTGTGGAAGAGACGATAATCCCGCATGTGCAGATCTCGATATGAGAGAGAGAGTGAAGATCAATCTGCTGTAACTTTTTGCACAAGCCACCAATCGACATGATTCCACTTCGAGGTTGAAGAGGGCTCTGTGGAGAGTAACTTTGATGAAGAAACCTCGAAGGGATCTAGCCTGGTTCGATCTCCACAAGTCGTGCAAGTCCTGCTGGTCCTGGAGGAGATATGAGAGAGAAAGAAGGAAAACGGGAAGAACAGCTCCTCCTCTGCCTTGGGGACGATGGGACCTCGTGGGCAGAGCCTCCAAGGACCTCTCCTCATAGTGGTAGCCTTCCTCTCTCCCCTAGAGAGTCCTAGGATGTGTTCAAGTGAGAGATAGAGTCCAATTCCGAGTTAGAGAGAGAGTCCAAGTTGTGGGAGAGTTTAAGAGTCTATATAGAGTTTGGATGAACTTGGGGGCTCCCTAGGGGTGATGATAGGAGGTTTGGGTCGTAATCCAACTCAAAGAGACTTTAGATAGGCTCTAGGATGGAGAGAGAGGCAGAAAATCACGTAAAAACGTGTTTACGTGCATGGCGCTGTCGCGTCGGATCGTGGGGCCACGTTCTGGTCGCGACCATGCACCAAGTCGCGACTATAAGACAGTCCGCGTAGGTCCCACAAAAAGGGCCATAACTCTCTCCACATACATCGTATTGATGAGCCGTTTGTTGTGTTGGATTCTAGACTCAGAGAGCTACAAAATGATAGTATGATATGCCAAATTTGGATTTGAAATGAGGACGTTATGAGCTCTCAAAGTGAAGGCATGTTCACAGGATTGGGCAGATTGCACAGTTTTAATGTTTCAAGTGGATCTTGGCCATGGGCTTGAGAATGGGCTTGAAATTAAGGGTAAATGAGCTCATGATGGGCCAGAGAAGGACTCCAAAGTGATGATCAATTTGGGGCATCAATGATATGGATAAGAAATGTGCTCAACTTATAGGCCGAAAACAGGTGTCTACAGATTGCCCCTCCTTGATGCCCACTTTGCAAGGGAGCGAAGCGGAAAGAGAGCGAAGTGTAATGAAATGGAATGGAGCGAGGATGAAGAAGAGTGGACTGAAAAGTGGGTATCAAGGTAAAAAGACACCCGTCACAACCAATAAGCGATATAAATTCTCCGGAAGACTCCGAACAAACCTCAAGGAAGGGCGAGCACGGACGGCTCCTGTCTGGAACGACAAAAATGAAAGCAAAAGAAGGATGATTAACCTCTTGATTAAGAGGTACCCTAGCCGATTGGCTTGTAGGTTTCATCTTGGAAGGACATGTGCGTGCCAGGCGGGTCACGATGATGCAAGGCCTGGGAGCGGTTCGCAACCAAGACGGATCAGGGGGAATATTTAAGCTGATTTGGATGAAATGAGGGAGTAAATTCCAGACAGGAGTCATACTGGCCAACTGGACCAAGTGACTAGTTTAAAGAAGACGTTCAAATTGTGAGTGGAATCTGATTTCTTGTTCAAGAAACTTAAGCTTGATTGATCATCACCAGGGAAGCAACCTTTGACAAATCATGAGGCATGAAGCTCAAAGTCCTACATGATGCATGCTGGGCTAAAATAAAAAGAAATCACCAAATCAATATGCAATGAAATGAGAAAATAGAAAATACTCAAGGATAATATTGTTAAGCCGAATAAGAACGGGTCAAGAGACTACCTGCAACCGCAGTGTAGGCCTGAATCTATCGTCCCCAAACTTATTTAACTCAACGGCCTATCCAGCGATTAGCAATGTGCACCTAGATCATCACTGTTTTTGTTGAAGGGGAATTCAGATCCCAAAACACATTGAAAACTAGCCGGTCCTTGAGATAATATAGTAGCATAAGTACCATATAGTAATGCAAGGGAGAAAGGTTAGGGATACTTACCTGAACTTACCTGTGGAGCGCAGAACTCGCCATTTTTTTTGGTTTTGCTTTTTCTGATTTTTTTTGTTTTTTGTGTGTGTAAATGAAGCAATAAACAAAGTACTAAACAAGCTAACAACAACAAGCATAAACAACTCAGTCATCCACATGATTGAAACAAAGCACTGAAGAACAACCAGGTTCACACATAGAGAGTCATCTCATGGAGCCATTGAGGGAGAATATGTGACGGTTCTCGTCATTCAGACCCGTTAACCTAATAGCAAGCCGGAATCGAGTCCGCCTCCCGCGAACGGGCCGAAGCCTCGCAAGGGATATCAAACCACGAGTCCGTAGAAATATAAAGAAATTAACTCAAACATTCATAAGATCTGCTAATCTCACAAATATTTACATGATAATACATGGTCATAGCATAACTGTAGCCAAACTACAACAGAACCTGGGGCATACCCCGAGGTGCACAACAGTAAAGTAGAATTACACTGCTGGTGGTGCAGACCCTCCACTAGACGATGGACGTGAAATCTCTGGATCTCCCTCACCTGGTAGAAGGTAGGGGTGAGCCTCACGTGTCACTGGCTCAGTAGGGAAACTCCCTAGAAACCGAGCAAACCAACACAAGTAGTAAAGCAGGAAGTGCTACACTAACAATTTATAATAATATCAAGCAGGATATAAAACTGTAAGTACATCTTACCATTTGCCGCTTATCCAGAATCAACGTAACTAAATAAACGGCAACACCAAACAAGTGTACGAGCTACTGTAGAGAAAACGCCACACTCGAGCCACGACAACTGGTTCGCGACACCAGTTACTGACCCGGACAAACCACACAGGACCACCTCTCAGTCTCGCAGCCACGGACGAAAGGTCCAGCTGCCGCTCCACTAAACAAGTACAAGAACTGCGGAGTCCAACTAAACCACCACAACCTGCAAGTCACACACCTCGCAGGCCCATGCCTAGCACCTTTAGGGACTCTGGCCTGAGCTCCCTAAAGTGAGACACTGGAAAACAGGACTAGCTGGGGTCCAATACGTCTACTGGTGTCCGTCTCCCCCAACTACGAGCGCGCTACAAGCGACAACACAACCAACTCTCTAGTCGCTGTCCCACTGCCGTCTTTCCCTCGGCCGGACGTACTACTCAACACTAGAGTGAGGGTGTCCAGGAAGACGACAAGACCTCGTCGGTACCCAGTACCGGGACAAGCCCCGAGCACTCACGTGCCTGGCTCACACAAAACCTGGGGCTCCCAACTGAAGAGGTATCCATGGAAGGCGTTAAACTACACACCACGTACACATAAACCACGTGCACCACGCTCAAGCCACGTGAAACCTTCTCGTAAATCGCGTGAACAACAAGTAAACTATTCACCACATGCTACTCGAGCGAAGAGAGTGCCAATGCACCTCTTTCCATCACCATATAGCATAAACTGTGCTGAAAAGATAATTCTACACAAACATTTAAACTCGAAAGACAACATTCGGCTGTTGTCGCGGCGGCGCGATAGACCGCCTTCAGAACGTGACGGTTCAGGGTGTCGCGACCTGGTCGCGACTCCCACAGCGACCGCGACAGCTGGTGCGATCCCTGTCTTGAACCCTTCAATCTGATCACCCCAATCTCTTCATAACCATTAGTTCACGGTCCGTTTTCATGTTTTAATGTGTTCCTACACATGCTATCTACGTTTTAGAAAGCAGGAAACACATTAACCACTTCTTACGAGAATCCCACGGATCAAAACTCAGGAAATCTCCCTACCTTTGCGAAGAACGCGAAGAATGAAGCCCGTACGAGGTTCCTTCCACTCCAAGCAACGTCCTCGCGGTGGAAACTCGTCGAACCGAGCTCTAGCAAGCCGAATCACCCAAAAAACCACAACAAAACCCTCTGGCCGAACAGAGCTTTCACTTGCTCTGTTCTGCTAGGGTTACTTAAAAACATAACGCAGGTAAGAACGCGACGCTTTACACGACTGCGATCTAATCGCGACGCTCAAGACTGTCGCCTTAATCCGCTGACGACACCCGATTACTCAAAATGGCGGTTTTATGAACGCGATGCTACGGACTGTCGCGATCATATTGCGACACTCCGCACTGTCGCGATCTCATCGCGACCCTCCAAACGATCGCGTTAGCAATCGAGAAATAGAGAACGCTTTGGGCAAAAGTTCAAAACCTACGGAATTCACCTGCTACACACATGTCATCGGCCATACACTAGCCTCCACTTCCACACAAGAACGATCCGAACGGTCGGAACGTTACATTACTATCACCTAAAAAGAAATTTCGTCCTCGAAATTAAAATCAAAGCCAATTATCAAAATTTCACTTTAACTAACATGATACTATCACCTAAAAAGAACAAAACTTACTCAAACAAGTATGGATATGTCTTTCTCATTTCTTCTGCTAACTCCCAAGTATTTTCACCACCTTGTCTATTCTCCCATCTAACCTTTACTAACTCAATTTCCTTGTTTATGAGTTTTTGAGTTCTGTGGCCTGAAATTTGCATTGGATACTCCGGCATTGTCATATCCGGCTTCAAATCATCTCTTTGATAGCTGACAACTTGGGATGGGTCCTTGATATATTTCCTTAACATTGAGACATGAAAAACATCATGCGCATCCGTGAAGTCTGCTGGCAAGTCCAATCTATAGGCTGTTTCACCCAATCTTTCTTTGATTTGAAACGGTCCAACATATCTTGGGCTCAGTTTACATTTCTTACTGAATATTAGTACACCTTTAGTAGGAGATACTTTTAGAAATACATAATCACCCACTTCAAATTGTAATGGTCTACGTCTATCATCTGCATAACTCTTCTGGCGACTCTGAGCTGTTTTCAATTTCTCTTGGATGAATCTCACTGTTTCTGCACATTGACGAACTAATTCTGCGCCCAAAACTTGCCTTTCACCTACTTCATGCCAATTTAACGGTGATCTACACGGTCTACCATACAATGCTTCATAAGGTGTCATTTCGATACTTGAATGATAACTGTTATTATATGCAAACTCTACTAGACCCAAATGACGCTCCCAAATGCCTCCCCACACAAGACAGCAAGCTCTCAACATATCTTCAATAGTCTGAATTGTTTTTTCCGTCTGCCCATCTGTTTGTGGATGATATGCTGAACTATATCTTAGCTCTGTGCCGACAACTCTTTGTAAACTCCTCCAAAAACCTGAAGTAAATCGAGGATCTCGATCTGAAACTATAGTAACTGGTATTCTATGCAAAGGTATAATTCTTTCCAAATACAACTTAGCTAATCTATCAACTGACCAAGTCATACTAACTGGTAGTAATCTGCAAACCTTGGTCAATCTATCCACAAAAACCCAAATTGCATTATGACCTGATGAACTGGGCAAACCAACTATGAAATCCATTGCTATATCATCCCATTTCCACTGCGGAATGGGTAATGGTTGCAACAATCCTCCTGGTTTCTGATGCTCTGCTTTTATTTGTTGACATACTACACATCTGGTTATAAATTCTGCAATTTCTCTTTTCATATGCGGCCACCAAAAATGCTTTTTCATATCTTGATACATTTTAGTGCTACCTGGATGGATAGTATACCTTGATCTGTGAGCTTCCTCCAAAACTTTCTGTCTAATTTCAGCATCTTCTGGGACATACAATCTTCCTTTCAATCTAGCCACATTATCACGCCCCAAATTCACTTCATCCATTCTAAGAATGTTTGCCAAATTAACATCAGCTCTTTGTGCCCCTACTATCTGCCAGTAAAGAGAAGACTCTACTGCATTAGTTGCTAGTATTGCTCTGCGTTGACTGCTTGGCACATATAAAGAATTCTCCGCCACATTCTCATAAAGTTTCAATTCTCTGATCATAAGTTGATTCATAACCACTTTTCTGCTTAATGCATCTGCCACCACATTTGCTCTGCCCGGATGATATGCCAAATTGAAGTCATAATCTTTTAAATATTCCATCCATCTGCGCTGCCTTAGATTCAAATCTTTCTGAGAGAAAATATATTTCAAACTCTTATGATTAGTGAAAATTTCAAATTTTTCACCATACAAATAATGACGCCAAATTTTCAATGCAAAGACAACCGCTGACAGCTCTAAATTATGAGTTGGGTAATTCTCTTCATGTTTTTTCAATTGTCTGGAGGCATAAGCAATTACTTTACTATGCTGCATCAATACTGCACCTAAACCTCTCTTGGATGCATCTGCATATAAAACAAATCCACCATTTCCCGATGGAATCTCTAAAACTGGTGTTGATGTCAACCTTTTCTTCAATTCTGCAAAATTGCGCCTACACTCCGAAGACCACACAAAAGAAACACCTTTTCTTGTTAACCTCGTCATTGGTGCTGCTATCTTGGAAAAGTCTTGGATAAATCTTCTGTAATAACCTGCCAAACCCAGGAAACTCCTAATCTCAAACACAGTCCTCGGCTCTTCCCATTTCATTACTGCCTCAACTTTAGCTGGATCCACTGCAATACCTTCGCCTGATATCACATGACCCAATAACTGAATCTCCTTCAACCAGAATTCACATTTATTAAACTTAGCAAATAACTGATGATCTCTTGGTATCTGCAAAGTAATTCGCAAATGATATGCATGCTCTCTTTCTGATACTGAATAGACTAATATATCATCAATAAAAACCACTATGAACTGATCCAAGTACTGATGAAATATTCTATTCATTAAATTCATAAATGTTGCAGGTGCATTTGTCAATCCAAAAGGCATCACAACAAACTCATAATGCCCATACCTGGTCCGAAAAGCTGATTTCTCTATATCCTCTTCTCTGATCCGCAATTGATGATATCCCGATCTCAAATCTATCTTGGAAAACACCTTAGCTGATTGTAGTTGATCAAACAAATCATCAATCCTAGGAAGTGGGTATTTATTCTTAATTGTAACTTTATTCAGCTGCCTGTAGTCTATACACATTCTTAGACTACCATCTTTCTTTCTAACAAATAACACTGGCGCTCCCCAAGGTGATTGACTAGGCCTGATAAAACCTTTTTCCAACAATTCCTGCAATTGCTTCTTCAATTCCTTCAATTCTGTTGGAGCCATTCTATATGGTGCCTTAGAAATAGGTAAACTGCCTGGTTGCAATTCCACTGTAAAATCCACTTCTCTATGCAGAGCTAAACCTGGCAACTCATCAGGGAACACATCTGCAAATTCTCTAACCACTGGCACTGAATCTACAGACTTATCAGATTCAACTAGACTAACAGAGGCAAGATACGCTACACATCCCGCATTAATTAACTTTCTAGCTCTAAGTGCAGAAATAATAAATTTGGGAGTGTAAAAAGGTATACCTTGAAATTCAAACACTTCGCCACCAGGTCTGCAAAATCTGACTTTCTTCTTTCTACAATCCACCATTGCCCCGTAGGCCTCTAACCAATCCATTCCCAAAATCACATCATATTCTTTCAATGTTAAAGCATATAATGTTGCAGGCATTTGATTTCCATGAATCACTATTGGAACATCTTCTAAAAAGCAAGAAGTCAACAAATACCCTCCTGAGGGAATTTCCACTACCAACTCACAAGATTTCTCTTCTAAAGGATGTATCGTGCTATCCAAAAAATCTTCGGAAATAAATGAATGAGAAGCACCCGGATCAATTAATACTTTAGCAGTGAAATCAAAGAAAGGTAGAATACCTTCAACAAGATTGGATGCTTCCGCTTGAGCTCTAGTAATAGCCATTACTTGACCCCGTCCTCCTCTTTGATATGGTGAACCTCTACCCTGCTCTGCTGACCGCTGGAAAGGCTGCTGCTGCTGCGGTTGAATACCTCTACCATAAGTCTGTTCTCGAGGATATGGGCAATTTCTTGCTAAATGTCCTGGCTGTCTACAATTATAACATCGGAAAGATGGAGGTACCGATGACTGCCCTACCGAACTCTGCTGGGACTCTTCCGGAACAAGTGGCCTATAAACACGACCCTGCTGAAAACCTCCCTGCGGAAAACCCTGCTGCCAGTGCCTGCCTCTACCTCGGCCTCCTCGGAAGAATTTCTTAATTTGTTTACCCCATTTTCCTATTCCAGATGATGAAGAAGCTCCAGAAGGTGCTTTTCCCTTACTACTTCCTCCTGACGGTTGCGGATATCGAAAACTGCCTGAACCTAATCCACCTGCCTGAGACTGCCCTTGCCTGGCCCGAACAGTCCTCTCAAGTACTACTGCTCGCTGAGCTGCCTCTTCCACTGTTCTACACATCAATGGAATCACTGCATCTTGCAATTCCAGCCTCAGACCTCGAATAAAGTATTCCACCATCATTGTGTTATCTGTCACAACATATGGGGCATACATACTCAAGGCTATAAACCTCATTTGATATTCAAGCACCGAAAGGTTTCCCTGCTGAAATGTCCTAAATTGCTCTCTCTTCATTTGCTGAATTTGCATTGGGAAGAAGAAATCATTAAAGACTGACAAGAATTCCGACCATAGGATAGTATCCTCCTCCCTGCCTGTAAAAACTGTATGCATCTTCAACTGCCACCATTCCTGTGCAAACCCTCGTAACTGATATGCTGCAAGTAATACTCTGTCTTCCTGGGGACACCTCATTATTGCAAAAACCCTCTCAATCTCATGTATCCAATGTTCCGCTGTATCCGGGTTGGGGCCTCCCGAGTATGTAGGGGGTTGCAATCTCAGAAACTGCTCCACAAGCACCGTAATCCCCTCTATATTAACTGATCTTACTGGAACTGCCGGTTGTACAGGTACTACAGGAGGTACCTCTACTCTGGGTGGGGGTGGAACTAGAGCTACAGGTACTGCCTCCTCTGGTAATGGTGGTACTACTGCCGCTGGTTGCACCGGTGGTTGCTGATCCAATCTCACTCGAATTTCTGTCAAACTCTCCCAAATTCTTTCTATCATCCTCTGGGTAGGATCCCCTCCTGATCCTTCTCCATCACCTCCTATATCTCTCCTTTCGGCCATTATTAAACCTACAGAAATATTATTCCAGCAACACAATACACAAGAAATCAATACAAGATCAGGGTCACTACCAGCAATGGGTTACAGTAGAGACATGGCTATGTATTTCCAATTCCTTTATATTCTTACGGAACTTGCTCTGATACCAACTGTGACGGTTCTCGTCATTCAGACCCGTTAACCTAATAGCAAGCCTGAATCGAGTCCGCCTCCCGCAAACGGGCCGAAGCCTCGCAAGGGATATCAAACCACAAGTCCGTAGAAATATAAAGAAATTAACTCAAACATTCATAAGATCTGCTAATCTCACAAATATTTACATGATAATACATGGTCATAGCATAACTGTAGCCAAACTACAACAGAACCTGGGGCATACTCCGCGGTGCACAACAGTAAAGTAGAATTACACTGCTGGTGGTGCAGACCCTCCACTGGACGATGGACGTGAAATCTCTGGATCTCCCTCACCTGGTAGAAGGTAGGGGTGAGCCTCACGTGTCACTGGCTCAGTAGGAAAACTCCCTAGAAACCGAGCAAACCAACATAAGTAGCAAAGCAGGAAGTGCTACACTAACAATTTATAATAATATCAAGCAGGATATAAAACTGTAAGTACATCTTACCATTTGCCGCTTGTCCAGAATCAACGTAACTAAATAAACGGCAACACCAAACAAGTGTACGAGCTACTGTAGAGAAAACGCCACACTCGAGCCACGACAACTGGTTCGCGACACCAGTTACTGACCCGGACAAACCACACAGGACCACCTCTCAGTCTCGTAGCCACGGACGAAAGGTCCAGCTGCCGCTCCACTAAACAAGTACAAGAACTGCGGAGTCCAACTAAACCACCACAACCTGCAAGTCACACACCTCGCAGGCCCATGCCTAGCACCTTTAGGGACTCTGGCCTGAGCTCCCTAAAGTGAGACACTGAAAAACAGGACTAGCTGGGGTCTAGTACGTCTACTGGTGTCCGTCTCCCCCAACTACGAGCGCGCTACAAGCGACAACACAACCAACTCTCTAGTCGCTGTCCCACTGCCGTCTTTCCCTCGGCCGGACGTACTACTCAACACTAGAGTGAGGGTGTCCAGGAAGACGACAAGACCTCGTCGGTACCCAGTACCGGGACAAGCCCCGAGCACTCACGTGCCTGGCTCACACAAAACCTGGGGCTCCCAACTGAAGAGGTATCCATGGAAGGCGTTAAACTACACACCACGTACACATAAACCACGTGCACCACGCTCAAGCCACGTGAAACCTTCTCGTAAATCGCGTGAACAACAAGTAAACTACTCACCACATGCTGCTCGAGCGAAGAGAGTGCCAATGCACCTCTTTCCATCACCATATAGCATAAACTGTGCTGAAAAGATAATTCTACACAAACATTTAAACTCGAAAGACAACATTCGGCTGTTGTCGCGGCGGTGCGATAGACCGCCTTCAGAACACGACGGTTCAGGGTGTCGCGACCTGGTCGCGACTCCCACAGCGACCACGACAGCTGGTGCGATCCCTGTCTTGAACCCTTCAATCTGATCACCCCAATCTCTTCATAACCATTAGTTCACGGTCCATTTTCATGTTTTAATGTGTTCCTACACATGCTATCTACGTTTTAGAAAGCAGGAAACACATTAACCACTTCTTACGAGAATCCCACGGATCAAAACTCAAGAAATCTCCCTACCTTTGCGAAGAACGCGAAGAATGAAGCCCGTACGAGGTTCCTTCCACTCCAAGCAATGTCCTCGCGGTGGAAACTCGTCGAACCGAGCTCTAGCAAGCCGAATCACCCAAAAACCCACAACAAAACCCTCTGGCCAAACAGAGCTTTCACTTGCTCTGTTCTGCTAGGGTTACTTAAAAACATAACGCAGGTAAGAACGCGACGCTTTATACGACCGCGATCTAATCGCGACGCTCAAGACTGTCGCCTTAATCCACTGACGACACCCGATTACTCAAAATGGCGGTTTTATGAACGCGACGCTACGGACTGTCGCGATCATATCGCGACACTCCGCACTGTCGCGATCTCATCGCGACCCTCCAAACGACCGCGTTAGCAACAGAGAAACAGAGAACGCTTTGGGCAAAACTTCAAACCCTACGGAATTCACCTGCTACACACATGTCATCGGCCATACACTGGCCTCCACTTCCACACAAGAACGATCCGAACGGTCGGAACGTTACAGAATATGTATGGGACTTGGGAAGGACTTGGTGGGATAATGAGTTTGAAATTCAAATCATGGATGGGACTGAGGAGGAGAGACAGATCGTAAAGATGATGTGAGCAAGACTTAGGCAAAAGTAATGAAGAAATGTGGAGATCTGAACGATCAATGCTTGGAAGCCCATGTACCTGCACACTTAGCATGTATGATTAGATCTGTTCATTTTTTTTTAGTTTGAAAACATTTGATTGATTTTTTTTTGGAGTTTTTGAAATTATTTGATTTTTTGTTAGATTTTTTACCATATTTGATTTTTTTGGATTTTTGAAAATGTTTGATTTTTTTGGAATTTTGGAAATATTTGATTTTTTTAATTTTTTTGCAATATTTGATTTTTATTGGATTTTTAGCAATATTTGATTTTTTTTGGATTTTTGAAAATAACGCCTGAAGCCGACGTTAGCCCTTCTTAAAAAACACATGAGACGAAAGGTACTCACCCTTGCTACTACAGCACTAAAGTAAGATCAAACTACTGGCAAGGGGTCCCCATTCATTCCCCTTTCATTAAAGACCACCAAAAAGTCGGATGTGCATTAAGATGGTGGCGTCCTGTAGATGGTTGCCCCTGGCTCACGGTGCCGCTACAAAGGCCATACCCAGGAGACGACCCAGCCTTTTAGAGAGACAGAGAAGAAAGTTTGGGGATAAGTCTAGTGCAGGTTTTAAAAGACAAATCAAGTTTAGCTTCCTTCCACAACACACCCCTTATAGATTCAATCTGTTGAGGAGGGACTTTATGTCACTTTATTGTGCCTGTTTCTTGTTTGGGGCATGCGTACGACCGGGCTCAAGGGCGTCCCGCGAGGAACTGTACTACTACTCTTTGCCATGCCCCTATTCCTTGATTTTCTTTCATTTGTTCTTCTTCTCACTTTTATTTGGCTTTTCTTTTGCATGCCTGATTGATCGTCCCTATTTGAGATTTCCTCTCATCAAGATGTGCTTAGGTTGGTCGCCTTGCCCAAAGAGCCCTTTTTTTGCCCCTACACTTCGACCGAGTAAAGAAAAGAATGGCTTTTGCACCTCCTAAGTATGGCCTAAATAGCAGCGATGTTTGCTAGAGGAACCAACTATGGTTTCCATGTGAGTGTGTGGTGATCCTTGCTTAAGGTGACCTTTAATGGCAAGGAATGAACGTCGGTTCCCTAGCGTGGAGCAATCTCTAGCCTGAGTGCTACAGAAGCAAAATAAACCTAAGACTGACTCGACCACTCTAGTTGTGAATTGAGATGACTCTCTTTGATGTTCTTTGTGATTAAACAAAATTTACATGATTATTTGGTGAGTAACACGACCTCTTTATTGAAAGAGCGACCTGCATTAGTCTTTGAACTTTGATTTTGGTTGATTTTAATTAGCTCATTTGCAGGAAATCATGGAAAATAGGGATCAGCAAAAAAATATGAGTCAACTCAACACAAACAAGAGGGAGACAAAACTCTACATGAATATGAGGGATAAGAACCTTTCAACAAAAGAATTTACAAAGAAGGGAAAGAATGTTAGTGAGGACTAAAGCCTCGAAAACAATGAGAAAAAAGGTCAGGACCCCGAATAGGGAGTGAGGGAGGAATCGGGTCAGGCCCGTGAGCAAGAGGGGTTGGAGGAAGGAACTGTAGAATGGAGGGTGGAGAATCTGGTGGATCAGAAGGTGAAGTGGAAGGAAGGGAATCAGGACCAAGATTGGATGTCCCTAAAGGATGTGGGTCCGGCCTACAATCAGGAAGCTCGGGTGGAAGAGGAATAGGGGAATTCTGAGCACTAGGAAGAAAGTCAAGTGACCCAGGTGGATATGGAGAGAAAACCTGGGAACCCCGAGGGTGATTGGGTGGCTCAGGAGGAGAGGATGAAAAGGTATCTTGAGTACCCAGAGGATGATCAGGGAGCTCAAGTGGAGAAGGCGAAAAGAAACCCTGAGTACCCAGAGGGTGATCGGGCGGCTCAGGTGGAGGAGATAGGTAAGGGTCCAAAGACTCGAGGGGAGTAGAAGGGGAAGAATGTGGAACTAGTCCAGGATTGAGAGATCGGGCGCCTCCTCTGGTAACTAGATTGACCAGGATGAGTAGCATTGAAAGATCAAGGTCAGAGGATGACAGGATAGGGAGATTGATATTTTTCTTGAAGAACTTGAATCTTGATTGCAACCTCCTTTGCTTCTTGGCAGATTTCTTCTTGTGACGCCACAACTTCTTTGCTCTCACAGATAGATACGATGGTTTCATTTTGACATGTCTTCTTAAATAGCGGGACCAGGCGGCAGATGGCCTCGCTCTTCTCTGCAGCCACATGGCTCTCTCCTCAATTGCCATAGTTGTCGTATGTGTACTTGCCCCTTGGCTATCATTTGTATACCCAACCTTTACAGATACCCATGAGGGAATGCCATAAATTGGCTTTTTCATGTGGATGGTGCAGACCCATGGGAACTTGATGCATGGTACCATAAGCTTGAGATTTGGCACGTTGGCTTGACAGTCTGGTATGAAAACCAACTCCCTTGACAGTTGAAGAGGGGAGGCTTCTGGGAGCGTGATGGGTGGCACTAGCACGTCCAACTGACTGACAGACTGAGGCAAATTGCAAAAGGCTCTTGGCAAAACCTTGAGTGCTCTTAGTGACATAGCAATGAGCCCCTGGTCAGGTTGAAACATGTCAAGGAGGGCTTTGGATGCTTTGGGCAGCGTGACTTCTTGCCCCTTGAGTGACAGCTGATTCATGATGGCCTTAGCAGCCGCGTGAGATAGCACGACATTTGTAGAGAACCCCTTCTCTTGACCAATCATATGCAATATAACTGAGCGAGGAGTGATGATGGCATTAATGGTAGCATTTCCAATAAGCAACGTAATGGCTACCGTCCCCGCTTTGGACCTGGCTGGCACTAGGTCCTGAGAACTCTTTTTGACAGTGCTCTTCTGAGGAGATGAAGGCTCATCCTTCCCGAACGTGCCCGAGATAAGGACATAGACCGGCATGCGACTGATGTAGTTGTAAGGGTCGAAACACATGACCGGAACTGGGCTACCTTCACTCAGTCCATCTTGCATAGGGGAAGTAATTTCAAGGCATGCTGCTGGTGATGCACACCCGCTCCATTGGGATGTGATAATGGGATGTATGGTGGCTATGGTGGGTTTGTCAGATGCGGAGGGCTTGATGTGAAGTGACTGGGTGGTGGCAAGGATAGGCTCGTGCGGAGAGAGCTCATCCTCCAACTCAGAGGCTGAAGCAGCCTTACTCTTGGGAGTAGGAAACTCTTGCTCAGGCTCAGAGGTGAGCGGAGCTTGCTCGAGCCTTGGTGTGGTGGTAATGACTTGCTCAGGTGCAAGTGGTAGTGGGGTGGAGATGATGGCGAGGGGTAAAGATGGAGGGTTGGCAGGAGTGGAGGGGTTAGTGGTTTGCGGAGTTGGTGGAGATGACTGACAGTGCACCGACACAATGGGTCGAGCTAACAGCTTGTCATCAGGGTGCGATGCTGCAGGTGTGGTGGTGATAGCCGGAGCAAGGGTTGGTGGAGGGGGTTGTTGAGGTTGTGACGGAGCGGATGGTGCACTTGGAGGATAAGTATAGAAGTGCCTTTGGCCTTGAACTGGTGGAGATGACGACTACTTTGATACTTGTGCTAGCTGTCTTGGTTGCGCTGTTGGCTGCTCGGGCTGCTGTTCCGCTGCCTGTGGTGGAGAGGACTGCTGCCCCTGGCCTTGTGCTTTTCTCTTTTCTTGACAATGTAGGATGAGCCTGTGCATTTTTGCCCAATCTATCTTGTGCTCTAGATTATAGATCACATCCCGGAATTCGCAGCAGTTTGCGACTGTATGCCCCGGATGGCGATGATATAAGCAATATTCTGATCGATCCACTGTCATGTCCCAGCTTGGCTTTTCTGGAGGGAGTTGTAATGCATTGGTGGACATCAGGGTTGTAAAGACATCAGGGAGAGACTCTGGCAACGGATAATAAAGGGCTCGCTTTGGGCCAAGTGGATGCCGTGATGGCTGGGTAGTGGATGGTAGGGTGCTGCGGCATGGACGAGGTGGTTGTTCTTGTGGAAGCGGGGCGAGTTGGCTATATGAAGGTGGAGGTGCATGGTGGTTAGTGGAGTGGGTAGGCATGGGGTGGTGGATGGTATCAACTTGGGCATGGGTTTGGACTCCCTCATAAGTGGGCCCTTGAAATGAAGAATTTGGTTGTTGGGCCTCAAACATGGATGGCATGGGGGAGTCAAAGAGTTGGGTTTTAACAAAGCGAGCACGGCTGTATAATTGTTGCATGGATGTGATATTGTTCATAGCTAGGATGTGGCGGTACATGGGCATTGCATTAGCAATGATAAGCTTGATTTTCTCCTCTTTTGGGATGTGCATCTGGACATGCGCGGACATCTGACGCCACCGGTCAGCATAAGTTGCGAATTCTTCATCAGGCTTCATCTGCTCAGCCACTAGATCGGCCATTGAATACGCGGGCTCAGCCTGGTCTTGATATTGTTGCACGAATCTGGCCTTGACAATTTCAAAATCCTCGGCTTCATTGAGAGGCAGGGAATAAAACCACTCCAGAGCGGGTCCGTCTAATGACCGCCAAAAAAGATAAGCCAGTAAGCGGCGATCATGTTGATATGACACCGACTCATAGAGAAAATCCTTCAGATGGATGTAAGGGTCTCCAGCCCCATTGAATTTGTGATAAACAGGGAGCTGAGAAGGTGGAGGGATCCGGAGACCACAGAAATCAGGAAGAGTATCATTGAAGGAAGGTTTTGGCTTTAACTACCTCCGCAGGTCACTGAGCTCTCGCTTCATGGATTCGAACTCGGATTGGAAGTCCTGAGCCGAAGTGGATAGTGGATAGCGAGGAGCAGCCTGGGAATGAGAGCAGAGTCGAGAGTCAAGGTCCGGGCCAGATTGAGCATAATGGGCCGGCTGCAATGATGTGGGCTGAGCAAAAGGATGTCCCGATCCAGGAGTGGCAATGTGAGGTGATCTAGAATGAGTAGGATGACGTGGGCGTGTTGGGCCCATCTTGGAAGAAGACCGTAGAGCAAAGGTGGACAACAATTCCCGGGCCTAGTCAGAGCCCATTTCAAGCAGGAGGCGCTCCAATTCAGCGGCCTCGATAGAAGAGGATGGTGATGGATTAGGTTGGGAATGGGCACTCTCATCGGCCCGATGGGCCCTGGACTAGGCCAAACTTGGAATAGACTCATGAGACAAGAGGTCTACATGAGGAGGAGAGGTTGGAGGATAGGTGAAGTGGAAAGGAGCCATAAGAGGATGAGAAATGGGGAAATAAAAGGATACACTAAGATACAAATAAGGGGTACAACAACAGTTACAATCACACAAGAAAGGGGACGAGAAAGGAGTTCTCAAGCAAACACCCAAGTTAACATGATATGCGTTAGGATTTTAGGGTTATCACTTAGCCTTTTAATGGATTGATTTAATTGAAATACACTCGGCTAAAGAAGACCCTAATGGGTATGAACTCAAGTACTCCGGTGATACTAAGGGGGGCACACAACTCACACGGGGAGATGGCTCGAACTAGGGGTGCAACGGGTACAACCGGCCCGGTGAACCGCAACGTGCGTACGGTCACGAGGACTTACGGAGGTCCTCGGAAGGTGGGCCCGAGTCAGCCTACAAGTGCTCGTAGGTGAGCGGGCTCACTCAACCAAGGGGGAACCTGAATAACTGGGATGAATAGCGTATGCAAGGGGCTTAAGTGCCCAAGATGTATGCAAGGGTGAACAATGACCAAGCAGGGTGACCAACAGGGTCTCGGGTAGAGTCGCGGCGGCCGGATACACCGCGACCCTATCGCGACAGAGCGGTTTGCCGCGATATGAACAGAGCCCCGAAAACAGCAGTCAGTCACAAATACAAAGCATACAGACTAACCTAGCATATGATATGAGCATGAAATCACAAGATCAATCTAGCAGAGGTGATGAAGCACCCAGAAACCGACACATGGATCAAAGCAATAACAAACAAAGCGTACCTGTAGACGCGACCCTCGTCCACGGCGCGACCTGGTAGCGTCCTCAAGCCCCGCCGCAACAGAACCCGAAAACTTACAAAAGAAAGAAAAGGAAAACCTGAACCCTAGCAGGACTCTAACATTCACAAACACGAAAATACATGGCAGAGTAGCATAAAATAGGCACACATGAACTCACAGAGGTAGGATAAGTTAGATAGAAGAAGAAATATACTGACCTAGTGTTGCGTCCGCCTCGGACGACGCGATCACATCGCGTCCCCGCGATACGCCGCGACACTGGCAGAGAGCTAAAACACATAAAACAAAGGGACAAAAGACTAACAGGGCCCTAAGAAGACAAACAAGGAAGGAAACATGACAATCAGGCAAACTCAATCCACGAGGGTAGCACTGAAGGTCCCACTGTGATCGCCAAAAGGTGTAATCACAGGGATTGTACCCCCCTCAACACAAACATGAATATCAAATGTGATAGCATGGAAAATAGGATGTGATCGCCACCTAGAGTATTGCTAAAAGAAAAGAAATGTATAGGCTAATTACTGTAGGAAAGGGAAAGAGAGAACGAATGAGTACCTGATGTCGCGGAAGGGTTACCTATCGCGATGATGCTGAGAACGCGTCGCCATTGCCAGTCGCGTCTCTTTGTCGCGTCCCTCTCCTCCGTTGCGTTCTCTTCTTGTGCGGGAGATGATGGATGGGACCTTCTTCCCGTCCTCCAGCCGGCCAGAGGATGAGAGCTCCTCGTGGATCTTCGCTTGGGTGCCTGCCAAAACAACGAAAACAATAAATAAAACCCTATTAGACTATGTTAAGTGTAGTAGCTATTCTTAAATGAAAGAAAGATGTGGAGTATGGAGGGAACGGACTTGGGGGGTGGTTTTTTAAACCCCTTGGGTAGTAGGAAAACGTGGGGAGGAATATGCATGGGGAGAAATCATGGAAGAGGAGAAGGAGGAATCCTAACTCATGTATACATGTGTAAAAATGTGGAAAAGAAAGTAAAAATCAAAACTAAATAGATACTGCCCCGTTTGATGTGATTCCAGTTGGAGGTCGGAGAGGAGGTTGTCATGAACAACTTTCATGAAGACATTTTGAAGAGAACTGGCCTGGTTTGGGCTGTGGGAGAGACGATAATCCCGCATGTGCAGATCTCGATATGAGAGAGAGAGTGAAGATCAATCTGTTGTAACTTTTCGCACAAGCCACCAATCGACATGATTCCACTTCGAGGTTGAAGAGGGCTCTGTGGAGAGTAACTTTGATGAAGAAACCTCGAAGAGATCTAGCCTAGTTCGATCTCCACAAGTCGTGCAAGTCCTTCTGGTCCTGGAGGAGATATGAGAGAGAAAGAGGAGAGAGAAAGAAGGAAAACGGGAAGAACAACTCCTCCTCTGCCTTGGGGACGATGGAACCTCGTGGGCAGAGCCTCCAGGGACCTCTCCTCGTAGTGGTAGCCTTCTTCTCTCCCCTAGAGAGTCCTAGGATGTGTTCAAGTGAGAGATAGAGTCCAATCCCGAGTTAGAGAGAGAGTCCAAGTTGTGGGAGAGTTTAAGAGTCTATCTAGAGTTTGGATGGACTTGGGGGCTCCCTAGGGGTGATGATAGGAGGTTTGGGTCTTAATCCAACTCAAAGAGACTTTAGATAGGCTCTAGGATGGAGAGAGAGGCCGAAAATCACGTAAAAACATGTTTACGTGCATGGCGCTGTCGCGTTGGATCGTGGGGCCGCGTTCTGGTCGCGACCATGCACCAGGTCGCGACTATAAGACAGTCCGCGTAGGTCCCACAAAAAGGGCCATAACTCTCTCCACAGACATCGGATTGACGAGTCGTTTGTTGCGTTGGATTCTAGACTTAGACAGATACAAAATGATAGTATGATATGCCAAATTTGGATTAGAAATGAGGATGTTATGAGCTCTCAAAGTGAAGGCATGTTCACAGGATTGGGCAGATTGCACAGTTTTGATGTTTCAAGTGGATCTTGGCCATGGGCTTGAAATTAAGGGTAAATGGGCTCATGATGGGCCAGAGAAGGACTCCAAAGTGATGAACAATTTGGGACATCAATGATATGGACAAGAAATGTGCTCAACTTATAGGCCGAAAACGGGTGTCTACAGGGGGCAGGGAGGGTGCCGGCGGGGGGCTGGGGGAGGGGACCGGCGGGGGATGGGGAAGGGGGAGGGTGTGCAGGGGGCGGGGAGGGCGCGGGGGGGTGGGGGAGGGGAGGGTGCGCAGGGGGTGGGGGGGGGGGTCGTCGGGTGGGGGGGGGGAGGAGGAACCATTGTGTTCTTAAAATAAAAATAGGGTGGGACTTGTTTTTTTTAAGAGAGATTTACATAGGGAAAAAATTCTTCCCTAAAAAAAGCTACTTACCAAACATGTCTTTGTGTCTGTCTTTTTTTTTTAATTTAGAAAAAAAAGAAGTAAAAAATTACAACCAAACACCCTATAAGTATTTCTATGAATTCTAACATGATTAACAACATCAAATGGGTCTGACCTACACTTCTAAACACTACGTTACAAGAAGGAAACAGTAGGACAATGGAACACATTCTTCACAATAAAGTGACAAGAACTAGAAGCTTATAAGAGAAAACTTTGTAGAGACACGACTACTCCTTTACACCAGTCCTTTTTAAGACTGAAACATGGATCATACCAGTACATAAAGTTATATCTAAAGACATGAGCATCTATTTAGAGGTATGAACACCATGGAAGAGAAACATCCAAGAAAACTCTACTGAACCTTACAACAATGATAGATCAAAGTATATGGAAGCTTGAACTCCAAGTTCCTAAAAGAAGGAGAAACAAGAGAAGAAGAAGACAAGAGGAAAGAATCCTACCTGACTGAGAAAAGGATGAAGGTCCTTCTTCTCCTCAACGAAGGGGTCAACAGTAGTAGAAAGAAGAAACAGGAGGGAAGAAGAAGTAGCAACTACGGCCAGTGCAATGGCAGGAGTAGCAGCTACAGCTTCTACAGCTACAGCATAAGCAGCAGCAGCAGCAACAACAACGACAGGAATAATAGCAGCAGCAGTAGCAGCAACAGGAGCAAGGGCAGGAGGGTTGAGCAAGAAGTGGAAAGATTCTTACGCAGGGTGAAAGGAGAGTTTTTATAAACTCTCAAACCTCATGCATGTATGGCACGTAGGCCATACATGTGTTGCGGTAAAAACCCTTTGGTTTTTACAGCAACACGTTTACCATGCAACCCTTAAGGCTTACACGTATAAGACAACATGTAGCTCCACTAACATGTGTGATAAAATCCATGGTTACGTAAGCAAGGATTAATTAAAAGAAAATGGTTATCGTAAGTGGGTAAAATTCAGCTGGCCCAATTATTTCTATATTTTTATACTCAAATGGTGTCCCTTCAAGTTGAAATTTCAACCATAAGCTAATTAAATAATTTTAAAAATTATGGTGATTTTAGTTTAATTTTTAGAATTTATTTTTCACCCAACAAAAATTTGCCCGAAATATTATTGCGTCGATTTAATCTTGAAATCCGTGCATCAACAATTCTGGATATTTACATTTCTGATATCAGCACATTTTTCTAAAAATTACGGTGTTCTCGGATTTCAATTTCGTTACAAAATTTCGGTGTCGCCCTGTCGGAGCGCGCACCTCTGAGTACGACATTGGAATAATATTTATTAGTACAAATTAATCCTAAATTATAGTTAATTATATCTCATGATAGTAGTTATGTTTAACAATCAAAATATTCATATTTTTTTAATTTTTAAAATAAATAAAATTTGTGTAGTGTTACAACTCTCCCACACTAAAGGAAATTTGGTCCTCCAAATTTAACATATAAGGGTGTCATAATATGGAATACTGACCTGTAAACAGTTCTGGATACTTAGTTTTGATGGCATCTTCCAATTCCCATGTTACTTCTTCTTGTCCTCATTTATTCCATTGAAGCTTTAGTAATGGAACTTCCTTGTTCCGGAGTTGCTTGATCTTTCGGTTGAGGATTTGTACAGGTCTTTCTTCATATGTTAGGTTTTCTTGTACATCTAGATTCTGATATTCAATAACATGTTCTGGGTCATAGACATATTTCCGCAACATTGACACGTGAAAGATGTCATGTATATTTGATAATTGGGGTGGAACTGTTAGTTGATACTGTAGACACCGTTTTTTACGCGGTCCCCACAAAGAAAAAAGGAATGGGTGTGAATAGTGGATATGTGTGATGTGTGGTGTGTAGTGGAAGAACGGAAAAGACAATAAAAAAATAAAAGGGATCGTGATCGCCAGGCACACGAGGGTGCCGAATGGAGATGCACGGCGAGGGGTGCGAGTGGAAGAAGTGATCACGAGCGTACCTTTTTAGCGGGGAGATTGTGCGGGGGATGATGTGGGTCCTTTCTTCCTCTACAAGCACGGCCGGCCGTGGTAGAAGGCGTTTCCTTGTTTGATTACCCTGAAAAATAAGACAAATAAAAGAAGGGGATTAGCCCAAAAATGTGTAGTATGTAATTCTAAAAATGAATAAAATGACATAAATGAAAGGGGAAGAACACACCTTTTGTGGTGGCTTTTAAAACCCCTAAAATAGGTATATGTGTGCATGCATGTGTGTGTGTGTATGAAGCAAAAAGGGGCCACGTAGGGGCCGGGTGATAGGGCTGTTCATAATTTGGTTCAAACTGAAAAACCGAACCGAACCGGTCAGTTCGGTTCGGTTCGGTTTGGGCCCCTACAGAATTTAGTTCGGTTTGACTTTCTGAAACCGAGTAAACCGAACATATATATATTATGTGTGTTTTTTAACATAAAAAACTTGTAGCACAGTTGGCTACAGCGGGCCAAATAGAAATCTTGGCGGCGCGGGTTCGAAACTCTTGTTCGCCAAGAGTTGTTTTTGTAAAAAAAATGCCAAAACCGACTATTTTTATTAAGAAAAAATGGGCAAGCCAAGAATCGAACCCTGTCCTGCGCCAAGAGTGACCAGCGCCTTAGCCGTTCAACCAACCGAGCGCTTGAGATATAAAAGTAGTAGACTTCGATTTAAACCGAACCGAACCGGTTCAGTTCGATTTGGTTTGGCCTTGGGATTCGGTTCAGTTCGGGTTGGCCAAAAAATGAGCCAAACCGGACCGAACCGACCCGTGTTCACCCCTACCGGGTGATATGGAAATATAAAGGACCACGTGGGGTTCGGAGGAAGGAAAAAGAAAATAAAAAGGGGGGTGCTTCCCCAGATGCCGGACGGCGTGACGGCGTTGCCGGTTGGGCGACGGAGGATGGAGAGGAAGATGAGGAGGAGGACGGCGCTCTGCTCCGATATACGCGTGATGGAGAGGAAGACGACGGCGTCGGAGGCGAGACGGGAAATCGACAGGGCTCCGCCGGAAGAATTCCCTCCCTCTCTCTCTCTCTCTCTCTCTCTCTCAAAAAAGGGGAAGAAGCCGAAGGAACCCCCCAACCAAACAGTCGAAGAAGCCCAAAGCCCCTAAAAAAAAGAACCCTGCCCCCTGCGGCTGCGACTTCATTTTTATAGGCACTAGAGCAAAATCGCGTCCAGGACAGCAGACGCCTATTAGGCCTGAATCACGGCGGAGAGGCAGGCTGCGATTTAGAAGGTCGGCCGCACATGGGGAATCGCTGCACCGCCTCTCTGAATCGCGTCGGGGCATGCCGCCGCGACTTGAATCGCGGCGGGATGCCGGGACGCGATTAAGACTTGCATGATTTCAAGGTAACCGACTCACGAACGCGCTGTCTGCTGATGTGACATCTGGATTTGACCTCTCTGAATCGCGTCGTCTGACAAGGACGCGATTCAGGGATTTTATCATGATTACGGGCCTGCACGCGATGACTTTCGGGGCCGCTGTCAGACTTTGAATCGTGTCGGGGATGCAGTACGCGATTTGAAAGGCGGTTCGAAGAAAAACGTCCACTATAGTATCAAACTCTGATCCGCGACCAGACCCCCTGGGGAAGCACCGAGGAAGAATGGGTGATATCCAGAAATATGGGGAAAACACTCTTGCGAGGCAAAAGAAGGCCATTTTTGGGTGTTATGGCGCAACTTGAAAATTTGCCCGCGGTGGAGCCAAATTTGCGTGTCTACAGATACGTCATTTCCCCAATTCTTCTTAATATCTTGAATGGTCTAATGAACCTTAGACTCAACTTTTCTTTAATTCCAAATCTCTTGATTCCTCTTCGGGGTGACACTTTAAGGAACACATGATCACATTGTTGAAATTCCAACTCTCTTCTTCGTCGATTAGCATAACTTTTCTGTCGATCTTGAGCAGCTTTCATTCGATCTTGCACTAACTTTATAATTTCTGTCGTTTCTTGGATCATTTTGGGTCCAAGAATGTGTGATTTTTTCAATTCAACCCAACATAGTGGTGATCTACATTGCCGGCCATATAAAGCTTCAAATGGTGCCATTTGAATAGTAGATTGATAGCTATTGTTATAAGCAAATTTCATAATAAAATCCATACCAATACTATCCCATTTCCATTATGGTACCTCAAGAGGTTTTAGCTTCCCTGCTGATTTCTGATGCTCAGCCTTGATTTTCTGGCATGATAAGCATCTAGCTATGAAATCCACATTGTCTTTCTTCATATTACACCACCAAATTTTTTCTTTAAATCTTGGTACATCTTGATAGCTCCCAGATGGATAGTATAATGTGCTCGATGAGCCTCTTCTAGTATTTGTTTCTTGATTTCCGAATTATCTGGTATACACAACTTGTTCCGGAACCAAAGATTTCCATGTGCATCTTCATTAAAGTCAGATCTAGAATTCAATTTCTCTCTGCTTTCTATCAATGTAGGGTCATTGTCCTGCTGTTCACCTATTTGTCTCAACAGATCTGATTATACTGTCAGGTTATCAATCATAACCTTTTCTTCTTGTGGTTCAGCTTTTAGACTCAATGTAGAAAATTCTTCCAAGAGTTTTCATTTCTTGACTTGCAATTGAAATATTTTAATCATGGGATTTCTGCTGAGAGCATCAGCTACAGTATTACCTTTTCCAGGATGGTACTCAATCTTAAAATCATAATCTTTGATATATTCCATCCATCTTCTTTGCCTCATGTTCAATTCCTTCTGTGAAAATAAATACTTTTTACTTTTATGATCGGAGTACACTATGAATTGATTATCATACAAGTAGTGTCTCTAGAGCTTAAGAGCAAAAACTACCGCTGCTAATTCCAAATCATGTACTAGATAGTTTTTCTCATGAGTCTTTAATTGTCTAGATGCATAGGCAATAACTCTTCCTTCTTGCATCAAAACATATCCTAATCCGATATTTGATGCATCAATGTAAACTTCAAATATTTTTCCTTCTACCGGTAAGGCTAAAACTTGTGTGGACGATAAACATTCCTTCAATCTTTGAAATGCTTGCTCACAACTCTCATTCCACTCAAATGCAGTTCCCTTCCGAGTTAGTTGTGTAAGGGGTGAAGCAATCCTAGAAAAATCTTTTACAAATCGCCGATAATAGCTAGCCATACCCAGAAAACTTCTAATTTCAGTGATGTTCTTAAGTTGTTTCCACTTCTGAATAGCTTCAACTTTAGAGGAATCTACTGACAATCCCTCTCTAGAAATGACATGTCCCAAGAACGTCACTTGTTCCAACCAAAATTCACATTTACTAAATTTTGCATATAACTTGTGATCTCGCAATAATTGCAAAGTAACCTGCAAATGTGCTTCATGTTCCTCCACACTCTTAGAGTAAATCAATATGTCATCAATGAATACAACTACAAACTGATCCAAATATGATCTGAATACATCGTTCATTAAACACATAAATGCAGCAGGTGCATTGGTTAATCCAAATGGCATCACAACAAATTCATTATGTCCATATCTACTTCGAAAAGCTATCTTGTGAATATCCTCTTCTTAAATTCTCAATTGATGATAACCGGATCTAAGATCAATCTTTGAAAAATAATGAGCTTCAGACAATTGATCAAATAGATCATCAATCCTAGGAAGTGGGTATTTATTCTTAATTGTTAACTGATTCAACTGTCTATAATCTATGCATAGCTATATAGACCCATCCTTCTTCTTAACGAACAGTACTGGAGCACCCCAGGGAGATGTACTGCGTCTAATAAATCATTTCTCTATCAATTCCATCAATTGCCTTTTTAATTCTTTCAACTCTTCCATTGACATTCGATAATGTGT
The DNA here is from genome assembly GCA_014218235.1 of Colocasia esculenta. NCBI lineage: Eukaryota > Viridiplantae > Streptophyta > Magnoliopsida > Alismatales > Araceae > Colocasia > Colocasia esculenta. The sequence goes on along the minus strand of CM024755.1, from coordinate 10,005,383 downwards.
TCTTGAAATTGGTGTGGCTCCTGGAACCAATTCAATTGAAAATTTTACTTCTCTATTAGGTGGTAAACCAGGTAGTTCCTCCAGAAATACATCAAGAAATTCTCTTACTATCGGGATATCCTTCAATCATGTAGTATTCTGATTTATTAATGTCACAGAAGCCAAATATCATTGACATCCTTTTTGTACTAACTTGCATGCTTTAACTGTCGAGATTATGGGTATTCTTCTTATACAGGGTTTATCAAAAGTCATAGAGTAAACTTCCTTACCCAGAAAAGTTACTTGTCTTAATTGACAATCTAAATTTACATGATGTTTAGATAGCCAATCTGCCCCAAGGATTACATCATAATCCCACATCTCATAGCATATCAAGTCTCCAGGAAAATTATGTTCTCTAACTAGAATTTGACTGGCATGGTAATATTCCTTAAGTTTCTTACCCTCACTTAGAGGAGTTGCAACCTCTAATTGTATAGGTAGTGGAACTGATCTAGCAAACTCACAACTAATGAAAGAATGTGTAGCTCCTGAATCAAATAATACATACACATGTTTAGAGTTTACTAAAAGTGTACCTTCAATAAGTCCGCCCTCTTACGTAGATTCAGGTTCTACTTCCTGAATAGCTTGTAAACGTCCTTGTTTAGCTCGGGGATTCTATTTTGCTGGTGCGTTCTTTATCATAGGACAATCTGGAATCCAATGCTGATTGCTTCCACATCGAAGGCAAGCACCCAACCTACGCCAACAGTTCTCAGTTTTGTGTCCACTAATGTGGCAATGACGACGAACATCCTTATTCCCAACTGGAGCTTTCCCTACCTTCTTGGTGGATTTCTGAATTTTAGGGGCATTCCCCGACTCAAACTTCCTTTTACGGTCAGCAAAACTTTCACCGGACTTTCCTCTAATCTTTTCCACTGTATCATTGGCAGATTCTAACACCAGAACTCTTTTAACCATTTCAGAATATGTGGTAATTAAATGTGGTGTTAGCTGCGTAATGAAGTTTGGATGCAAACTGTTCATAAATCTTTTCGCTTTCAACTTCTCTGTGGCTATTAGATGAGGAGCATACTTAGACAATCGGGCAAACTGTGCCTCGTACTCCGACACCGACATGCTGAGTTGCTTTCAACTAGCAAACTCGTTAGCTTTCCTCTCCTGAACTACCTCGGAGAAATACTGATCATTGAATAACTTCACAAACTCCTCCCAACCAATCTGATTTGGGTCCTCTAGAGTAGTTTCCACAGTTTCCCACCACGCTCGGGCATCACGATCCAACTGGAACGTTGCTAGCCGTATCGTTTCCTCTTATGTACATCGGATCACCTTAAAAATTCTCTCAATATCCTTTAACTAGTTTTCGGCTTCATCCGGATCCATACTACCAGTAAATCTTGGAGGATCTAGACTTCGGAAATCCTTAAACAGACTTGTTCCATTATGGGTGTTGTTCTTAGCTACTGTCCTCATCACTCGTGTCAGGTCATGCATTGAGCTCTCCATTTTCTTCCAATTTGCATCACTTCCGTCCATGATTAATTTGAGAAATTATTGTAGACACCGTTTTTTACGCGGTCCCCACAAAGAAAAAAGGGAATGTGAATGTGAATAGTGGATATGTGTGATGGGTGGTGTGTAGTGGAAGAGCGGAAAAGACAATAAAAAAAAGGATCGTGATCGCCAGGCACACGAGGGTGCCGAATGGAGACACACGGCGAGGGGTGCGAGTGGAAGAAGAAAGTGATCGCGAGCGTACCTTTTTAGCGGGGAGATTGCACGGGGGATGATGTGGGTTCTTTCTTCCTCTACAAGCACGGCCGGCCGTGGTAGAGGGCGTTTCCTTGTTTGATTATCCTGAAAAATAAGAAAAATAAAAGAGATGGATTAGACGGATGTGCAGTATACAAATCCTAAAAATGAATTAAATGACATAAATGAAAGGGGAAGAACACACCTTTTGTGATGGCTTTTAAAACCCCTAAAATAGGTATGTGTGTGCATGCATGTGTGTGTGTGTATGAAGCAAAAAGGGGCCACGTAGGGGCCGGGTGATATGGAAATATAAAGGACCACGTGGGGTCCGGAGGAAGGAAAAAGCAAATAAAAAGGGGGGTGCTTCCCCAGATGCCGGACGGCATGACGGCGTTGCTGGTTGGGCGACGAAGGATGGAGAGGAAGACGAGGAGGACGACGGTGCTCCGCTCCGATATACGCGTGATGGAGAGGAAGACGACGGCGTCGGAGGCGAGACGGGAAATCGGTAGGGCTCCGCCGGAAGAATTCTCTCTCTCTCTCTCTCTCTCTCTCAAAAAAGGGGAAGAAGCCGAAGGACCCCCCCCCCCAACCGAACAGCCGAACCGAAGAAGTCAACCAGAAAAGCCGAACCCCCGCCCTTGGCGCTGCGGCTTTGTTTTTATAGGCACTGGAGCAAAATCGCGTCCAGGACAGCAAATGCCTATTAGGCCTGAATCGCGGTGGAGAGGCAGGCCGCGATTTAGAAGGTCGGCCGCACATGGGGAATCGCTGCACCGCCTCTCTGAATCGTGTCGGGGCATGCCTCCGCGACTTGAATCGCGGCGGGACGCCCGGACGCGATTAAGACTCGCATGGTTTCGAGGCAACCGACTCACGAATGCGTTGTCTGCTGACGTGACATCCAGATTTGACCTCTCTGAATCGCGTCGTCTGACAAGGACGCGATTCAGGGATTTTATCATGATTACGGGCCTGTGCGCGATGACTTTCTGGGCCGGTGTCAGACTCTGAATCGCGGCAGGGATACCAGACGCGATTTGAAAGGCGGTTCCAAGAAAAGCGTCCACCATAGCGGACGTGAATTGAATTTTGCTTCCGCGACCAGACCCCCTGGGGAAGCACCGAGGAAGAACGGGCGATATCCAAAAATATGGGGAAAACACTCTTGCGAGGCAAAAAGAGGGTCATTTGTGGCGTTATGGCGCAACTTGAAAATTTGCCCGCGGTGGAGCCAAATTTGCGTATCTACAATTATCTGAGACATCTAACAATTCATACATTAATATCATCACCTAAATCATGCTCACATTCATCACATACAAATTTTCTGTCTCACATAACATACAACTTTTCATTAACTAACCAAAATATTTACATTACATCAACATTCTTATTCTAATAAGCCAAAAAATATTTACAACATTTATAATAAGCCGAGGAATAATTACAATATTATCACCACCTTTAACCTCTCACTACACATTTACATGAAAGTTATATATACAACTACCACTAACAAAATGAGAGGTTACAAAAGTAAGTTCCTAAATTTCTAGCTGACTTCAAGTCTGTACATCATACTCCACAGACGGCTGTTGATCACCCCCAGGCCCATGATACAGCTCTCTTGCTGCTTTAGACAGTACCTCCCAGTACCCTTCCACCTGATGAAGCAGCATATCCTGTCACAGCTTCAGACTATCCACATTGCTCATTATCTGGGTCATGGTCTCCAAAGAGACACAGAGATTTCCCGCCAGAAATGAGCCCGCAGTCTACCAACCTAGCCCCTCCACTCCCCTTTGATGAAGGGATGTGCAGGAATGGGCAGAGGGAGTGGGGATTTGACGGTCTTGCATAGCGAACGTGGGTGGTTACGTAGAGACTGGATAAATAGTTCTTGCGGCAATAGATTTAGTCGCCAAAATATTTCTAGCTACAATCAATGACGACGTCTAAGTCTTAAGCAGGAGGTGACATTGTCACTAGCAAATTGTTGATGACAAACTCCTTTATCGCTAAGATGTATGGGCGACAATTGACATTGTTGCTAAGAGGGTTCGGAGCTAATGCATACATGGACCAATAATGGGCGAGAAACTAAATGAGTCTAATGGACTATAAGTGAAGTTATGCAATGATAGTTACAAAATTTGCATCTACATATGGGTCTATCAATTTGTAAAATTTCGACAGGGTAGGAAATAATTGTCTAAATTTTCAAATAGAAATTGACTAATTTTGCCTTTCCAAGAAGTCCTGAGATGTTGTACCACCCTCAAGAGGAAGTTCATTATCTAGCTCAAAAATGAAAAAAAAAACAAAACCAAAAGCAAAAGATTGTTAAATCATCCAATTTCTCTATTTATTTGAAAATTAATCTATAAAGCTTACAAAAAAAATCTCAATTTGGAAAATTTCCATTTAACTCTGCTAGAAAACTCAAGTCAAAGTTACAAAATAATTGAATTACAAAAATTCCAATATGCCCAAAAAAATTCTAATTTACTCTGATTCCCAAATCCTTGTTTGTAAAAACCAAACCGAACTCAGGCGAACCGCACCGGGAATGGCGAACCAACTCGATTGGAACCTTCCTAAACCGGAATCCATCTCTGCCAATTGATCCATCATCAACATTAATTAGTCTCATTAATTGACGGCCCAGATGCTGCGGGCTTTCACACGTACGTGGTTGAAGGCACAGAGGAGGAAGCTCTCTGCATCTCACACGCACGGATAAGCACACTAGTCCGCGCACGCGCGCAACACACAAAACCTACCCCACTCAAAGAGAAACCCTTGTCGTGTTCATCACCAGCACCCTTGCTTCTCACCCGTGGCGGCAGTAGCTCTTCCTTCGTAGAGCCCTCGCCCCTGCTCCAGCCATAGGCGCTCCCCCGCCGACGATATCCTGGTTGGGCGCTAGGTATGTACGCCGATGAATCCTCCCTCGCCCGCTCCTGTCTCTCACCTCTCCGTTGAGCTCTCTTCTTGTTGAGCTCCCGATGTAGTGTTATGTCTGTGATTTTAATGGCGGACTGGATATAGGCAGCAAAGGACAATTCCTTCCGTGCATTCTGACCAAAAGAATTGCGCATTTTTAGTGGTAAATTCTGCCCATTTTGAAGGATGAACAATGGCTCGGCAGGTGGAAGACTTCACTCTACCTTAGCAAGTGAAGAAATTTCTTCTTCAGTCCACACATCTTGAGGAAATAGGGACACACCATCTTCCTCGCTTGTGATGGTGGCATAAAGGCTAGGCTGGTTGCTCAAGGCTATTCACAAGTGGAAGGTATAGATTTCGATGAAACCTATGCACCAGTGGCTAGACTAGAGGCTATTCGAATTTTACTTGCTTATCCATGTGCATTGGATTTAAAACTTTTTCAAATGGATGTAAAATCTGCATTTTTAAATAATTATATAAAGGAGGAAGTCTATGTAGAACAGCCTCCTGGTTTTGATGATTTAGATCATCCAAATCATGTTTACAGATTACATAAAGCATTGTATGGATTAAAACAAGCACCTAGAGCATGGTATGAAAGACTTAGTACATTCTTGCTAAATCATGGTTTTGTTAGAGGTCAGGTAGACATCACACTTTTCATTAAAACAAATGCCAAAAATATATTACTTGTTCAAATTTATGTAGATGATATTATTTTCGGATCAACTGATGAATCCTTGTGCAAGTATTTTGAGAAGCTCATGCAGGGAGAATTTGAGATGAGCATGATGGGAGAACTCAACTACTTTCTTGGATTACAAATAAAGCAAGGCAATGAAGGAACTCATAATTGTCAAGCAAAATACACCAAGGAACTTCTAAAGAAATTTGGTTTTGAAAATGCCAAACCATTGTCCACTCCCATAAGCACATCTACCAGGTTAGACAATGATCCAGAAGATAAGAAAGTTGATCAAAAACTTTATAGAGGTATGATTGGATCATTGCTGTATTTAACAGCTAGTAGACCCGATATTTTATTTAGTGTATGCATGTGTGCAAGATATCAATCTGATCCTAAGGAATCTCATTTAATATCTGTTAAAAGGATCTTTAGATATTTAGCTAAAACTCATGACCTAGGACTATGGTATCCTAAATCATGTGAAACTAATTTAGTTGGATATTCTGATGCTGATTATGCTGGATGCAAAGTAGATAGAAAATGCACCAGTGGTGGTTGTCAATTTCTTGCAGGATGCTTGATTTCATGGTCCTCAAAGAAGCAAAATTCAGTAGCATTATCAACAGCTGAAGCCGAATATGTAGCTGCTGGAAGCTGTTGCACTCAACTCTTATGGAACAAACAACAGCTTGAAGACTATGGATTGCACATCAAGACCATCCCATTATTGTGCGACAACACAAGTGCGATAAATCTCACGAAAAATCCAGTTCAGCACTCCAGGACGAAACATATAGAGGTCAGATAACATTTTATTAGAAATCATGTAGCTAATGGTAATATAAATATTTCTTTTATAGATATTTTAAATCAGTTAGTAGATATCTTTACAAAAGTCTTACCTGAAGAGAGATTTACGTCTCTTAGAAGGGAATTAGGCATGTGTAATTTGTAACAGATATGTCTGTACGTAACTGAAATAATAAATTTCAGAATAATATTTATCCTTCTCGCTGGATTTAAGTAAATCCTTTATTGCTTACATCATAAATTGCTATGGCGTTTCAGATAAATTCTTTATTGTTTGCGTTATCCTCTCCTCTTTTGTCGTTATCCGCCTTTATTACTCTAGCATTTCAAAAAGCTACTTTGTGTCCTACCGTTAAGTCTAAAATCCTTGCCTCATCGATTTCCTCTCTCTCTCTCTCTCTCTCTCTCTCTCTCTCTCTCTCTCTCTCTCTCTCTCTTTCTCTCTCTCTTATCTCCTTCGATTTGCTTGCTTGCAAAACCCTTATCGACTCCAGAATCCCCTATGTGCGGTTTCGAAGGATCTCTTTGTTCCTGCTCAAATTTCTTGAGGGTTCTTGTTCCTCTCTTTCCCATGATCCTCCATAAACTATCCTTGCTCGATTCCATGGCTCCTTCTGGGAGTTCCGGCAACGTGGGTGGTTACAGCGTCGCCTTCCTCACGACGGAGCAACAGGAACGTTTTGCTACTCTAAGGATCAACATTTGTGGAAACAAGGCAGTGGATATAGAAGACCTAGAGAAGCATAGTATGCATAGCGTAGTCGAAGCCATTCAGAGGATGAAGTGGACAAAGATGTGTAATGTTTCTGAACTAAGTTATCCAGACCTCGCGAAAGCTTTCTATACTTGCCTGAAATCAGAAGAAGATGGGTCTCTCTCTTTCACAGTCAAAGGTACACCCATTCATATCACTCATGATCTTTTGGAAAGATTATTTAGAGTTTATACAGTTGGACACAGTTTGGTGGACTCAGTGGACATTCATGCCAAGGGGCTAGGAATCATTGGAACATAGTACAAACTGAAGAATGGGAAGATCGACATCAACCAGCTTAATGCTTTTAGTGAATCATTGATCGGTGAAAATTACTTATTGCACTTTTCAAATGTACTTGGAAGTGCACTTCTATCTTTTCCACTGGTCAATGCATTTGTGACACATTATGCTCACCCAATCAAAGATAAAAAATGCACTTCCAAGTACATTTGAGAAGTGCAATAAGTAGTTCTCTTGATTGGTTATAGTTGACCCTCAGCTAGTGTTGCACTTGTGTGTGAAACATGATGATAATTTGACAAGCCAACAACGAGGACAACTATACAAATTGCAAAATAGGTTGTTAAGAGTGTTAACCAAAATATGTTTCTTGGGCATTTTGTTTTTGAGCAACAAAAAATAGGTAGAAAAGTTTCTCGAGCCCCACACCTTGATGGCGTGTGGGGTCAGGATGTTCGACCCATCATCGTCTTTTTTATCCGTTTTCGGGCCCATGCTTTTCACAGATAAAAAGTGTTCCTATTTCTGTCTTGTTAATTTTAAGCATATAGATTGATCTGATGATGGATGAACATCATGGACCTCAAGGTGATTCTTTCTCCCTTTGTTAGCGACATAAAGAGAAGAATGACATCATGTACCATGTTCTAATGCAAAGCTGTCTCAATTCGCCATTAACGTGGTTCCATGTGACAAAAAATATGAGTTTGATCTCTACAGTCTTTCCCAATGTTTGAACATATTAATGCATTAACTTACTAATGTGTGGGAAAAATAAGTCTTCAATATGGTGTAGATGGCTGGAGTGCATCCCTCTCCTTGCTTCGTCCTCCGGTTCACTCTCTATGGCGTCTGATGACCTAAGAAGTGAAGAACGAAAGTGTTTGCTAGGGACTTTTTACCTCCGCTTGGAAATATGATCATGTATTGTCTTGTACATAGGAGAGAGTGGGTATAATATTCACTTTTTTTCATTTGGTCAAAAAAGAAGGGCACCATGGTAAATGTTTCAAGTTTTTTGCGAAGAAGATAGTAAGAATTAACCCATTAGTCTTGATGCATTGTAACATATATTCATGTATAAAAAAGAAGACTTATAATCAGAGGGTGCTTACTAGTTGGTGGCTTGAGAGGGAAGACGACCGAACACTATGGTTGCTTCCCTCCCTCTTTTTTTATTTTTTATTTTTTAAAGAAAACCCCTCTAATGGATGGAGGAATGATACTCTACGTGAGTGTGTGTGTGTATGTAGGGGTGTTCAAAATATGGTTCAACCCGAAGAACCGAATTGAATCGACTGGTTCGGTTCGGGTTGAAGGACCCCACAGTTCGTGTAGTACTCTTGATTTTAAAAAAAAATCCAAAATAAAATAAAAATTTTATTTTTATAAGTGAGATAAATGTATTTAAATAGATTAAAGAGAGAATAAATGAATAAAAGGAAATTAAAGTAATACCCATTAAGCTAAATTGAAAATATGTTGTATTAATGATCCTAACATGGAGTGTTGGACCCAATTGAGAGAAGCCCATCATAGGATGAGGAATAATTAATTTAAATTCGTATGTAATTAATTAATAATTAGTAAATGGTTAAGATAAATACTAAATAACCCATAAATTTCTAAAACAAGAGTCCTTACCCCAACCTAAACCCTTGACCACGAAATTAGCTCTCTTCCCAATCCAAATTAGGAGATAATGGCAAAAGGAGAAGGAGATAAAGAAGGAAATTCAGATTTAATAGAGAAAGGAAGTGTTTTAGCAAGTTAGGACTCTATTAGCCATCAAAACACTCAAATTCGTCCCAACCAAAACCCTAGTTCATGTCTAGAGCCTTGGGAGACAAAGAGGAGGCAATTTTGGACGTGGAGCTTAGAGGAGAAGGGTTGGAGCTTGGCTTTCTTCTTCATTTTTTCGTCACCAAACCCTAGTTTTCTTGTCACCATGAAAAGGTAGGCAATCTCTCAAGCTTAAACCGTATAAAAATTACCTTAGGTAGTCTTCATGATCCCCTTGGAAAGCCCTCTTGTTTCATTTTTTTTCGTTCATCCATGAGAGCAAATTAAATGTTCCAAAACCTATCACCATGCACCTGAACCCCCTTGTTTGCTTTGAAACCTTGTATGTACTTGATTCAATGGCCTGAAATAATTCTCATAAATACTACATGATTCTGGCTTTCAAACGCCCATATTTTCCCTAATTTTCATCTTGTATATGTGGCGAATTAATTCAATGATATTTGAATGTGCATGTTTAGGTTAACGAAAAGTAACCTAGTCAAAGCATGCTCTATCCATGTTTGTTTTCGAATTAATCGTTACCAGTGATAGATCACCATGTTCTCTTTCGATAAAAACTAGTTTCATGATTTTTAGATCACTGTGCGAATTTATATCAAATTTTGAAGCACCCTGTAGCATGATTGGGAGGGAAGGACCGAACCCCAAAAAGGGAAAAAACCTCTTTTCAGGGTCAGGCCGCACCTCTGAAGTCGCGACGGCCCGACTCGTCGCGACCTCAGAGGGGTCACAGTCGGCCGGACCGTCGCGTTCTGAACGCGACGGCCCCACCTCGAACCGAGCCAGGCCGGCCGGTTCGGTTGTCGCGCCAGATCGCCCCGTCGCGACGTGCACCCTCATTCCGTTCACAGTAAAACGGCCAGAACCCTAAATTACCATTTTAACCCTACTAGTAATGACATATAAACCTTGATTAACCTTAATTAAGTACTGCCATGATTGATTTCGACTTGTTAATTATAAAAGGAATAAATCTTCATGAAATTAATTAATTAAAAGCTATATGCACAACCATACATGCTCTCTTGATTTCTTACACTTGCACACTCCTAACCATCATGTTTGCCATTCCACTCTATTAAATTATTCAATAAAGTATCTGGTAATTTAGCGTAATAAATTATTAAATTCCCTATTTTAATAATTACACTTGTCTTCGATTTAATCGCGTGATTTGAATACCGTGATCATTTCCCTCGGCCTTCGAGCATTCGAGGCACGACGGACCTTAGTTTTTCTACACACTCTCTTGGCATGGACCACCTCTCCATCAAGAAGACTCCTGAGTAGACCAGGGACTCATTGTCAAGGCCTCTGTAAGTCTTCTTGGCTTTGACACACGTCCTTAGCCGACGAGCTGGTTGTACCCTTAAATCCCGTTACACCCTTAGGGATCAGTACGATCCAAATGGCCTTAGTGTTTCTCTCTTACCCTGAGTTCACGCCGGACCACCTGGCACGTGCTCATGGAACATCTAGTGGGCGGTTGTGACTTCTACCAGACTGCCGGTACCCGACCTAGTGTCGTGCAACTGTTACTATCGTGTCTTAACGTCGTTTTACGATTATACCCCTATCTCATCTATTTTCTCGTTACTCTCATCTGTTCACTTTCACTTTGTACTCTCATCTGTTTCATCTATTACTCTCATTCTCTTCTTGGTACTCTATTGGCCATATAATTGATTATCGAAAATAAAATAACAAGTGCTATATGCCAGTGCAATAGGGCCCGGTCTGGTCCTGGGGAGAGCTCCCGAAGAGTGCTATTTCCTTGCAAGGGTTACATGATCAGGATGTGTACGGTATGCATCCAGTGCCATCTAATACTATAACAATTAATCATTGACAATCAAAGTGCTATCAATTCAAGTACTATACAAGTGCTATTCTCGTTACATGGTCATTCTATTATCCTTATCGTTATGCTATTTTCACTATACCAGTGCTATTGTGCTCTTGTTATCGTTACATGATCTACATGACTATGCTTTTTCGTTACCCTGCCATTAAGACATTAATTATTTAAAGCATGTTTGTTCTCATGAGATATTAAGTCCTACTGGGCGTTTCGCTCATCCTGTATGTTTATTTCATGTGTTCAGGTGAGTCAGATGGATATGACCACACTCACGAGGATGGGACTGAGGACGATGCTCAGGAGTGACCCGATCAGCTGTCTTGACATAGTAGTTAGTTTAGTTATGAGTTAGTGAGTCAGTTAGTCTTTATGTATTAGTTTAGATTTCAATAAAGTACTCTGGGCCCTAGTTTTGGCTCTGATACGTTGATGTAATAGTTAGTTCATAAAGTTTGATGAGTTATTAGTGATTTTAATGGAGGTTGGTGGATTATTAATGAAATTGAAAGTTATTTGATATTATTCCATTTGTGCAATGGTTTGATATTTATTTCTTGCTATGTACTATTTAATAACTGTAATTCCGCTCCGATATTCCACGTCGGGGCGTTACAGTTCGGTTCGATTTTTTATTATGAAACTAAATAAACCGAATATATATTAAATATATTTAATAATATATAATATCACAAAAGAAACTGTGGTCTAGTGGACACGGTCCTTCCATCCCAATGGGAGGTCTTACCTACATGCATGTGAGATGACAAAGGGGAGGGAGGAGGCTGCTCCTGTGTCTGGAGAAGGACCTTGCATGGAGAAAGAGTTCCTATAACGCTAGGGAGAGTGATGAGGTGAAGAAGAAAACACATATGATCTTTTGTCAAGGATTCTCCCTTCACTCAAGTAAGCTCCCTCTCTTTGGTGTAGCAACATAACTGTAACGCCCCGACGCGGAATATTGGAGTGGAATTACAGTTATTAAATAGTACAAAGCGATAAATAAATGACAAACCATTGCACAATTGGAACAATATCAAATAAACTCTAATTTCATTAATATTCCAAGAACTAACTATTACATCCACTAATCAGAGCCAAAACTAGGGCCCAGAGTACTTTATTCAAATCCAATCTAATACATAATGACTAACTGACTCATAACTATACTAACTAACTACTAAGTAGTGGTTTCCAAACAGGTCACTCCTGGACATCAGCTTCGTTTCCATCCTTGTGAGTGTGGTAGTCGCCATCCGACTCACCTGAACACATGAAATAACAACGCAGGATGAGCGAATAACGCCCAGTAGGTCTTAATATCTCGTGGAAACAAGCATGCTTTAAATAATTAATGTCTTAAATGGCAGGATAACTAGAGAGAATAGTCAAGTAACGATGGCAAGATAACAATAGCACTTGTACAGGAAAATAGCACAACGAGAACGATAATGGAATGGCCATGTAACGATAATAGCATATAACGATAGCACTTGTATAGCACTTGAATAGATTGCACTTGTATTGATAGCACTTTGATTGTCATAGATTAAATCTTGATAGTATAATAGCACTGAGTGCATGCCGTACACACCCTTGATCATTTTAACTCCCATGGGCACTGGCACTTTTCGGACGCTCTCCCCAAGACCAGATCAGGCCCTATTGCGCTGGCATAAGTTATTTTCTTATCTTAGACAATCACATAAATGGCCAAGAGAGTGCCAAGAATAGATAAGAGTAATAGACGAATAGATGAGAGAGTAGAGAGAACGTGAACAGATGAGAGTATTGAGATAGTAGATGAGATAGGGGTATAATCGTAAAACAACATTAAACCATGATAGTACTAGTTGCACGGCACCAAGTCGGGTACCGGCAGTCAGGCAGAAGTCACATCCGCCCACTAGCCGTGCCATGAACACGGGCTAGGTGGTCCGGCGTTAACTCGAGGTAAGAAGTAAACACTCTAAGGCCGTGGATTGTACTGATCCCTAGGGGTGTAACGGGTGTTAAGGGTACAACCAGGTCATCAGCTAAGGACGTGCCCCAAAGCCAAGAAGACTTACGGAGGCCTTGACAATGAGTCCCTGGTCCAGTCAGGAGTATTCCCGATGGAAAGGTGGTCCAAGCCAAGAGAAGTATGTAGAAACTAGAGTCTGTCATGCCTTGAGTGCTCGAAGGCCTAGGGAAGCGGTAACAGTATACGAACCAAGCAATTAAAACGAAGACAGGTGTAACGGCCCTGGATATCTATACCCAATAAGGGTCCATATCCAGATCCGTCTCCCGCGAACGGACCGAAGTCTCGCAAGGGATAGCTCGTACACGTGTCCAGGAAGAATATAAAAGACAAACCACAATAGTAAAAGACACAAGAAAGGATATGTGCTCATACCTGCATAAATAATTTACAACTGTCCCATTACATTATTACATGCCCAAATTAAGAAGAGTACAACTACCTATGGCATACCCCAAGGGAGCACAAGCTCGGACAACTCTACTGACACTACTGCTGGTGGTACAAGTCTGTCACAACACCTCCTCAAGCCACACCAATGGTAAACCCTGAAAAGAACTGTAAGGGAGTGAGCCTCAACAAGTCACTGGCTCAGTAGGGAACCACCCAAAACAACACACAATACGGAAGGACCTTAACCCCAACGGGTCTCACTGGGAACACCAGTAACCAAACCATATCATGCTCACAACAAAGTATAATTAACAATACTAAACATAATTAACTCAGTTGTTGCAAATCTCGGAAAGACGAAGAGACAACAGCACTGTTAGTCCACTCAATAACTATAAAGCCTAGGCCACAAGCCTCACAGTTACACCACAACAACAACTGATCGCCTAAGCTGTAAGCCACACAGGCAAAGCATTGCCTAAGCTACTAGCTTCACTGGCAAGCCTCTAGCACATATGGGTAACAGGATTGCTAACCAAGAGCTAATCTTTTATACCCCTAAATCCCGATATATCGAATGTCACACTTAAGTAATAGGACTAGCTACCACGATGCCAATCCATCACACACTAAACCATATTCGGAAACTTACCCAAGGAAGGGTAAAACACAACTAGTGGAAGGTCTCACCACATGACCTCCACTTCACTACCTGAAAAGACTAGTACTCGGCGTACTACGAGAAACCAGTACCCACAAAGAGTACAAGTACCTACCACCACGAGGTACCACCACAGAACACAAACACACCACGGAACACAAACACAACTGTGCCACCACGTAGGCACACCACTGCTAGTCAAACCACAACTAGTGAGTCTCCGCTCACCAACCTCAACAACAACTGTGCCAACACCATGGCACACCTCAACGGGTAAAACCACAACTAACACACATCACAACCGATAGCAAAGCACGAGCTGGAAAGCACGACGCCACCACACGGGACAGACTACTGGTTCATGACGCCAGTATCCAACCCAGACAACACAACACAAGAACAACCTCTCAGTCTCGCAGTCACGGACATAAGGTCCAACTGCAGCTCCACAACACAAGTAAAGCCAAAGAACTGTGGAGACCAACCAAACCACCACAAACTACAGGTCACACACCCTGCAGGCCCATGCCTAGCACCTTTAGAGACTCTGGCCCGAGCTCTCTAAAGTGAGGCACTGGTAAACAGGACTAGCTGGGGACCAGTACGTCTACTGGTGTCCGTAACCTCCAGCTACGAGCGCGCTACAAGTGACTAAACACAAACTCTCACAAGTCACTGTCCCACTGCCGTCTTTCCCTCAGCCGGACGACAACTCTCCTTAAGAGTGAGGGTGTCCAGGAAGACGACAAGACCTCGACGGTACCACTTCATCGGGACAAGCCCCGAGCACACTCACGTGCCTGGCTCACACAAAACCTGGGGCTCCCAACTAAAGAGGCATTCCGGAATAGGCGCCGGACTACCAAACTCAGCAATGCACAAACCACGATATATACTTATATATTCTTTACTACAAACCACAGTACAAACGTAAGGACTAGCTTGACCTAGTCATTCCATGACTCACAAGCTATCCTACACAAGCATACACATAGATCCCGATAGTCAACCACAATTGACTTATCATTGGTCACAATGTGACCTCCAAACCATCTTACACTAATGCTTACATAAATCACAACAATACACGTAACCTTGCCTGTCATTGGTCACCTTGTGACCTCTACGGCAATACACATTACTTAACAAGTATATCATTGCAATACTCCTTAAAAGACCATAATAGACTAGGGCTAGATTCATATGTGAACCTTCACTGCCCGGTCACCTCATACTAGCTATACCAGCTATACTACAATAATCACAATACCGATCACTAACCATGCATACTCATGCACAATACTCAAACTATATAAACATTATGTAAAAGCATGCTCACTTCGTGAGCTCCACCCTTAACACTTAAACCACACACAAACGGCACACTAACCACGCTCACTGAGCGCTACAAGTGCCAAGGCATCATTAGCATTGCCATGCACAATAATAAAACAACAATCGAATAACCAAAACACCAAAAGCATACAAAATAGAACCTTCGGCTGCGATCGCGACAGAAGCCATGACCGCCTTCTGATCGCGACGCTACGATAGAGCGCGACAAGAAATCCTGTTGCGACGGGTCGTCCTGTCGCTACTTGGTCACGACAACCTAAACCGTCGCCTTCTCAGGTAAAAACCTAATCCGGGAACCATCCTCGGATTTCCATGCAAACCACTAATTTCCGATTTTCATGCTTTAATGAATAACCTAGCATGCTATCTATTGTTCATAAAGTATTAAACCTATCGAATACACATCACATGCCATCCACGCAATCAAAGATGGTGGAATCTCCCTACCTTCACGAAGAACACGAAATCCAAGCATGGCGCGGCGTTTCCCCCACTCCTCGCGACGTCCTTGCATCGAGAGTGCGACGAGTACTCCGCCGAAATGCCAAATCGCCCCGAACAGCCGCAGCAACTCCTTCCCTGGTCGAGCAGAACTTGGGAAAGCTCTGTTCGGCCAAACCTTTTTAAAAACCATACATCGGTTCAAGACGCGACACACCTTACCGTCGCGACCTGATCGCGACAGCTTCAGGCGTCGCCTTAGCACTCCAGACGTTAGCAGCCCCGCCCCGTGCACGACACGCGGCACGCATGCAGACCTCGACACCAAACAACGACAACATGAACGCGACCCCCACTACCGACGCGTTCAGAACGCGACCTTCACCACCGTCGCGTTCACACTCAGTGAACCAACGGGCACTACGGGCCCAACTTGCCGGCCCACTAAGCTCCACATAACGCGCGGAAACCACAACCAAGGCCCAATGACCCCATATTGGTCATGAGCACCAAACCAAAACCAATAAACACAGATCCGAACTACCACTAATCCACGATCCACGAAGATCCGAAAAATGCGCTACGTTACAACAAGTGTCAATAATTAAATAGGAAATTTAAGTGAATTGTTACACTTAATTACCAGATATTTTATTGAATATTTTAATAAGGTCTCATGGCAAACATTAATGTTTAGTGTGTGCAAGTGTAAAGAGATCATGAGAGCAAGTAAGATTGTGCACATGGCTTTTTAGATTAATTGATTTCATGTAAATATTACTCATTATTAATTAACAAGTCGTTAATTGTAACGGCCCTGGATATCTATACCCAATAAGGGTCCATATCCAGATCCGTCTCCCGCGAACGGACCGAAGTCTCGCAAGGGATAGCTCGTACACGTGTCCAGGAGGAATATAAAAGACAAACCACAACAGTAAGAGACACAAGAAAGGATATGTGCTCATACCTGCATATACAATTTACAACTGTCCCATTACATTATTACATGTCCAAATTAAGAAGAGTATAACTACCTGGGGTATACCCCGAGGGAGCACAAGCTCACACAACTCTACTAACACTACTGCTGGTGGTACAAGTCTGTCACAACACCTCCTCACGCCACACCAACGGTAAACCCTGAAAAGAACTGTAAGGGAGTGAGCCTCAACAAGTCACTGGCTCAGCAGGGGACCACCCAAAACAACACACAGTACGGAAGGACCTTAACCCCAACGGTCTCATTGGGAACACCAGTAACCAAACCATATCATGCTCACAACAAAGCATAATTAACTATACTAAACATAATTAACTCAGTTGCTGCAAATCTCGGAAAGACGAAGAGACAACAGCACCGTTAGTCCATTCAATAACTATAAAGCCTAGGCCACAAGCCTCACAGGCACACCACGTCAACAGCTGGTCGCCTAAGCTGTAAACCACACAGGCAAAGCATTGCCTAAGCTACTAGGTTCACTGGCAAGCCTCTAAACATATGAGTAACAGGACTGCTAACCATGAGCCAATCCTTTATACCCTTAAACCACAATGTATCGAATGTCACACTTAAGTAATAGGACTGGCTACCACAATGCCAATCCATAATACACTAAACCATATTCGGAAACTTACCCCAAAAAGGGTAAAAACACAACAAGTGGAAGGTCTCACCGCATGACCTCCACTTCACCACCTGAAAAGGTTAGTACTCAGCGTACTACGAGAAACCAGTACTCACAAAGAGTTCAGGTACCTACCACCACGAGGTACCACCACTGAAACACAAACACAATTGTGCCACCACTAGGGCACACCTCAATCAGTCAAACCACAACTAGTGAGTCTCCGCTCACCAACCTCAACAACAACTGTGCCAACACTATGGCACACATTGACGCGTAAAACCACAACTAACACACGCTACAATTGATAGCAAAGCACGATCCGGAAAGCACGACGCCACCACACGGGACAGACTACTGGTTCATGACACCAGTATCCAACTCGGACAACACAACACAAGAACAACCTCTCAGTCTCGCAGTCACGGGCGTAAGGTCCAACTGCAGCTCCACAACACAAGTAAAGCCAAAGAACTGTGGGGACCAACCAAACCACCACAACCTACAGTTCACACACCCTGCAGGCCCATGCCTAACACCTTTAGAGACTCTGGCCCGAGCTCTCTAAAGTGAGGCACTGGTAAACAGGACTAGCTGGGGACCAGTACGTCTACTGGTGTCCGTAACTTCCAGCTACGAGCACGCTACAAGTGACTAAACACAAACTCTCACAAGTCACTGTCCCACTGCCGTCTTTCCCTCAGTCGGACGACAAACTCTCTTCGAGAGTGAGGGTGTCCAGGAAGACGACAAGACCTCGACGGTACCACTGCACCGGGACAAGCCCCGAGCACACTCACGTGCCTGGCTCACACAAAACCTGGGGCTCCCAACTGAAGAGGCATTCCGGAATAGGCGCCGGACCACCAAACTCAGCAATGCATAACCACGATATATACTTATATATTCTTTATTACAAACCTCGGTACAAATGTCAAGAATAGCTTAACCTCGGTCACCCTGTGACCCACAAACCACCTTACACACGATACACATGTAAACCATGATAACCACTTACAAATTGGCCTATCATTGGTCATCACATGACCTCCTTGCCATATACATACCATATACATTAACTATACGGTAACCCTTAACCTTACTTGCATTATATTAATTAAACCATCTCTATTAGTCCACATAGGACGCTACAAGACTTAGGCTAGGTTCACACTCGAACCATCATTGCCTAGCCACTACGACAACCAGTGTATGTGCCATGCACACACACACACACTCACACACGCGTAACACCACCGCACGGAGTATGCGCCATGCACATCCTCAAACCACGTAAACATACACGAACTATTTATATAACAAGCTTTAGAGGTGTTATAGGTGCCAATGCACCTCACCCCACGATAACACCACACCGATTATATAAACTACATACTAACCATGTAGGCAACCTACACACAGAGTTTCACGGGTGTCAATGCACCTCTTCCCATAGCTGTGCACAATAAACAACGATAACCAGATAACCAAAACACCGAAAACATGCATAGCAGAACCCTCGGTTGCTGTCGCGACAGAGGCCAGGACCGCCTTCTGATCGTGACACCACGATAGGTCGCGACAAGAAACCCTGTCGCGACGAGTCGACCTGTCGCGACCTGGTCGCGACAGCAAAGACCGACGCCTTATCAGGTAGAAACCCCAATCCGGAAACCATCTCTGGATCTTCTATGCAAACCACCCTAAATCCCATTTCAATCCGGTTTTCATGCTTATTCCACCTCTTAGACATGGTATCTATTGTTTTTAAAGCGATAAATGCACCATCATGCAATCTACGTACAATTCAAGGTAGAACTCCCTACCTTCACGAAGAACACGGAATCCACGCATGGCACGACGTTTCCCCCACTCCTCGCAACGTCCTCGCGTCGAGAGCGTGACGAGAACACCACTGAAACGCCAAATCGCTCCGAACAGCCGCAACAGCTCCTCCCCTGGTCGAGCAGAGCTTGGGAAAGCTTTGTTCAGCCAAACCTTTTTTAAAAACCATACAGCGGTTCATGTCGCGACACACCTCACCGTTGCGACCTGATCGCGACAGCTCGACGCCTTCCCACTCCTGACGTCAGCAGCCCCGCTCCGTGCGTGACACGCTGCACGCATGCAGACGTCAACACCAAACAGCGGCAACTTGAACACAACCCCCACAACCGACGCGTTCAGAATGCGGCCTTCAACACCGTCGCGTTCACACTCAGTGAACCAACGGGCACTACGGACCCTAACCTACCGGCCCACTAAACTCCACACAACGCGGAAACCTCAACAAAGGCCCAATGACCCTACATTGGCCATGAGCACCAAACCAAAACCAATAAACAAGATCCGAACTACCACTAATCCACGATCCGTGAAGATCCGAGAAACGCGGTACGTTACATTAATAGTCATGACAGTACTTTAATTAGGGTTAAACATGGTTTAAATGGTAATAAGAGCAGGGTTATATATGCAATTATAGGTTCTGGCCGCAACACTGAGGTCGCGACATAGGAGCGCGTCGCGTTCAGGTCGAGACGTACGGCCCGGTCGCGTTCTGCTGAACCGGCCGCTGGGGTGAACCGGGGGCAGGTCATGACCAGTCAATCTGTCATGTTCAGAATGCGACGGTTCTCCTTGTCGCGACCCCCTCCTGAGGTCGCGACGGGTCGGGCCGTCGCGACTTCAGAAGGTAGCCCGAGCCCAGAAAAGGAGATTTTCCCCTTTTTGGGTGATTCCATCCCTCCAATGCATGATACAGAGCACCTCTAAAATTGATATAAAATCACAGAAAACTCTAAAAATCATGAAATTAATGTTAAACGAAACTAGACATGTAGAAACTAGAGTCTGTCGTGCCTCGAGTGCTCAAAGGCCGAGGGAAGCAGTAACAGTATACGAACCAAGCAATTAAAATGAAGACAGGTGTCAATAATTAAATAGGGAATTTAAGTGAATTGTTACACTTAATTACTAGATATTTTATTGAATATTTTAATAAGGTTTCATGGCAAACATTAATGTTTAGTGTGTGCAAGTGTAAAGAAATCATGAGAGCAAGTAAGATTGTGCACATGGATTTTTAGATTAATTGATTTCATGTAAATAGTATTCATTATTAATTAACAGGACGTTAATAGTCATGATAGTACTTTAATTAGGGTTAAACAGGGTTTAAATGGTAATAAGAGTAGGGTTATATATGCAATTACAGGTTCTGGCCGCAACACTGAGGTCGCGACATAGTAGCGCGCCGCGTTCAGGTTGAGACGTACGACCCGATTGCGTTCTGCTGAACCGGCTGCTGGGGTGAACCGGGGGCAGGTCACGACCAGTCAATCTGTCGCGTTCAGAATGCGACGGTTCTCCTTGTCGTGACCCCCTCCTGAGGTCGCGACGGGTCGGGCCGTTGCGACTTCAGAAGGTAGCCCGAGCCCAGAAAAGGAGATTTTCCCCTTTTTGGGTGGGTTCCATCCATCCAATGCATAATACAGAGCACCTCTAAAATCGATATAAAATCACAGAAAACTCTAAAAATCACAAAATTAATGTTAAATGAAACTAGACATGCAGATCTATCACAGAGCATGATTAATTAGAAAACAAACACTTATAGGACATGATTTGATTAGGTTACTTTCTGGTGACCTAAACATGCACAGTCTTGAATAAACAAATTTATTGGCAGTGGTCACATGATGAAAATTGGGGCAAGTAGGGGCGTTTGAAAGGTAAGAGAGTGTAGTATTTATGAGAATATTTACAGGACATGGGAACGAGTACATGCATGGATTGAAGACAAACTTTAGGGTTCGGGTACAATATGATGACAGAGATTAGACGAATTAATACTCCATCATGGAGCCACGAAAAATAGTGCAACAAGAGGGCTTTCAAAGAGGGGTGCATGAGCTACCTAGGGTTAAAATTTCACGATTTGTGGTTGAGAGATTGCCTACCTTTTCTTACTGTAATGGAAACCTATGGTTGATGACGAAGAGGAAGAAAGAAAGCATCTTGCTCCAAGCCCTTCCTCTCCTTGCTCCTCGTCCTCAACCTCCTCTCCTCGTCCTCCAAAGTTTCAGCAACGAAATGAGACTTGATTGAGACGAATTAGAGGTGTATAGGGTTGTTTAAGAGTCCATTCTTTCTAAAACTCTTCATTTCCTTTAAAACTCCGAATTGCCATATTTATCTCTCTATTTCTCTCTTTTATCTACCTAATATGGTTGGGAAGAGATCCAATTCCGTGGGTAGAGGGTTATGGTAAGTGTAGGACTCCTTTTTAGGATATATATGTGTTATTTAGCATTTATCTTAACCCTTTTCTATTTATTAATTAATTAGATACAAAATTAACTTATTTAAATCTCATCCTATGATGGGCTCTTCACATTTGGGCCCAACAATTCATGTTAATACCATTAGTAAAACCCACTACTAATTTAGTTTAATGGGTATTGATCTAATCCCCTTTTTATTTCAATTATTCTCTCTTTATTTTAGTTAAATATATTTATCCTATTTATTTATTTAAAATTTTTATTTTATTTAGATTTATAAATCAAGGGTACTACAATAACATACTTTTGAAGACCCTTCCTTCTCCTCCCCCTACAAGGAGCAAGAGGGGGGAGATATATAGGCCTCAGAGGGGAAACTGTCACTGCCTAGGAGAAACATAGATCACTCCGTTGGCGATCCTCAAGAGGCTTAAAGAGCCAATGGGAGGGTGCCACGGGAGACCTTGATGGGGTCCAGGACTGCCAACTTGGCCCCTCCACTCCCCTCCAGTGAAGGGATGTGCGGGAACGGGCAAAAGGAGTGGGGATTAAACGATCTTACATGACGAACGTGGGTGGTTATGCAGAGATTAGGTAAACAGTTCTTGTGGCAATGGGTTTAGTCGCCAAGATATTCCTAGCGACAATCAATGATGTCGTCTAAATCTTAAGTGGGAGGTGACACTGTCGCTAGCAAACTGCTAATGACAAACTCGTCTGTCGCTAAGATGTATGGGCGACAATCAACATTGTTGCTAAGAGGGTTCGGAGCTAATGTGTACATGGACCAATAATGGGTCGAGAAATTGAATCAGTCTAATGGATTATAGGTGAAGTTTTGCAATGATAGTTACAAAATTCGCATCTACATATGGGTCTATCAATCTATAAAATTTCGACATAGTAGGAAATAATAGTCTAAATTTTCAAATAGAAATTGATTAAGTTTACCTTTCCAAGAAGTCGTGAGATATTGTACCGCCCTCGAGGAGAAGTTCATTGTCTAGCTCAAAAATGAAAAAAAGAAGAAGAGCAAAACCAAAAGCGAAAGATTGTTAAATCATACAATTTTTATTTATCTCAAAATTATTCTATAAAATTTACAAAAAAAAAATTCTCGATTTAAAATTTTTTCATTTAACTCTGCTAGAAAAATCAAGTCAAAATTACAAAATAATTGAATTACAAAAATTTTAATATGTCCAAAAAAATTTATAATTTACTCCATTTTCTAAATCTTTATTTGTAAAAATCAAACAGAACTCTAGTGAACCGTGCCGAATCTTCCTGAACTGGAATCCATCTCAGCCAACCGATCCATCTTCGACGTTAATCAATCTCATTAATCAACGGTTCATATGTTGCGAGCTTTCACACGTAGTTGAAGGCACATAGGAGAAAGCTCTCTACATCTCACACGCACAGATACACACGCGCGCAACCCACAAAAACCTGCCCCACTCGAAGGGACGGCGCCTGGCTTCTCACCCGTGAAACCCTTGCCGTCCCGGCGCCGTGGCTTCTCACCCGTGGCGGCGGCGGCAGCTCTTCCTCCTCAGAGCCTTCGCCCCTGCTCCGGCCAGAGGCACTCCCCCGCCGGCGGTATCTTGGTTGGGCGCTAGGTATGTACGCCGTCGAATCCTCCCTCGCCCGCTCCCGTCTCTCGCCTCTCCGTCGAGCTCCCTTCTTGTTGAGCTAGTGTTCTGTCTGTTAATGGCGGACCGGATATAGGGAGCGAAGATCCGTGCGTTCTGAGCAGAAGAATTGCGCTTGTGGTAAATTCTGCCCATTTTGATGTTTTTCGGATCTGTAGTTTTTTCTGCAGTGTCCGTGGATTCTGCGAGAAGGTGACCATGGCGCCGGAGACAAAGGAGGTGCCAGCTGTGGCGGAGGGCGGTGGGAAGAGCTTCGCGAGGAGGGACCTGCTTCTGAGCATCGAGCGCAAGGTGCAGCAGCGGTGGGCGGAGGCCGAGGTCTTCCGGGCGGACTCGCGCCCCGAGGCTCCGGCTCCCGACGAGAAGTTCTTCGGCAACTTCCCTTACCCCTACATGAATGGTTCCCTCCACCTGGGCCACGCCTTCTCCCTCTCCAAGCTGGAGTTCGCCGCCGCCTTCCACCGGCTGTGCGGCAGCAACGTCCTGCTGCCCTTCGCCTTCCACTGCACCGGGATGCCCATCAAGGCCACGGCCGATAAGCTGGGCCGGGAGATCCGGCAGTTCGGCAACCCGCCGGTGTTTCCCTCGGCAAAGGAGGAGACTGATGGAGGAGCCGAGGAGGAGATTGAAGAACAGAAGAAACCTGATGATGCCGGTGCCAACGGCCAGACTGCTCCCGACAAGTTCAAGAGCAAGCGGTCCAAGGCGGCGGCCAAATCCGGTGGAGACAAGTTCCAGTGGGAGATCATGAGGAGTTTCGGCCTGTCAGATGCCGAGATTGCCAATTTCCAGGATCCATACCACTGGTTGACCCATTTCCCCCCTCTGGCAAGAGAAGACCTCAAGGCTTTCGGTCTGGGGTGCGACTGGAGACGCTCTTTTATCACCACGGACATGAACCCCTTCTATGACTCCTTTGTGAGGTGGCAGATGAGGAAGCTGAAGGAGATGGGTAAGATTGTGAAGGACATGAGGTACACAATATTTTCCCCACTGGATGGCCAGCCATGTGCTGATCATGACAGAGCATCCGGTGAGGGCGTCCAGCCCCAAGATTATGTCTTGATCAAGATGGAAGTCCTCCCTCCTTTCACTTCGAAGATGAAGGCCTTGGAAGGCAAGAGGGTGTTTTTGGCTGCTGCAACATTGAGACCTGAGACCATGTATGGGCAGACGAACTGTTGGGTGCTACCAGATGGCAAATATGGAGCCTTTGAGATCAATGACACTGAAGTTTTCATCCTTACAGAGAGAGCTGCACTAAATCTTGCATACCAGAAGCTGTCCCGAGTGCCAGAGAAACCCACTTGCCTTGTTGAGCTTAGCGGGCATGATTTGATTGGCTTGGCCTTAAGCTCCCCTCTGTCTTTCAATAATGTTGTCTACTCACTTCCCATGCTTACTATCTTAACAGACAAAGGTACCGGGATTGTGACTAGCGTGCCAAGTGATTCACCTGATGACTACATGGCATTACATGACCTGAAGGCCAAACCTGCCCTCAGGTCAAAGTATGGGGTGAAAGATGAATGGGTTTTGCCATTTGATGTTATACCAATTATCAATATACCCGAATTTGGTGACAAAGCTGCTGAAAAAGTGTGCGTTGATCTTAAGATTAGGAGCCAAAATGACAAGGATAAGCTTGCAGAGGCCAAAAGGCTCACATATCTGAAGGGTTTCGCTGAGGGAACCATGCTGGTAGGGGAATTCAAGGGAAGAAAGGTCCAAGAAGCTAAACCGCTGATAAGGAGTGCACTACTGGAAATGGGCCAGGCTGTAATGTATAGTGAGCCTGAGAAGAGCGTGATGTCGAGATCAGGTGATGAATGTGTAGTAGCTCTCACAGATCAATGGTACATAACATACGGTGAAGAAGAATGGAAGAAAAAGGCCGAGGAATGTCTGTCCAAGATGAATGTATATTGTGATGAAACACGACATGGTTTTGAACATACATTGAGCTGGCTGAACCAGTGGGCATGCTCCCGTTCATTTGGACTTGGAACCCGCATTCCTTGGGATGAACAGTTCCTTGTTGAATCTCTTTCTGACTCCACTCTTTACATGGCATTTTACACTGTTGCACATATTCTTCAGAATGGAGATATGTATGGGTCTGATTCTTCTTCAATCAAGCCAGAGCAGATGACAGATGAAGTTTGGGACTATGTTTTCAGGGGTGGGCCGTCCCCTCAAACAGACATTCCTCCATCGCTTCTTAACATGATGAAGCAAGAGTTCAACTATTGGTATCCCTTTGATTTACGTGTGTCAGGTAAAGACCTTATTCAAAATCATCTCACGTTCTGTATCTACAACCACACTGCACTTCTTCCTGAACACCAGTGGCCCCGTGGATTCCGGTGCAATGGACACATCATGCTTAATTCTGAGAAGATGTCAAAGTCAACTGGAAATTTCAAGACACTTAAGCAGTCCATAGAAGAGTTCTCTGCAGATGCTACAAGATTTTCCCTTGCTGATGCTGGGGATGGAATGGATGATGCAAATTTTGTCACAGACACTGCCAATGCTGCAATCTTACGGCTAACCAAGGAGATTTCATGGATGGAAGAAGTGTTAGCCTCAGAAAAAACTTTGAGAGTGGACCCTCCCTCTAGTTATGCAGATCATGTATTTGCAAATGAAATTAACATTGCTGTTAAGCTGGCTAAACAGCACTATGGTGATTTCATGTTCAGGGAAGCACTAAAGGTGGGCTTTTATGATCTACAGGCTGCAAGAGATGAGTATAGGCTCTCTTGTGGTATAGGTGGCATGAATCGTGATTTATTGTGGCGTTTTATGGATGTCCAGACGAGGCTGCTTGCTCCTATTTGTCCCCATTATGCAGAACATGTGTGGAAGGAGTTGCTGCAGAAGGATGGATTTGTTGCGACTGCAGGTTGGCCTGAAGGAGATGCTCCTGATCTCACTCTCAAACGTGCCAACAAGTACTTGCAAGATACTATAGTCTTGATGAGGAAGCTCAAAGAGAAACAAGAATTTGGTTCAAAGAAACCTAAGAAGGGGGTTGCAACTGCCCCAGCGGTGGAAAGGAAGCTGGCAGTTGGTCTAGTCTATGTAAATGAGGAGTATGATGGTTGGAAGGAAGGTTGTCTGAGGATACTTCAGAGCAAGTATGATCATGGTCTTCGTTGTTTTGCACCTGATCATGAGATCCTTGAGGCATTAAAGGGACTTGAAATTGAGAACAGGACATTTAAGCAGCTACAGAAAGAGTGTATGCCTTTCTTAAAGTTTAAGAAGGATGAAGTGATATCTGTTGGCCCTCAGGCCTTGGATCTGAGGCTCCCATTTGGTGAAATGGATGTTCTTAATAAAAATGCTGACTTGATAAAGAGGCAACTTCAGTTGGACCATCTAGAAATCTTGTCTTTTAAAGATGAAGCTGCCTTGGGGAAAGCGGGGCCTTACAGCGATATTCTCAGACAGAATCGACCTTCACCAGGCAATCCTATTTCTATTTTCTTGGCTAGCTCTGAGTTCACTATTGGAAACTAAAAGATAGATCGCTGTGGAAGACATTTTGTGGGTCATTTTTGTTTTTTAATTTATGTTTTCTCTATTTCAAGAATGTTGTTGCCTATCACTCAGGAATGTTGATGTTAAAGTCTGTATTTTTTGAGAATAGAAGATACGTCTCCTGGCTATTACATAATGTTATTTCTGTCAGATTAACATGTATCAGTGACAGTTTTGTTATTCCTTCATGTTTTGTCCATAGGTTATGGATTTTTACTTGGATTCCTTCCTCTCCCTGATTTTCTGTCTGTATAATCTCAGGAGACTAGAGCAGCCTTAATTACTCCAATTGTCAGTGGAACTATTCAATGATATTTCTGCATTAAATCTTGTCTCTCTCTTCTTTTTTGTTTCGTAGCATTAGAGCTTGTCATTGGACCTAATTGGGATAGTTCAATGGTTTGGATGGGGTACATTTTCTTTGCATAACTTTGCCAAGCAAACTCTGTTGTTAAGACTCCATAAAGTACTCGATTCATATGATAGGCGAAGTACTGTTTTATGGTATTTTGTGAAACCAAGTTATGGATCAAAATTCAGAGTATTCATCATCATGATGTGTAGGGACATTGTATGTTGACCGGATAAGCCCAGCTAGAACAATGGTGTTGGATTACTTGATTATTCTGGTGTTCTTGTTTTTGATAAAGCTTGGTTTAGCTGTTTGACACATCCCACTGACATCTTATGGGTTGAATAGAATGACTTGTTGGTTGGGTTTTGTGGCAGATGATTATTGTCTTATCTCAAATATATGTAAATACATGTAAGTGAGATTTATAAAATTTTTGACCTGTATGTGTTTAAGACGGATGGTATCTGACTGCCTCAGAATCTTTTCTCACGGTTGAAAGGAACCCTATGATCCAAGTCTGTCTGAAGGGGATGGGTTGGCTGATACCGAACTTGACCATAGAAAATTGCGGTTGACGTAGTTGACCGAGATGAAGTTCAAAATGTGTTCGGATGCTGCCATATTTTTATCTCGAGTTAGCTGTATGCTCAAGTGGATTTGTGATGCTGTTATCTGATTTGATGGCTGACAACATTATAAGGTCGATTGGTGATGGGCATTGGGTCCTTTGAAGGATGTCGTGATTTAAGATGTGCCCCTTTTTTCCCATTTTTGTTGAGCTATTTCTAACGAAGGAAGAGATTCACGTATGTGTGAACGAAGAACCGATTGACCCTGCCATTTCTTTGGGAGAAAAGCTTAATGCAATTGACCAAGTGCCTTCACTGCATTTGGACAGTGATATTGCAGCATGCATGGCATCCAATTATTGGGAGAAAATTTTAAGACACTTAAGCAAGTGTAGTTAGTGCACTTAGGGCTGTACAGTTTTTGCTTCAAACCGTTGAACCAGTTCGGTTCGGTTCGATTTCGCAGCACAGTGGGTTGGGTCAATGAACCGAACCGAACCGAAGATCAAATTTCAGTTCGGTTCGGGTTACTAAAAAAAAAAAAAAAACGGACTAGACCGTTTGACCCAAAAAAATTGTAGACCGGTCACCAACCCACGGGCCGCGACCTAGATTCATACCCAACACCCAAATCTCAATGTGTATTTGCCCTAAGACTTGGGACGTGGGGTTGCTGCGGCGCTGCTTCCTGCTTGCTGCTTTGCTGGGGCTTCGACTGGGGCTCACCCAGATTAGGGCAAGGGCCAAGGCGGCAGGCTGCAGCGGTCGGCGAGAGGTCTCTTCTCGGGGCAAAGAGGCGAACGGCGGTTGGTGGGAGGTTTCTTCTCCAGGCAGACATGAGACGACAGGTCGTCGGGATCAAAGAATCCGATGGAGGAGCCAAGGAGGGGTAGTTGAGGTCTAGTGGCGAGGGTGTCCCTGAGTCCACCGTAGTGTTTGATCTAAGAAAAAGAAGCTCAGGTAGTCGTTGATGTCGTCATCGTACACAAGACCAAGATCCATTGCTGGGTTGGGGTTGAGTTGGCCGGAACCCATCGCCACCGGGTTCGTGGTTCACCTGGAATAGCCGCGGACAGTGAGCTATGGCGAGGAGACCACAATAGAAGGCGGCGAGGAGGCGAGGTTTGACAACGGTGGACATGAGTCACGAGGTCGGGTTCTCTCATCTCGATCTCTCTTTGTTCTGTCTCTCTCAGACCCTCTCTATCTACTGTCTCTCATACCCTCTCTCCTATGGCCACGGTAAGCGGTGGCGACCGGCTAAGTGATCGGAGTTTGACGGCTGCGAGGAGATCGGGGTTTGACGGCGGCGAGGAGGCAAGGGTTTGACGGCGTTGAACGCGAGTGACGGGGTCGAGTTCTCTATCTCTATCTCTTTTTGTTTTGCCTCTCTCAGACCCTCTCTATCTAATCTTTCTCATATCCTCTCTCCCACGGCCACGGCAGGCGGCGGCCAGGAAGCAGGGGTTCTGTCTCTCTCAAATGCTCTCTATCGACTGTCTCTCAGACCCTCTTTCTCTACTCTGTCTCTCTCAGACCCACGGCAGGCGGCGACCGACCGGTGTAGTAGGTGTCAATCTTCCTCTTTTTCATATATTTTTATTTGATCATTTCTGTCCATTTATTTGTTTCGCTAGTGTAATTAATGGTTTTTTTTGTGGCAAATTTATAGAACTTTGTGATATCAGCTATAAAACTGGCATCAAGAAGTGGCTCTTGCAATGTAAGTTTTAATTCTTTTCTCTCAGATTTTGTTTCCTTAATTGTTCACTGTGTTTAATGTACATAAATTAATATGGAAGTGTCTATTTAGATGTCCTCTAATGACATTGGTGATACTCCAACACCTGAGGGTGCAAGTTCTGAATTTAATGCCGCCACACAAATCAGTAATACAGTTGGAGGTCCGCGCACTACCAGGGGAAAGAGGAAAAATATGCATCCAAGATCAGATGTTTGGGAGCACTTCACAAGGATGGAGGGAGAGAACAAATGTAAGTGCAATTACTGCGATCATATTTACACTTGTGACTTAATCTCATGTGGCACAAGTACTTTAAGAACGCATTTGAATTTGAGATGCAAGAAATATCCCTTCAGTAGAGCCAATGCTTGTAAGGATAGACAAACACAAATTAACATTCATACATCAGTGGTTAATGAAGGGGTAGAGGGAGAGAGCAAAATCACATTGACAAGTTGGAAATTTGATTAACAACAAATTAGAAAAGTATTGGCCTACATGATTATTATTGATGAACTTTCATTTAGATTTGTTGAAGTGCAAGGGTTTAAATATTTTTGTAATATTGCATAGCCTAAGTTTCACATTCCTTCAAGAATTACAATTGCTAGAGATTGTTATGAAATATATGTTAAAGAGATGCTAAAGTTGAAAACTTTCATGAAATCTAATTGTAGAAGAGTTTGTCTTATTACAGACACATAAACTTCCTTGCAGAGAATCAATTATATGTGTTTGACTGCATATTTTATTGATAATAATTAGAAATTGAATAAGAAAATTTTAAATTTTTATCCAATTTTCAGTCATAAAGGTGAGGCCATTGGTAAGGCAATTGAAAAATATTTGAATATTTGGGGTATTGAAAATGTTATGACTGTGATAGTTGACAATGCTAGTTCCAATGATGTTGCTATTGTGTATCTTAAAAGAAGAATGAACAATTGGCAAGGAAGTGTCTTACATGGAGAGTTTTTGCACATGAGGTGTCTTTTCCACATAATGAATTTGATTGTTAATGATGGTTTAAAATTGACAACTGCTTCAGTGCTTCGTGTTAGAAATGATGTGAGGTATGTAAGACAATCTCCATCAAGATTACAAAATTTTAAGATTTGTGTTGAAGAAAAAAATACCAAGTAAGAGTCTATTGTGTCTTGATGTCCATACAAGATGGAATTCAACATACTTGATGTTAGACACAACACAAAAATTTTAGAAGGCATTTGAGAGATATGAAGAATAAGATCCATTTTTTATTACTGATCTTAATGAAAGAGATGGTTTAGGGAACCCTTAAGAGGAGGATTGAGTGATAGCTAAAAATTTGACCACACTATTGACGACATTTTATGATACTACTATGAAGATTTCAGATGCTTTGTATGTCACTTCCAACACTTTTTTTCAGAATTGTCAAGTGTTACTTTGGCACCCAGTATCATTGACATTGCATGAGCATTAATGGTGGAACCATGGCAAATTGTTTACACTTCATCTAAGTGTTTTTCTCATTTGCACTCATTTGCTTTGTTATTTACTAATCTTTTACTTCTTTATTTCAGAATGGGGAAGGAAAGAACTTCAAAGTTGAAACTTTAAATAGTCAAGACAATTATTATGTATGTGGGAATGTATGTTAGACAATTATTATGTATGTGGAAATGTATGTTAGACAGTTATCCGTAGTGTCACTATTACTTGTTCAGGAAATCTGGAAATATCACTATTCAGTAGATTCCACCAATTAAATGGATTGTTGGAATTTGTTGAAAGAGTTTTTTGCTACTCTTGCAATCATCTCCCAGCAAGAGAACCATTAACACCACCTGTTCCACAGAATTTTACAATTTCCAAGTAGAGAAACAGATTGTTACATTAATCTTATTGTTCTTGATGTCATTATTCACCAAATCTTGCTTCACCAGCAGCCTGAGAACCATTTTCTTCAATTCACATCCACTTGTCAGAAGGTGTGACTTCAGCTTTTTCCACCAAATCTCGCCATCTTTGACAGAGGACTGTAGCTCTCCTCTGCCTCTTCCTTTTCTCTCTGTTAATTTGATTTATATCGCTTCACTTCCTATTATATTCATTAATGTAGCAATTGACTTCAGATAGGACTAAATTGGAATCTATTTTGATATGTTTTAATACATTGTAAGAGAGGAGGTTGGCCGCTGTCAGCCTGTTAGCATTTCTTCTTGCCATTTTTTTATTTTCAGAAAATTGCACAGTGGTGACTGGTGAGCAAAAAACCAGTTACATAAGCCAATCCAAGGCCCATAAAGCCCAAACCGAACTGAAGAAACCGAACCAATTCGGTTCGGTTCAAAACGGTTCAAGCATTCTATTCTGTTCGCTTCGCTTCGAAATCCAATTTGGTTCGGTTTGATTTTATAAAAAAAATTGCAAACTGGACCAAACCGACCCGTGAATAGTCCTAAGTGGAACCCCGCCGAGTTCACAACTTAAAATGGCAGTTTATGCTCCTCTCTCTTTTATAAGCCGCCTCGCCAAACCTCTTCAAAAGGACTGATGCGAAATAAGTACTCCAGGAGTTTTTAATTTTTATTTTTCTTTGATCTCTTTACTTTGGGAAAATTAATTCTCGTCTTGGTAGAAGACAATTTTTTTTCTTGATCCATGTCCATCGCGCGCCAGAAAGTTCTATCTATTTGTGCACTTTATCGATCAATATTTGGGAGATATTTTCCGTCCGTTTACTAGTTCTACCTTATTTTGTTTTACGCTTTTGCCTTGCCATGTAATTAAAAACTCATCCACCACCCCTTTATTTGTCTCCCAATTTGATTTCTCAACTCTACCGAACCTCTTTTGGATCATCTGATTTCACAACTCCGGCAAACCTCTTTCAAGATCTCTTTGTTTCGCAACGTCAACGAATGTCTTTCAGATCTCCTTTTTTCGTAACTTTGGTGAAGATCTACCGGATCTGTATTTTTGTATGAGTTGTTTGCTACTCGATCGCCCACTTTTGAGATCCTCTGCTATTGAGTCTAAGGTGCCATTTGAAAACATCCAACCAAAAAGTGAAATCGGTAAAATCTGATTTCCCCATGGCAGCACGGAGGCGCTTCTGCACCTCGACTCCCGTGCGACTAAAAATTGAGTTGAAAAAAAAGGTAACAGTACTTCCGCGCAGACACAATTTTGCAAATTTTTTGGAAGCGGCCCTTCCACCGCTTTTGAAAAAGTGGAGGGCATGGCAGAGTTGTCTCTGCCTCTCTCTTCTGTCAAAAATCCTTTCTACGCAAACACCAAAAAGAGCAAGTCTTGTTTGGGAAAGAAGGTGAGGTTGTAAGAGATTTTAAAGTCTAAAATTTTTTCTACTTCACTTCCAAACGGTACCTAAGATCTCCTTTATCGCTAAATCTAGATGTCTTGAATCATTGCATCCTTTTAGATATGCATTTTTGTTCCACAGTCGTTGTTGCGTAGCGTCATAGATACAATTTATCTTGTTTGTTTGTTTCTTTTGACGGACAATAGATCGAATGGAGAATATAGTTGTGAGAAGTGCTTATGATGATGAGGCTTTCTTTTTTTTTTCATTTGCTTAAGTATGACATTGAATGAAATAAGAAACGTGGTTTATCGAAGATGGAGTTTAAAAGGAGGGAGATGGTCTATAAGATATATGTTACCTGCCATATATTTTAACTCAATGAGACACATATTTTAACGATTTCAAACTCATACTTTAAGTATATCAAACTTACACTTTAAATCATGTCAAGTATGACTTTAATTCCCGTATATTTTAACTCACCATCACATATAATTTGACGACTTCATACTCTTACTTTAAGTATTTCGAACCTTTACTTTAAGTCATGTCAAGTGTGATTTTAATTCTCACAATCACAGATATTTTAACAACTTCAAACTCACACTTTAAATATATCAAACTTATACTTTTAAACTATCTCAAGTATGACTTTAATTCTCGTATATTTTAATTTACCATCACACATACTTTGACAACTTCATACTCTTACTTTAAGTATTTCAAACCTTAAATTAAGTCATGTCAAGTGTGACTTTAACTCCAATATGTTTCAACTCACCATCACAAATACTTTAAGGACTTGGCACTATTACTTTAACTCTTTAGAACATAGCCTTTAAATATTGTCGACAGTTATATTAGCCATGTGGACTTAAGACTTGAAAACTACTCACCATTCTCCCTAAATTCTATGTTTTCACATTAAAACATATTTGTGTTCACTTCAAAACAACTATGTCTTTACGTTAGCTCACGTAGAGTTAAGGCTTTAAATCAAGTACCGTTTACTTTAACTCATTGCATGTTTACGTTAACTGATTTACTGTCTTACTTTAACTCACCATGTGTTTATGTTAACTAACTTATTGTCTTACTTCCAAAAAACTATGTATTTATTTTAACTTACATATTGTCACACCTCAACTACAAATATGAAATGCTCTAACTGCTACAGTGGTCGGACTTTAAAACTGTATAACTTTTACTTCAAATGCAAGGCAAGATGCTGTAAAAGGAAGCGTGGGAGCCTAGATAGCCAACGACAGTATAATCGGCATTTAAAAAAGTCACTCACGATTGGATGACGAAAAGCATCACTCATGGACATGGACGGATCTAGAGTTTAGCCAGTGGGGTCACGTGACCCCACTGGATTATAAAAGTCTTATTAGAAAAATAAAATTCCACCATTAGTGACCCCACTGAATTATGAACATAAATCTATAGGTGCACCATTAGTGACCCCACTAATTAAATTTCCTAGGTCCGTCTATGCTCATGGATCATCTAATGTGGATCCCGAAAAAAGAAAGGACTAAAAATTAGCATTCACAAAAACGTCTGGACTTCTTGGCGCACACGTTTCTGACAGGGATCTGCAGATAAGTCGCATTTCCCGTCAAGGATCGAGAATTAATTTTCTCTTTATTTTCTTTTTGTAATTTCTAATGTCGAATTTCTTACAATTTATATATATTTTTTGATAAATAGTCTTTTGGAGTAAAAATAACACTTACTGTACCAAAGTTTAAAAAAAAACTATAGTCATCGATTTTAGGCTGAGCAAATTCTATAAAGACTAACTAAGATCCCAAAAACAGATTTTATATGAATCCCATTCACCATGGGGTCTCATGCAATTCGAGATTTGTGATGATGAGTTTAAAATTTGAGAAAGGCTTAGTACACTTTTTTATTACACTTAAGTGCAATATGACTAGGCACTAAACCCATGTGGCTCCCCTCACATGGGGAGTGATAAAGTGGCAATCCAATTATTGGATGCCACATGGATTTAGTGTCTAGTCATATTACACTTAAGTGCAATAAGAAAGTGTACTAAGCCTTTCTCTTAAAATTTTGGTTTATCATTTGAGAGCAACACGGTATATAAAATGGGTCCAAGGTCTTTTTACCGTATTACCACCAAACCTTCTCAACCCGCGCCAGTCCCTTTTCATCTAGAAGAGAAGGATACGTGAGGGATTCACCCATGAAAGTGTTTTTTTTTATGATAAATTAATTAGAAGTCTCTATTAAATATTTAACTTATTTTTAAAATTTTAATAGAATTATAACTCATTACAATAAATATTATTTTCTGTTACAGTATATATTAAGTCTTGTTACAACAAAAACCTCTTATATTATAATCAGATATTATTAATTAATTTTTCAAAAAAATAACAAGATAAATTTTTCTCTCTATTTTTCTTTCTCCTCAACGGCCAAAGTACTTTTCATATACTCTTAAATGGAGGGCGCATATTGGAAAAACATTTTTAAAATGTGTTTAAAAAATTTCCTCTCAAAATCATCCCAATTGGCACTCCCAAATGTGGCCTAGTACGTTGTGTTCATAGCAAAAGATTTGTGAATAAATAATGCTTGTCTGATAAATTATATTGATTCGGCTATATATCTACTTATTATTCATTTATCTTTAAAATTTATCATCCTTGTTGGACCATTTGTATCTACATAAGATTTCGATTCATGAATCAGAAGTTGTGCACGAGATCCTTATGAAGGTCACAACTTATCCGTGTTGGCACACTTTTTGGGACGATACGATAAGAATGGAGAATGACTACGTATATCGTTGTGAAGCTTATATACCCATGAAGTACCACATTCTCTCTATTTCCGACACATAACAATAATTCCTCCAACGATCCCACCGCTTAGACCCATGCAATTCAGTTTTTTAATATTATTGTTCTTATTCAAAGTAATTTAATTTGGCAAATACTTGTAAATCCTCTTAAATAAAGAAACTTCAATTTTGAGTTACAATTTGATGGTTGGGATAAGTCGTCATGGGCCATGACATATGACGTGATAATAAGCAGCAATGACAGATGATAGTAGATGATTGACGACAGTGACGACAATCGAAGGTCAAAACCAAAATTATTATTTGTTAGTCGAGAATAGTTATTTGTCAATGAAAATTAATTATCTGATCTTATTTATTAGTCAAAAATCAATTTATTTACAAGTCAAAAGAAATTATTTGTTTTTGTATGCTCACGTTGTAACCATCATCTTATCATAGTACCCGTGATCGAATAAAATTACTCTCAAACAAACCACCTAACTTATTTATCCGGGCAATCGAATAATAAATATTTCCTTATTTTGATTGTCACGAATTTGAACTTTTCCAGATGCATCGTTCACTTCTTTCATAGTCTATTTTTAAAATTAAAATAACATAAAAAAATGTGATGAAATGTAGCACTAAAATATACACATTGCGTGTGTGTAATATCTCACAATCTACCTCGAAATTCACTTCTTCATTTTTATCGTTTTGAGTGAGAAAGATATCATTGGAATGCTTCTTCTTTTTTTTTTCCAGAAAAGAAGATTCCTTCAATGGGAATATTCATTTGTTATGGGGTCTTTTGGGGCCAACAAAGATTGAGAAGGGTGATTTCAACGGTGCCCCAAAGGATAAGTTGGGGGACCGACTCGTTCGGACTTGCACAAAAGTCAAGTTTGAAAAAACACTTCCTTGTGAGAGATAAGGGGGAAGAATGAGTAAGAGATGAGAAGTGAATGAGAATTAGGGTTTGGCCAAGAGTTGTCGAGAGCTAGTAAGAGTTAGGTGGTGTTTGATAACACTTATCTAAAATATCTAAAGTCTAATTTTCTATCGATTGTCTAAATCTATAATTTAATAAGTACTTAAAATCTATTAGATTTTTAATAAGAGTTGTTTGATAATTAATGTAAATCACATCTAAACTAATATCTGAACATAAATGTCATCTCCTCCACTGGAGCCTCCAGCACCGCCTTCCCCCCAAATTCGCCATGGTTTCTGCTCCTCTACCACCACCGCCGTCCCCCCAAATCCGCCATTGGTTCCTGCTCCTCTACCACCACCGAAACTACCTCTGCCTCCCCCTGCGCCTTGTGGTGAGCGGTGGCAGCGACATCACCTCCTTCTTCTCCATCATCCGGGAGTTCATCTTCCTGTGCTAAGGAAGATATGATCAGGATCGCATCTACTCTTCTCAACCGGAGATCATCTTTCTGTGCTAAGGAAGATATGATCAGGAGTTCATCTTCCTGTGCTAAGGAAGATATGATTAGGATCACATCTTGTAACACCCTCCTCCGACTTCACACAAACACATACATACAACCTTTGATCGGAAGAGGGGTTACACTAACAAACTTTCTTTATGGGTAGATATATCCGTGCAATGCACAAAACTGGCAAACCATTCCACAAAGGTGTCATCGAACACATCATAATTCAGTAGGTAACAAAGTATAAATACTTCATTATTTACAAAAGACAAGTTTCTCTCTCTCTCTAACTTAATACATTATCAACTACAAGAAACTACTAAAACTACATTATTCTTCTTCATCTCTTCATCGTCCGCAGCGGAATTAGGATTCACATGTAGCTGAGATTATACACACCTTCAATCTGAAAGGGTTGGAGGAAACAAAGACATGAGTCGAAAGGACTCAGTAGGTATAAGTGAACATAGAGTAGAAGTTTCATTTGCAGAACTGAATGAATATTCAAATAGTGCATATGTGGATCAAAACATAATTGCTCATGAATTTCATACTTTGCATAAACACATTGCCCAAGTTAATTTCATGATGGGCTCATACGAATATCAGAACAAAAGTCATATTTGTCTTTCAAAATTCATATCATAACTTGATTTCAGAACAAACTTGACAGGCATCACTGCTCTCAAGAGGTTACTATATAATCGTAAATACATCCTCTGTGCCTAGGCGATTCCAGCACTTTGGATCTTGTTCATTGTGCAAGAACGGAGTATAATTATTTTATTACCCACCATCGTCGATTCCTTGACTTGGATTTACATACGTACAAACTGTCGCCCACAGCTGATCACAAGTAGCTAGTGCTACTACAAGTGATCCTAAACCCTCTTTGAAGAGAGCACTGTCTTCAGATCATAAACTTATTTTCATGAGCATAACGGAAATGGGAAATCCAAAGGTAGTTTGGTTGAGAATTGATACAAATATCTTAGTGACAAAGTAGCTCAGAGTTCGAGAGTATAAGAAAGACAATTGGCTGAGACAGGGTTATGACTCAAGCCAATAACTTCAGAAGATTTGAATCATATAAGAATCCAAAAGAAAATGAAGATCCATAATGGTCATCACAAAATTATTCACATCTCATGAGGTGTTCAAACATATGAACTCTCAAGTGGTCAAGTTTTATAACCTCAGTTACCGAATACCGAAGAATAGACTCAATCGGAGTACTATTCATAATTGCCAACTTTAAGAATAACTTAAGGGAGATTAAGGTACATAATGTGGGTAAACTTTGTAGTAGTATGACAGTAAATACCAAGGTAAATGAGAGAGTAACTTCCTTGGCTTTTAGGATGAAGTTCTAGCATAGATTTAGACATGAAAGGGTGCAGAAATTCAAATCAGTGCTGCACCTGTCGACAGCCAAGAAGGGCCTGTCGATAGATGGCTGCAGACAAAGCTTTAACTTGCTGGACTATATGTATCTGTCGACAGCAACCAGAGGGCTGTCGACAGATGCACACAGTCCCAGTTAACCAGAGTTCAGGCAGGCTAGCATGTCGACAGCTATGAGCTGCCTGTCGACAGCCGCCTGTTCTTCACTCATAAGGGACTATGAATGCACTCTAAACACGCTAACCATGGAACCTATGAATTAAGACATGATGTATATCAAATAGAAGAGTCTAATTATAGTTCTCACAGTGATTTATAAACC
Source organism: Colocasia esculenta (assembly GCA_014218235.1). Taxonomy (NCBI): domain Eukaryota; kingdom Viridiplantae; phylum Streptophyta; class Magnoliopsida; order Alismatales; family Araceae; genus Colocasia; species Colocasia esculenta. The sequence goes on along the minus strand of CM024755.1, from coordinate 9,966,540 downwards.
GAACTAGCGAGACGAAACGAGAAGTTTGCAATTCAAGCTTGTCTAGCTAGAAACTAGACATAGAATGTTGTTGGAAGTGTGGTCTTGATAGCAATGGATTATTGGGAGATTCTTATAAGATGGACACTAAAACACAAGATATTTAATGTTCCAAATCAAGACTTGAGGTACAAACATCCGAATGGAAAGAAATCACAATATTCTAGGATATCGAAATTTCTAGCAAAACTCTATAACATAAACTTGGATCATGGGTGGAAGAAGAAGTTAGAAACCTACTTAATTTGTAATAGAAGTGAAGATGCTCCTTGATAACTATATGACTCCAAAGGTAATTGGGAAAATCAAACGAAAGAATCTGAGGCTACAATCTCGTATACAAGCTTAACCGAGATTGGTTAGCCGGCTCAAAGGCAATCTCGTATAAGGCTAAATCCTTTCAACATGAATAGAGAATAGAAGTTCAAGGAAAGGATGAGAACCTACTTGATCTGAAAGAGAACAAAAGTTCTTCTTCTTCTTCTTAGTATAGAGATAAACACAGCAACAAGATGAGGAAATTTAAAGAAAACTACTAAGGCAGGGCTTCGGCAGGTGCTGTTGGGAGTTGGTAATTCAGATGAAGAGGAAACAACAGCTCCAATAGCAGCACCTTCCTCACGATGACAGCACCAGCAACGTTCCTCAAGGTAAGAAATGCCAAGTGCAATAGAGATGGGAAGAGGAAAAGGTTAGACTTCCGCCGCAAGTAAGTTTTATAGTTCTTCAGGCAAGCCATGCACGATGACACGTTAACTCTCAAGCTGTCACAGTAAGGGCCATGGAATTTTAACCATTGACACCTTTACCATGCATAGCTTCCCCAACTGACACCTATGGTAAGATGTGTAGGCTCCCTCCTCACATCAAGTGGCTTGCTCCTCACCCAACACGTAGCCAAACTAAATTCCCAGAAAATTCACCACCGTAAATAGCCCATAAATCAGCTGGGCCAAAGATCTTTATGTAAATGTGTTCAAATGATGTCCGTTTGTGTTGAAATTTCAACCATATCCTAATGTGATGGTTTTAAAAATTATGATGATTTTAGTTTAATTTTTAGAATTTATTTTACAGTAGGTGAAAAATCACCCGAAAAATAGTCGCGTCGGTTTAATATCAAAATCTATGCGTCAAAAATTCCGAATAATTACATTTTTGATACCTCCACATTTTTCTAAGAATTATGGTGTTCTCAGATTTTATTTTCGTTACAGTTTTCCGGTGTCGCCCTGTCGAGGTGCGCACGACCGAAAGTAGTACCTGGGTATGATAAAGTGTCTTAAACATACCCTTAATCCCAAATATCACAATTTAAACCTAATTGGTTTACATAAACAAGAATTTCTAAGCAAATCATGGTATTTAAAATTTGAGGGCATTACATTTCTCCCCCTATTAAAATAAATTTCGTCCTTGAAATTGGCAAAATTTACTTACCAAATAGCTGTGGATACTTTTCTTTCATCTCTTGCTCCAATTCCCACGTTTCTTCTTCGATGAACGTGCTTTTCCATAAGATCTTCACCATAGAAACTGCTTTAATTCTGAGGACTCGTTCTTTCCTGTCCAATATTTTCACTGGTTCTTCTTGTACGGTTAAATCTGGTTGTATTTCCACATCTTCATAACTGATCACATGAGAGGGGTCCATTATGTATTTCCTCAACATAGATATGTGAAACACATTATGAATGTGTGACCAAGAGGGCGGAAGAGCTAATTGGTATGCTACTTCCCCTATTCTTTGTAATATCTCAAAAGGTTCTACATATCTTGGACTGAGTTTTCCTTTCTTACCAAATCTCATGATACCTTTGGTTGGAGAGATCTTTAGAAATACATGATCATCTATGTTAAATTCCAGTGGCCTTCTTCTTCTATCAGCATACTTCTTCTGTCTGTCTTGAGCTATTAATAATCTCTTCCTGATTAATTTAATCTTCTCTGAGCAGTTCTGAATTAATTCTGGCCCAATGAGACTCTTTTCTCCCACTTCTGCCCAACAGAGGGGTGATCTACAAGGTCTACCATATAATACCTCATATGGTGCCATTCCAATACTTGTATGATAACTATTATTGTATGCAAACTCAATCAAGGGTAGGTAATTATCCCAGCTACCACGCCAATCTAAACTACAGGCTCTTAGCATATCTTCGAGGGTTCGGATAGTTCTTTCTGATTGGCCATCGGTTTGTGGATGATATGCTGAACTGAATTTTAATTGTGTACCCATGGCTGCTTGAAGACTTTTCCAAAATCTAGCAGTGAATCTTGGATCTCTATCTGAAATTATTGACAAAGGAATTCTATGAAGTCTCACTATTTCCTTTATATACCATTGAGCCAAATCTTCTAATGATTGTGTCTTTGTAATTGCTAGAAAATGAGCCGATTTAGTTAATCTATCCACAATTACCCAAATAGCATCATGCTTCTTTCTTATCTTTGGCAAACCCATTACGAAGTCCATAGTTATCTGCTCCCATTTCCATATTGGAATTTCAATTAGTTGCATAGGCCCTGCTGGCTTCTGGTGCTCAGCCTTTGTTTGTTGACATGTCAGACACTTACTCACAAATTTTGCTATGCCCTTTTTCATTCCATGCCACCAAAACTGCTTTTTCAGATCCTGGTACATTTTAGAGCTTCCAGGATGAATTGAATACTGAGATTTGTGTCATTCCTTCAATAACTCACTTTTAATTTCTTCATTCTCTGGTATGCATATTCTGTTTTGAAATCTGATTATTCCTTGGTTATCTTTGACGTATCCTGGTTTGTTTACCATTTCTTTTAGTTTCTGATCTTGGTTCTGTGCTTCACCAATTTTATCTAATAATACCGACCTTACTGTCAATTGTGCCAATATCAGATTTTCTGCATCACACCTTGGTGAGTATTCGATCAAATCTATCATTTCTTTCCATTGTTGGTGTAATTGTAATGCTCTTGATTTCTTTCTGCTCAAAGCATCAGCAACCACATTAGGTTTACCCGGATGGTAATTCACCGTAAAATCATAATCCTTTAAAAATTCTAACCATCTCCTTTGTCTTAAATTTAGTTCCTTCTGAGAAAATATGTATTTTAAACTCCTAGGATAGATCATGAAAGCAATATGAAAGAGTGGCTTTGATGCTTTGCTTCCTTTGGCTGGTGGTGAAAGATGTTAGCTCGTTGCTTGCTATTGGATGGCTTGATGTATGTGCCTATCTATATTCTGACTCTTGATTGCATCCTTCTTGTTTTATATGGTTTGGCAGGAACATAGCCATTTAGACTTGAGAGCTTTAGCTTATTCTTCTTCTTCTTCCTTTTGCTCCCTCTGAAATCCAATCGTTAGACTCATCTTTAGTAACTGTTGAATTTTCGACAGATTCTCATGTGGCTTTCTATTCGTTGGCTATTCCTTGAGTTCCATAGCTTGCACATTTCCAAAGCATATAGCATCTACAAGCATTAAATGCATAGTGATGGAACATGTTATGTGAGAGTTCACATGTCAAATCGATCTCCATACCTCTAATGTAGTTGTGCAAAAGTTCTACTAACATATTTATACTATAGCTAGACTCCTTGTCTATGATGTACATGTCCACAAATTTTGCTGACATATTTCTATTTTATGTAGACTCCTTCCTGTGAAAGGTAACTTAAAAATATGTAAGCAAATAACCTAGGTGTGCAGAGGGTAGACTGCACATTTAGTGGTCAATGATATGCAAGAGATATGCACGAGATCTGCAAGAGATCTTGCGTGAAAGCATGAGAGCTATATTTGAAATAAAGCAAACTTTGGGCACCAAAGATATTTTGAAATATTTGAAGGCCAATCAATGTGAGTCATAATAGCAATCGATATGAAATTATGTTTATAACACTAATCGTTATATTATAACAATAATCGATATGAAATATGGAAGCAATCCATGTTGACTTAAAGGCAATCGATATGTAAAGGCAATCAATGTACAATATAACAGTAATTGATGTGAAGGCAATCGATATGATTGAAGAGCAATCAATGTTTTAAAGACAATCGATGTTTAAAGTATCCGATAAATAAAAGGAATCGATGTCTAAAGGCAATCAATGTTTAAAGAGAATCGATGTTTAAGTTAAACAACAACCGATGTTTAAGTTTAACAAGAATCGATGTGCAAATAGTCCACAATTGATAGATACTTTGACTGATGATGGAAATGGTCATTAATTGATATGTTCAAAGGCAATCGATGTTCAAGTTAAACAACAATTGATGTGAAATGTATCTTGACCAATCGAAGTGCAACTTCATACAAGACTTTGGATATGACAAAGTAGAACTTTGTATATGAAGAAATACACTTCAAATATGACAGTAAACTTTGGAAATGATGAAGTTAGCTTCGTATATGACGAAGTAAAACTTCGCATATGACAAAGTAAACTTCAGATATGACGAAGTTAGCTTTGTATATGATGTTGTAGAACTTCATATACGATGAAGCAAACTTCGAACATGACGAAGTAAGCTTTGGATATGACAAAGCTAGCTTCATATATGATGAAGTAAACTTTGAATATGACAAAGTAAGCTTCGGATATGATGAAGTTAGATTCGTATATGATGAGGTAAATTTCAAATATGACGAAGTAAATTCAGACATGACGAAGTTAGCATTGTATCTGATGAAGTAGAACTTCGTATATGACGAAGTTAGCATCGTATATGACGAAGTAGAACTTCGTATATGACAAAGTAAACTTTGAATAAGATGAAGTTAGGCTTGTATATGACAAAGTAAACTTCAAATATGACGAATTAAAACTTCGACTAATTACGACAAAAACATGCTTAGCAATCGATGTGGATTTAGGATATTCATATGAAAATGATTTTAACTAAATTGAGTTTATTTAACTTACTAGAGTATCCTTTAAATAAAGAAAATTGCAATTATGTCTTGTTGACAAATTAAAATAATGGATGTCAAATCAACAATGTCATCAATGACATTAATAATAATAAATACATAAATTAACGAGTGAAAGGACAAATGTGTGTCAACACATGGTGTTCATAGTGTCGACACATGTGCTTCAGAGTTGGAGTGCTCCTACTATTCTTTAGAATTTTGCTTCTTAATACATTAATCATTTATATTTTGCCCGCACCTTCAAATGTAAATTCTATTGAGTGTAACCCCATTAATTTGCTTAATATTTCAGGAGTGAAGATGAACCCTTGGATATGGAAAGGGGTAGACAAGAGTGAATGAGCGTCCCAATCCTTTAGAAGAAGTGGACTTTTTCTTTTTTAGTAAATTTCCCCGTTTGAGACTCTCGTGTAGTTAAGAATGGGCGCTACATTAGACCGTGTGAACTGGTAGCCATTGTATGAAGTCAACAATTGGGATTTAATGAAAATAGATTGAAGTTTGATGTCCCCATCTCTAATTGAGTGTTGAATAGTTTGTTTAAAACCTTTAGCAGTACTTGATAAGGATCGTCGGTCGACAACCAGATTTGAGGTCTATCAGCATGTGGATTGTCTGTCGATACTTAAGTCTTGTCTATCAACTAGACTGTCTATCCAATTTTGGACCTTGCTTGAATTTGACAAAATGTCTCTGATTTCTACATGCTCGTTTGAATGTCGCATCCCTGAATTTATTCACTCGTTATTTTAAATAAACTAGAGGCGTGACATAGAAAAATAGAAGTGACCTTAAGAGAGAACGGAGAGAGGCTTAGGAGGTAGGGGGGGGGGGGCTCTTAACTAAATTTTGAGTGAGTTAAATAGATGGAATTAAATGGTAGGATCATATATAATATTTTTTTGAATTTGAGGGCTATATAATTTAATAGTTAGATTTTGAACATATATCATTGAATATGGAATGTCTTAGGAGCATATAGGTAAGTTTTCAATGGATACTTAAGCCATACTTCACCGTAGTTTTTACATTTGTACTAAAATATTAGTTAGAACTTAAATATTCTTTTTTGTGTGTCTTAGAAACCTCGTCATTTGTTGTGATAGAATGGTTGGAATTCAGCAACGAAAGTGTGAAAGATTGCGGAAATAGCTATGAAAGAAATCTAGAAGTGGAGGGGGGGGGGGTTGAATAGATTTTGAACAATTTTAAACGAACCACTTAGCAAAAACTAGATCTACAGAAATTATAATGTTATGGTATGAGTGCAAGACAGTATCAAGATGAATTGAGTGTGCGAAAGAGGAAATTAGAAGTATCTAAATGATAGTAGAGTTGATCAACAGACGTGCCTATCAATCATCTAGCGTTAGAGAATTAAAACTACAATTATATCAAGATTTAAGGTGGTTCGGATTACACAACTTGTGTGTCCTACATCCACCATCCACAAACACACGCAATTATGCTTATCTAGCAAGTCTGAAAAGCACACACAAACATACGCGATATGAGATGATCAAAATCTCAAATCAAAACACACACACGTGAAATTGAGCAGAAGGATTGCTCAATTCTCACAGTACACAATGAATGATGTAAAGTTCATACATATAACCAGTTGGAAATTGAAGAACAATGGAATAGATAGAACTGGTTCGATTTCACCCTTTGCTCCCGGTTGAGAATTCCTTTGCTTCTAACTTCAGACAGACGATGCAAATTCTTGAATCTTGGAATTCAACTTGATGTTCAATCAACTTCAGCGACAAGATCTTTAATTCTGCAGATATTGAACTTCTACAGAATTCAGATGAAACTTCTCTCTAGTCGTTGTTTTCTTGATCTAGGAAATTGTGTATTGATGCGTTCTATGTCAATAGACGAGGATGATGGCATTTATAGTCCCATGTGTCCATGAAATTAAGGAATAAGTCGGAGAACTCATTATTTTATGAGCTAAAGTGGATTATAAATTAAAATAAACATATGGGTAGACTTTAAATAAAATGGGTTGATAGACCATATGGATAATTAGACCAATAGGCAATCTTGGCCCGTGAAATAATTCTTCAATAAAAGATAATTAAGACCCATTAAGTAAATGGGTTGTACAAATTAATGAGTCATATTTAAGTATTGGGCTAAGAGCAAGAGCCCAATTAGTAGATAAATGTTAGAAATGTCAGGATAAACAATATTAAATTAAAATAAAATAAGAAAAAATAATTGAATAAATATGTTAAATAGATTTAAATTAGAATAAAAGGTGAATAAATAGAATTAAGTCAATACCCATTAAGCTAAATTAGTAATGAGTTTTATTAATGGTTCTAACATGAATTGTTGGGCCCAAATATGAATAGCCCATCAAGAGATGACAGATAATTAAGCCAAATTCGGAATTAATTAATTTATAAATAAGTAAGGGTAAGATAAATACTAAAATAGGTTGTAAATATCCTAAAAAGAGTCATAAACTTACCCTAACCCCTTGGCCACAAAATTGGCTCTCTTCACAACCCTAATTAGGAGATAAAGGAGAGAAAGTGCGAGATAAATATGGGAAATTCGAAATTTAATAGGAAATAAAGAGTTTTAGAAGGGGTTGGACTCTATTAGCCATCAAAATACCCCAAATTCATCCCCACCACACCCTACACTATAGTGGGAACTCTGGAGTAAGGAGAGGAGGCGATTTGGACGTGGGAGCTTGGAGGAGAAGGGCTTGGAGCTTGGATTTTCATCTTCTCCTCGTCACCAAAACCCTAGGATTCTTAAACGCGAGAAAGGTAGGCAATCTCTTAAGCTTAAATCGTTTAAAAATTACCTTAGGTAGTCTTCATGATCTCCTTTGAAATCCCTCTAATTTCGCTCTATTTCGTTCCTCCATGAGGGCGAATTAAATGCCCAAACTTCTATTAACATGTTGTGCCTAAACCATCATGTTTGTGTTCAATCCTCGTTTGTATATGATCCCATGTCCCAAAATAATTCTCGTAAATACTACATGATCCTAGCTTTCAAGCGCCCCTATTTTTCCTAATTTTTATTATGTATTCGTCGCTAATTAAATCGTTCTTCCATGATTGCGCATGTTTAGGTCACTAAAATGTAACCTTATTAAATCATGCACATGTTGCCCCTTTTGGTACGACAGCAAGCTATCCTAGAGGGGGGGGGGTGAATAGGTTTTCTGAAATCTGAAATAGAAACTTAAACACAGAAAATTATCGCTTGAAAGTTTGGTTAGTTTAGTGTGATAAAGAGTAGCAGTGCGGAAGCAATTAAACAATCACACAAATAACACAAGAGATTTATCCTGGTTCGGCCCTTCCCACATAGAAGTCCTACGTCCAGTCCCCAAGCAACCTCTTGGGATTTTACTAACCAAGGGTACAGTCCCCCTCAAGGACACTACAACACCCAGCACCCCAGCTGGTCTTCTTCTCTTTCTCGGACAAGAAGGCAGCCCACTTCTTTTACAGGTCAAGAAGCCAACCTCCTGGTACAAACCCCAGTGTGCTTCTACTAGACACAAACCCCTAGCTAGGTTCTACACTGTATACAGTCCTACAGCTGGACAGAAGTCTTTCTTAGAAAAGAAAGATCAGACCGAGAGCTATTACAAAATTAACACTGAGAACTTTAGCTCACAGTCACAGACTCTCCCCCCAAATTTACAATAAGTGCAGAGAGAGAATAAAGAGAGAGAAGAAAGCTTGAAGGCTTGAATGCTTCAGATGCTTGAACACTTCTTCTGGGCTCAGGCTCTTTCTCTCTTTTCCTTTGAGTGTATGTGGCATTCAGGTTCCTCACTAGTTGTACACTCCTTCAAGGATCTTCAGGAAAGCTCTACCCTTGTTCTTCAACCATGCTTTGTCTTTTATATGAGCAATTTAAATAAATCCGTTGAGGAGATCCGTTAGAGTTTTAGCCGTTGCTCATGTTCTCTTTCTTCTGATATTTTGTGGTCTACGAGATCTGCAAGTATAGAAGAGAGTGTTTAGTTAAAAGAGTGTTTCTATCAAAAGGGCTCATACCTTTATATTTCCTATTGCCACCCAGAAGTAGTAAGTAATCCCCTTTTTGTTGGCAAGAAAAAAGATCTAGAGAGATAAACAAAAAAGATCTCCTGTCAGAAAGATAGAGGATTACGCAAATCAAGAATATATGACTTTTTCACTAGATACCAAAAGACATTTTGAAATATAAAAGAAATCTATGTTTTTACAAACGAATCCATGTTTTTACAAAAGAATCCATGTTTTACAAAGAAATCCATATTTTACAAAGAAATCCATATTTTACAAAGGAATCCATGTTTTACAAAGAAATCCATGTGAGGAGCAAATCCATGTGCAAATCTGTGTGCAAATCTGTGTGCAAACCCTTATGAGAGCGAATCCTTATGAGATCGATTCCTTTAGAGAGCGAATCATTATGAGATCGATTCTTTTAGAGAGCGAATCCTTATGAGATCGATTCCTTTAGGGAGCGAATCCTTATGAGAGCGAATCCTTATGAGATCGATTCCTTTAGAGAGCGAATCCTTATGAGATCGATTCCTTTAGAGAGCGAATCATTATGAGATTGATTCCTTATGAGAACGAATCCTTATGAGAGCGAATCCTTATGAGATCGATTCCTTTAGAGAGCGAATCCTTATGAGAGCGAATCCTTATGAGATCGATTCCTTTAGAGAGCGAATCCTTATGAGATCGATTCCTTTAGAGAGCGAATCCTTATAGCACTTTGTGAACTGAAATCGATGTATATTGAATGGACATAGATTTGACTTTTCAGTGCAAATCATACAGCGATAATACCATAAATTTTTATTTATTAGAAAACATAATATTAAATATATTAATTAATTAAAATTATTTTTATTAAGAAATTTATAATATTAAATATATTTAATAATATTTAATTAATCATAAAAATTCATTTTATTTATTTAATCATAAATTTTATTATCACCAAAATATGTAAAATATAGAGTGGTTCAACAATCTCCCTCTTTTTGGTGATGACAAAATTTATGAGAATTTTCTGACAAAAAATTTAAAATATATAGAAAATACAGAAAATTCACAAATAATGCATAATATGCATACTCTCCCCCTTTTTGTCACTAACCAAAAAGGAAGGATCTTACCATGCATTTTTCTCCCTTAATGAAAACTTCTTACTATTGAGGGGTTCAACAATTATTGATATTTGTAAATTACTCCTCCTTAGTCTGAGCTCCCCCTAAATGTAAGGCTCCCCCTTGATGAGAAACTTCTCCTGAAAGAGACTTGCAAATAATGTTAGTAATATAGACCAATTCAATTTTTGTGACTACCCTTTCTTCAGATGTGATTTGAATGAAGAGTCTGCAGTCACTCCTGCCTTGAGCATCCTTAGTTTTTGGTGCTCCAAGGCTAACCTGCAAATAAATTACTCAAAGGTAGGTGCCCAAATCCTTTTGGGTCCTTGATGGTTAGATGCATGAAAATAACCTTTAGGAATCCAAACAAAGTGTCTTGTTGTGCAAGTATTTATTGTGTGTCCAAATTTATTGCAATGAGAACAATAATAAATATAATCTATTTTGCAGCTCTTATTGTTTTTATGATGTCTGTTTAGAACACAATTTTTGGAAACTTTTTCTTTTACAGGGGCCTTTTTCTGAGGCAAATTGGTTTCTTTTTCAAATTTTGGTAATGGATATTTTTCAGGAATTATGACTTATTTTCCTTTTTCAAGAGATATGTAACCAAACCATTGTTTGTTATTTCCAGATTTTGATGCATTTAAGCATAGGGCTAAAGATGTTTTTCCTTTAGTTAATTTTCTAACTGATTCTTTTAAATACAGATTTTCTTCAGTTAGAGTTTTTAATTTTTCTTCTAACTCTAACTTCTCATTATTCTTATTTTTCAAATCTTCATTTAAAAGATAATTATTATCTTTACATTCTTTTAATTATTCTTCTAATTGTTCCATTTCTGATTTAAGATCAGAATTAGTGATTTCCAAACAAGTAAGATTGTTCTTGATATTTTTCAATTCTTTTACAACAACCTTGTGTTTATCATAAAGTTCGTTAAAAATATGTTCTAAATCTTCAGATTCTGATCCTGAATCTGTGCAAGAATCAAAAAATGAGTTAGAATGTACATCATCTAGTCCTACCATGATGGCTAGATTTACTTGCTCTTTTTCCGATTTAGAGCTTGATGATTCTGAAGTTGTGGCTTCTTCATTTTCCCAAGCAGCTGCCATGGCTTTTCTTTTGAATTTCTTGTGCTTCCTTTTGGACTTTTCTGGTTGACTAGTCTTCTTTAGTCTTGGACAATCTGGTCATAGATGTCCAGGTTTTCTGCATTCATAGCAGACTGGTTCTTTCTCCTTTTTCTCTTTCTTTTGGATCCTTCTTGATCCATTTTTCTTTTTCTTAAGAATTTTATGAAGCTTGGATAGTACTTCATCAACGTCACTGTCTTCAGAATCTACATTTTTGGAACTAGAAGAAGAAGAAGTAGAAGGAGTAGCTGCAGCCTTAAGAGCATTAGTACATTTTTTTTTGATGAGCTTTCAGATAGTCACTCCATATTAATTTCATGTGCCATGAGAGAACCTATTAAATTATCAATCGACATTCTGGTTAAATCATGAGCCTCCTCAATAGCGGTTACTTTAGGTGTCCATGAGATAGTTAAAGACCTAAGTACTTTTCTAACATTTTCTTCGTCAGAAAGATTTTTACCTAGAGAATTTAAACCTGCTACTATGGTTGAAAATCGATTATACATAGTAGTAATATCTTCATGTGGAAGCATTTTAAATTGTTCATATTGTGATACTAGAATATCTATCCTAGTTTGTTTCACTCTATCTGTTCCTTCATAAGTTACTTGAAGTTTATCTCACATCTCTTTTGCAGTTTTAAATGCAGAAACTCTACTAAATTCCCTTTTAGATAGGGCACAACATAAATAGTTCTTTGCTTTAAAATTTAAGGATAGTTTACTTTTATCTCACTACAACAAATTAGGGCTATACCCACAGAATTTACCTACAGTAGGGTAATACGTAGGTATATACCCCAATTATACATGTTAAATCCGTCCGTTGCAAAGTTACACACACGCTTTTTTTAGCCATATGTAGATACGAATATATAGTTACAGTTTTTACATATCGTGAGAGAATATATTTATGTTAGCCATAGTTCACTAAAAAGTGTAACAAAAAGATGCATACACCTATGAAAATCTACATAATATAGGTATTGGTCTATTCATAACATCCTAAAAAAATTTGAAACTGTGAGTGTATAGTTGCGGCGCCAATACATTTCCCTTGCGTGGGAAATAAGAAGCGTGGGATATTTAGGGGTTCTCCTTGGGCGGTGTTTTGGATGTTGGCTGGGGGATCGCATTCGCCGGAAGAGCACCTTCTGGCTGGTTACTCCCTTGCCGGGCCTCCTTCTACCATTGTCCAAGCGACCGTGCCGGGTGCCCTCGGCCACCATCATTGTCGTCCAAGCCGGACGCCGACCGCGCCCTCGGCCACCATCGTCGTCGTCCAAGCCGGACGTCGCCGTGATCATCCACGCCCAAGCACGCCGCCGTCGTCATCTGCTGTTTTCGTGCACAACCTGGCAACTTGCTCGACCGTGGCAATCGTCGTCTCAACCCTCCAGTGTCGCCTTCGCGTCCACGCCCTAGCACGCCTCCGTCCTCACCTGTTGTTGTCGTGCACGACCTGGCGACCTGCTCGACCGCGACAATCGTGGTTGCTATGTGCTACTACCTCTCCCTCCCGAGAGGCTGCTACTGTTGGTTAACAAGTCCTCCAAGTGCTCTCTCTCTCCTTCCCATTTTTCTTCACCTTCACTCTTCTTCCACCGAAAGTCTTCTCCCTCCGTCCTCCCCCTTCCCTCTGCGCCAAAGTAGAGGCGTAGTAGCTTCAGGAACCCGCCCTCAGCTCGGGGATGGCAGGACAGTAGTCACTCGCTGCAGCGCTCCTGCTGGTTCCCCGGGACCAAGCGGCGGGGCGGTTCGTGGTGGAGAAGGGCAGCGCTCCGGGTACACCACGACGGCGTGATCGTCAACTTCGGCTTGCCCAACTATGCCGCCTCCATGGTGGGCGTCGTCCTCTACCCCGACTCCGGCACCGACGGCTGCCAGGCCTTTGACCACCGCTTGAAGTCGTCGGATTCCTCCCTCCCCGTCATCCTCATCCTCGACCGCGCGCGGAGGTACCCCCCGTCGATCCACTTTTCACGATTCTCTGCTGCTGCTGCTCTCTCCCTCCATGGGTTTCAGCTCGTTGAACATCTGATATTAGTTTTGAGATAAAAATCTGATTTTCGTTAATAAATAAAAGTCTGGTTTTTCATGTAGATTAGGATGTCATTTCATTGGTTTCAGTACATGATCAGCGCATGTTGCCGTTTGGGATGTTTTAGCTGGCTATTCCTGGAATTTCTTGTGTTCCATCCTCTTGGTTTCTTCTTCGATCGTTTTAGTTGTCCGGTGAAGAAGTCATTTATATATCTCTCTTGTAGAGAGTGATCAGCTACAGATGTTTGCCGTCCCCCCCCCCCCCACCCCCAAATAAATCTCCTCCGAATCCACGTCGTCGGCCCTTGGGGAAACAGTTTAAGCAATCCATGGCCCTGTTCCATTTCACCGGTCCAATTGAGTTGTTAAAACTCACCCACCCTTGCCATCGTTTAGGGCCATTTGTGTGAAGTTAAATATGTAGCGTGACTACACACGATTAATGACAGTTTTTATTAATGGCCAACACCCCTCTACCTCTGCAATCACCCACCAAGTCCTAATCAATTGAGGTTGAGATAGGCTTCCCACTAATCTAATTTTATTCTAATTAATCAAATATAAGATAGTCGATGTTTCTCAAATCCCATAAAAACACGCTACAAAATTTAGGTAAAAAAAATTTAAAACAACAAAGTATAAAAGAACTGAATAAGCATCACTGTAGATGGGACTATGCAAAGCGATGCTTATACAAGAAGTAGAAAAGAAAAAGCAAGATGTACCAACCATTGACATCAAAGAAGATCTGTTGATGGGACTATGCAATCAATGTTTCTCAAATCCCAGGAAAACATGCTACAAAAGTTAGGTAAAAAAAAAATAAAACAACAAAGTATAAAAGAACTGAATAAGCATAACTGTAGATGGGACTATGCAGGGAAGGTAGTGACCACTGGGTCAACTTGGTTTCTGATCTTAAGGTCTTTGCTGGGCTTGTTTGCAGGGGTTGAGGGGGATCAACTTGGTTTCTGATCTTAAGGTCTTTGCTGGGCTTGTTTGCAGGGGTTGGGTGGGGGGGGGTACTGCCCAAGGGGAGTTTGACTTTTCTTTGTTTACACTATTTTCCAACTCTTGGAGAATCTTTGAGCATTATTGCTTGTTGCAGTACCTTAAATGTGTAACCGAGGAGGCAATGTTATACTAGCCAAGTGGCCTGATGAGACTTTGAATGGGCCTTCTCCCATTCAAATACTGGGCTAGATGCTTGAACTATCTTGTGGGGGTTAACCTGATAGGCAAGGAGACAATTGGAAGCCTTGCTGATTTTTTGGGACCACTTAGCCTCTATTAGATCTAAAAAAATCCAGATTGTTGGTACAGGGTTTACAGTGGTGATGAAAATGTTCTCATGTTCAAAGTTGTTGCTAGCTAGGTACAAGGCTGTGATTAAGGTGACATTTAAATATATCCCTCATCTCTTTAGTCATCATTTCAAAAAAGGAAAAAAAATTGACACAGAAGATGCAAGCATTATAGAACATGCCCATTTATTAATACGTTTTTGGACTAGGTTTGAGCCAGGTTGATTCTGGGTTTTCTAATCCTCTTGGCTCCCCAATTTTAATTTCTTGGTACCTTTTTTTCTGTTTGATGTTGGTCTAGTATGCTCAACTTACATTCTATCTTGATGATATTTTCCACTTACATGTGTTTCTATGTATGTTGAACACTGTATTCATGCCTGTCCAGCATATCCACACATATTACTAGAAAATTTTGTCCGTGACTTCCTATAATAATGTCTTTCTTTTGAGGATCAACTTCTAGATTTTCTTATAGATATTTGATGTTCATTCTCTTTGTACTTTGCCTTTTTTAACTTGGAAATCTATTTCAGAGATATTATGAGGATGGGAATTTTGGCATAAGATTGGAAAACATCCTTGTAGTCGAGGAAGCTAACAGAGTTTAAGAAAAAAGGATGTTTGTCATCTGAGCATATAACATGGGTGAGATCTTCTGCATGGCAGTTTCTCTCTTTTACATTATTTAAGGACTGTTGACTATAATCTTTGTTATGACTATCCTATTGTTCCACATTATAGTCAACTTTGGTTTTCTTGTTAGAACAAGATAAATTGTTTAAGACACATCATATATCTTGGATGGTAGGAAATTGTTTAAAGACACATATACATCTTGGATGGTAGTATATAGATTTCATTCAAGGAAATAGAGGTTTTCCTTTTTCCTTTAAAACCTTTACAAGTTTTTTTTAATGGTATATTTTTTTCCTGTGTAGGCTCCTTACCAGAAAAAGTTGATGAACCTCACAATGCTGCTCCTGATGAGATCCATTGGGTGGCTGAGTACCATTATGCCTGTAAAAAACTCTTGGCACCATATTTGAATGAGATCGAATGGTTGAAGAAAGCAACATAGCCCATAAGAGCTATGTCTACCTTAGTTTCCTATTTGCATCTTTAAGTCTTCTTTTTCTTATTTACTTTGAAATGGACGTCCTTAATTACATCATAGTAAA
Organism: Colocasia esculenta; assembly: GCA_014218235.1. NCBI lineage: Eukaryota > Viridiplantae > Streptophyta > Magnoliopsida > Alismatales > Araceae > Colocasia > Colocasia esculenta. The sequence continues at coordinate 9,950,752 of CM024755.1, read as the reverse complement.
TGTTTCCTCATTTTCCATTACAGTGTAATATTGCTTGTCTATATAATAAAAAAGTAGAGAAACTATTTACTTTTGTACGTTTTTCCCATACGGTTGCTTTGCCCCCATGATCATATGGTTTTGACAACGATGCTCTCTTGGTCCTCCCAGGATTGCTCATTAATCTATCAGAGGTCGATTAATGCATTTGAAGTAATAGACTTACAAGTTTTTTTCCCCCTTTTTGTCCATGTTGTCTTCCTTGAAGGCCATAGATTTTAGTCTGTCAGATTTTGTGAAGCCTGGTTAGTTATGGAAACCACCTAAATCTATTTTTTCTCGTGAACTTTCTTATCTTCTAGTTTGGAATGACATGTTATCTCTTTCTTTTATTTGTTTCCAAAAACTCAGATGTTACCTTGCCTTGCCTGGCATGTTAAACAGGTATTAAACCCTTGAGAGAGGATTATTATTGCATGTTAGAATACCTCGGTTATTATATTCTATTTGAGGGCACAACCTTTTGGTTTAGGACTTCGGAAAATTTTCAAGGATGTCTTCTTTTTGTCTTCTTGTTTGTGTTTATTCATGTATCCTATATGTTTGGTTTTCATTTCTTGTTATTGATTGTATTAGCAGATTCAATTGTTAGCAGATCTCAACCTAAAAAAGGCACCTCAACTGGTTGAGTTGGTGGATGATAGTAAGGTAGAAAACATCATTCACTAGCCCTTTTCTACTTTGTTTAGTCAGTTGGAAAATATTGAACTTTGCTTCTCTTTTAAATTGGGCAGGATATGAAGGAGCTAATGAGCTTAGCACAAGAAAAGGTTTTACTTTGATAGATGAATTTCCATCTTAAGAAAACAGGCAATAAGAAACCCATAAACAACTTTTCTTCTGACGTGAAGGTAACATTACCAGAAGTTTCTTAACCATAATCATGCAAAATACATTTTCCATGTAATGCAAGATTGTTGCTTCCATTCTCTGGCTTATTGACACTCAAGTAGCCTTTTCTCAGAATTGTCCCATTCTTGGTAAGTTTCACTGGTCATACTCCTTTTGGAAGTATACAGTTGCCAGATCATTTTATATAATTTTCTGTTACATTCCCTTGAATTTATAGATTAACTCGGTCTAATATAAGGTGCAAATTCTACTGGCAAATTGAATACCTTGAATTCTCTGAATGGAAACAGAAGAGTGCATTTAAGCAATTAGGTAATCTAAATCCAACTAGTTGATCCCTTATGGAATGTCTTGTGGTAGTGTTCAGAGAAGAGGTGATTTCCTCTGCACTGAACCATCATACCTTGGCAGCCAATTAATACCAAAGTAATCCCTAATGGGTCCTTGGCCTCAAACCATGATACCATCTGGTTTGCCCTGTTTGGATAGAAAGGAAGGTAGCCTTTTGGGAGAGATTTGATGCTTGCTCAACATCTTCTACTCGGTCCAAAGCTATGTGAAGTGAAAAAGTTGTTGAAAGAAAACCAGAACAAATAAACAGAGGCCAACCTTGATTTGGGCAACTCCTATCTGAATCCAACTATTTAAGTTGATCTTTCTTCTTCTATTCCTGCTGGCTTCAGCCATGTACTTTAATTTGCGCAACATGTTCTATCCAATCTAAAACTGTGTGAAGTGAGGTGGAAAGAAAGACAGACCAATAAACAGAGGTCAACATTTATGTGGGGGAACTACTCCTATCTGATTCCACAGTTTAGTTTAATTTTTCTTCTATTCCTTCTGGCTTCAGCCATGGACTTCAATTTGCTCAACATGTTCCATCCAGTCTAAAGCCATGTGAAGTGAAGTTGAAAGAAAGCCAGACAAATAAACAGACGTCAACATTTATGTGTGGTTGCTCCTTCTATCTGATTCCACTGTTCAATTTGATCTTTCTTCTATTTCTGATGGCTTCGGCCATGGAGCTTGAGGTCCAATCTCCAGAAGAAGAAGAAGAAATCTGTGCTTCTCATTTCATTATCTCAGCTGTATGGATGGAAGACCAACAGATGACATGTTTCCTGCACCAAAAAACCAGGGTTTCATGCTGATGGCCCACATCTGCATATGTTTTTCTTTCTTCCCTTCTGTTTCTTGTCCAATGCATATTTTCTTAAGAATTGCCATTCTACCTTAAGTGTTCCAATGAAGTGGTCATTTTCTTGCATATTTTTTAGCAAATTGTATGTTTTTTCTAGATAAACCCCAGTGACATGAAAAGGCATGTTTGATCAAGCTGGAAACGAGAAATGATTTTCTTGCATGTGTAGTTCTGGTTACCATTATTCTAAGTTATAGTTTAGATTTTTTTCTTCATGCCTTACAAGTCTTTACAAATCAGTATGTCTAGTCGATAGGCATTTGGCCCAGTTTGTCACATGGATGATACTATGATTTGGAATAAACAGTAATTTATATATCCAGCTGGCTAGCATTGATCTCAAATTAGTGAATGCAGAGTTCTAGTACAACATGTAGAATGAGTATATAATGCTGCACAAGCCAGTCTAATACTGATTAAGTACTTCACTGCTGAGTAGGCTCTGTGTTAACATACACCCTCATATTTCTGTTTGTAATGATTGAACTTGCAGGTGACTTCATCTGGATTTACAAAGAAAGACAACAATTTGACATGTATGGCTCATTGTTAATCAACATAGGCATCAGAGAATTTTACTCTTTCTAGACATTAGAAGTATGTTATACTGTTGTGTAAAAAAAAAAGGAATTATTGAATGTTAGTGTTAAGTCAAAGCACTATGGACGTGCAAGGAGCAAGGAGCAGAAATTTTGCTAAAGTAGTTGATTATTTTTTAGCAAAGATTATGATGCTGTTAACATTTCTTCCTATGTCTTCAATTTGGTAACTTTTAGCCTTGTATGATCTATTTTTTCAGGTTATGGTCCATCCATGATGTTGTTTGGTTTCGACTTCATGTTGACTAACATTGCTGGACTACACACATTGACTATATGCATGAACATTGCTAGACGAACTTTTTATTTTGACATACACTGGCCCTTTTTGTCGAGACATACTTTTTATTTTGAGATACACTTAACTTTTTTTTTAAAGTAGACTTTTTATTTTGGAATACACACATGGCCTTTTTTTTTGAAGCAGACTTTTTATTTTGTATATGGAGGTCATGTGCTTGTATATGGTTGTCATGGGCCTTTACTGGAAATGCCCTCTTATATATGGACATGCTTGCTTGATATACAGAGGCCATGTGTGTATGGATGCTAATATGCTTTGTTCTTTCTTGCTATGGATGCTAGATCTTATATTGTTTCAAGAAAATATGAAAACTGTGAACTGCAGGGTCAGCTGTACTTAGATGGATTTGTATATGTCTTCTTGTGTAGAATGCCACTCAAATGACATGTCAGGTGATGTGTTACCACAACTTTCCGTGAATTTAATTTTGATAGACGCGCGTTCTTATCATTTTGGTCGTCTCTTCGTCTGTTAATGTATAATCTTTTTGGAGAAGTGGATTCTATAGGGTGTCTGGCCGCCTGTGCAAACAATAGTGGTTTCTCTCATCCCGGTTCTTATCATGTGTTCTTAATTGTGTGGTTGCAATGCTGGCTTGGTGTTTCAAGCCATTGCTTTTTCTCCATGAAAATAGAGAACCCTGTGTGCGCAGTGTCGTTTGGTGCGTATGGGTTTTTTAGAGCTCTGGCATATATCCATGGTTTCTGTATTACATGTTTACATCAGATATGGACAGGTATTTATTTTATATTTGTAAAAAAAAAAAAACTCTACACCTACGGTTTTTAATATTCATGACTAAATATCATTACTTACAATATCGTAAAGCCATAAGTATATATATAGTAACATCTCAAAAAAGGTATTACTACGGTTATGAAACCATAAGTATAGATGGCAATACCTATAGTTTTTTAAAAAATTTACCTATGCTTTTTATAAGTCTTTACCTACGGTTAATATTTGCATGAATAATCCGACATATACCTATGATTATTTTTCTGTGGGTATAGGATTTAGTCACGCGAGCATGCGTGTCGGATTCAAACCGTAGCACTTTCCGTAGGTAAATAGTTTTACCTTCGGATTTTTGGCATATACCTATAGTTTTTACGCGAAGCTATATGTCATTTTGTTTGTAGTGTCTGCTGCTGTAATAGCAATAGTACCTTCTGCAGGGACAATAACAAAATCACCTACCTCAATTACCTGCCACAGATCAAAGTATGTGCCTCGAATGAAACATTTCATTCACATCTTCCAGTATTGGTAGTCTTCTCCATCAAAGAATGGAGGTCTGGTGACTGATTGACCTTCAGCATATCCTTGAGCTGCCATGGATCTTCTCTAAGATCGTTAGATCTTCTTGATTGATCAGAGAACCTCGCTCTGATACCACTTGTTGCCCCTTTTGGTACGGCAGCAAGCTAACCTAGAGGGGGGGTGAATAGGTTTTCTGAAATCTGAAATAGAAACTTAAACACAGAAAATTATCGCTTGAAAGTTTGGTTAGTTTAGTGTGATAAAGAGTAGCAGTGCGGAAGTAATTAAACAATCACACAAATAACACAAGAGATTTATCTTGGTTCGGCCCTTCCCACATGGAAGTCCTATGTCCAGTCCCCAAGCAACCTCTTGGGATTTTACTAACCAAGGGTACAGTCCCCCTCAAGGACACTACAACACCCAGCACCCCAGCTGGTCTTCTTCTCTTTCCCGGGCAAGAAGGCAGCCCACCTCTTTTACAGGTCAAGAAGCCAACCTCCTGGTACAAACCCCAGTGTGCTTCTACTAGACACAAACCCCTAGCTAGGTTCTACACTGTATACAGTCCTACAGACGGACAGAAGTCTTTCTTAGAAAAGAAAGATCAGACCGAGAGCTATTACAAAATTAACACTGAGAACTTTAGCTCACAGTCACAGACTCTCCCCCCAAATTTACAATAAGCGCAGAGAGAGAATGAAGAGAGAGAAGAAAGCTTGAAGGCTTGAATGCTTCAGATGCTTGAACACTTCTTCTGGGCTCAGGCTCTTTCTCTCTTTTCCTTTGAGTGTATGTGGCGTTCAGGTTCCTCACTAGTTGTACACTCCTTCAAGGATCTTCAGGAAAGCTCTACCCTTGTTCTTCAGCCATGCTTCATCTTTTATATGAGCAATTTAAATAAATATGTTGAGGAGATCCGTTGGAGTTTTAGTCGTTGCTCATGTTCTCTTTCTTCTGATATTTTGTGGTCTACGAGGTCTGCAAGCATAGAAGAGAGTGTTTAGTTAAAAGAGTGTTTCTGTCAAAAGGGCTAATACCTTTATATTTCCTATTGCCACCTAGAAGTAGTAAGTAATCCCCTTTTTGTTGGCAGGAAAAAAGATCTAGAGAGATAAGCAAAAAAGATCTCCTGTCGGAAAGATGGAGGATTACGCAAATCAAGAATATATGACTTTTTCACTAGATGCCAAAAGACATTTTGAAATATAAAAGAAATCTATGTTTTTACAAAGGAATCCATGTTTTTACAAAGGAATCCATATTTTACAAAGAAATCTATATTTTACAAAGGAATCCATGTTTTACAAAAAAATCCATGTGAGTAGCAAATCCATGTGCAAATCTGTGTGTAAATCCTTATGAGATCGATTCCTTTAGAGAGCGAATCCTTATGAGAGCAAATCCTTATGAGATCGATTCCTTTAGAGAGCGAATCCTTATGAGATCGATTCCTTTAGAGAACGAATCCTTATGAGAGCGAATCCTTATGAGATCGATTCCTTTAGAGAGCGAATCCTTATAAGAGCGAATCCTTATGAGATCGATTCCTTTATAGAGTGAATCCTTATGAGATCGATTCCTTTAGAGAGCGAATCCTTATGAGATCGATTCCTTATGAGAGCGAATCCTTATGAGATCGATTCCTTTAGAGAGCGAATTCTTATGAGAGCGAATCCTTATGAGATCGATTCCTTTAGAGAGCAAATCCTTATAGCACTTTGTGAACTGAAATCGATGTATATTGAATGGACATCGATTTGACTTTTCAGTGCAAATCACACAGCGATAATACTATAAATTTTTATTTATTAGAAAACATAATATTAAATATATTAATTAATCAAAAATTATTATTTATAATATTAAATATATTTAATAATATTTAATTAATCATATTCTAGAACAGCCAGTTCTACATAAACCTAATAAGATATGAATAATTTTGTTGTGGAACATATTGGGCTGTAAGGTTTCCTTGGTGATGTGCATGATACTTGAGGTGAATAATAAGTATATTCATATCAATGTTAGAATATTCTTTGAAATAGCGGCTATTATCGCTGCTTTACCTAGTATCTACTTTACATTTGCAATATGGATTATCTACCACGATTTTACACTGGCAGGTGTCAGACGACCAGAACATGAAAAGTAGTCGAGACCCGTTGACTGGGCATGACAAGAACACGACAGAACCACTGGACGCGACCTGGATGACTGTCGTGACGACCAAGACCGTCGTGACACTAACGCGTCGCCAAGGCCGGACACGTTAGTGGCAAGTCATCCCACACACGATGGAAAGCCAGAAAGCCCGAGATGTTACAAGAACAGAAGTAGAAGATCGACTGGAAAAGTGTAAAACTAAAAGTCGGTAGACAAAACCCTGTCTTTCGGTCGATCGAATGTCCCATCGAAGCTATCTAGAACTTCAGTTTAAAATGGTCAACCAAGCTTTGTGTTTCGGTAGACCAATCCATCCAGGGAATTACGTCTGAGGTCGAGACCAAGAATGGTCAATCGAACTCTGTGTTTCGATCAACCGATCCTTCCAGTAGATCTAGATTCGGAGACCCAAAGAGAATGGCCAACCAAACTCCAATAATTAGTCAACCAATGTGTAGAACTAATTTTGACTGTAGGATGGTTTTGAAGAATGGTCGACCAAATCCCTAATATCGGTTGACCGATTCTATCACGAAGTTTCCTAAATTGGTAGGACTCTTTTCTCCATAAGAACTTTTGCCAAAGTTGGGGTTGTTTTGTGTAGCCCTATGTATATAAATACGCTTTCATGATGAGAGAGAGCTACAAAAGTCCCCAAGAGATTGTCTCGTGCCTTGGAGTTCAAGAAAGAGGTTGTGTTGTCCTAGAGAGCATTTACAGAAGCTCTGAACCTATAGAAGCTTAGAGATCGAGTTTTCATCATCCAAAGGTCTTCCAAATGTTCCAAGAAGTTATTTTTCATATGAAAGATGTGGCCTTGGTGCTGCATCTTAAAGTTTTGTTCTAAAGCATTATACATTAGTCAGTTAGTCACTGTGACTTCATCGGAGAAAGACGACCACAAAGGCCGAATCTTTGTGACAAGGGGAATCTTTAATTAAGTGTTTAGCTTATTGTTCATCTATCAAAGTCTTTATTTGTTCATATATGAACCTTAGAACATCATGCGTGTGTGTGCTCGACTTGCAAGCACTGTGTGGGTTGTCTCCTGCCCTAACATGAGGTGGTGTTAGTGTTGTCCCCAAAAATAACAGTGCATGTGGAGGGGTTTATCAGCTTGTATCCGCAAAATAAGTTAGTGAAAAATCCTAATGGGGTGTGAGGTAGTGGACATAAGCGCACAAGGTATGTGGCTGAATCACTCTAAAAATCTTGTGTCCATGTGATTTGATCTATTTTTTCTATCTCCATTCAATGCATACTACAATAGCCAGTCGTGTTGGTTTTGCCTGATATTTAGATTATATTTCACTATGCACCTCACCTGTTAGATTTGCATATATACTTGAGTTTAAGTCCATAATTGTGAAAGAAAAAAAATTATTTGATGATAACCATTTCACCCCCTCCCTTTTTGACCATCGCATACTCATAACATATCAAAAACAAAGAGCTTTGTTCTGATAGATCACAAGTTACAGAATTTAAAATATTTTATTTTACTTTGTACAACCTCTTACTTCGTCCCCCTTTATATTTCGTCCTACATCTGTCCCTTTGTCTGAATTTTTTTTTTCTTCTACAGATCCACATCTAGACAGGTAAGAGCATTTGCAATTCCTCCCAACCCAAGATCATCCGACCATCTACGACCCGATTCAAGATCGACTCTCTTCGGACCTCAATCTTCACGTCAATGATTCACTACCTAAGCACATATTTGTTTAGGGAGGGGCTCTTGTACCTGATGTCAATCAATTCTAATTTCCCATATGAATCTATACATATTGACGAGTACTTGAGGTAAACTACCATAAGGCAAGATCCAATTCCAAACCAATCTCCATGCATGTTCTAATTGTACAATGAAATAGGGAGCGGATTAGTCGTGAGACTCATAACACCTCCACATACGTACGTAGCTCAAAGATAACTCAAATCTTTTTCTCTATAAGTATGTTGAATTTACATAGACCAATGTACACTCTACTGGATGGTCGGATAGAATGAAGAGAGACGGAAGATTTCTACCAAAGTCGCTCGCAAGGAAAACAAGAATACTTAAAAGGCCTCCTAGCTGAAATATGGGAAGAGCTAGTATATATGAGGGAATTATTAAACGAAGTAACTATGATCTCTTGATGACTTAATTATACTCATTTTGGGGCAAGTACAGATCTAATGGATTCATATAATTAAGTACAAGTATAAACATTTCCCCAACATCCGATGCGTTGAGGAAAGGAATTAATATAATCGAGATAATTATCGGGGACCCCAAGGCGTAAACCTTCGGGGTCCCTTTTTGACCATCTCGTTAGACCCCTGAGCTCTGATACCACTATAACGACCCGACCTCTCGGACCCCCACCAGGGACCCCGAAGGTCGCACCACCACCCACGGATCCGAATACCTAGAAGGGTTAAAATTTAGTCCAATGAGATAAGCAATGAATTCAAATAACTATAACAAGAAATTAAGTACATTAACAAGAAATTTATGTGCAATATGTCCCAAATAAAAGTACAGATACAGAAGGAAAGGCGCAGTCCTTAAGGGGCACACCCCGAGGACTTGCTAAAAGAAACTCCCAACTCACTAGTACAAAGAGCACTCATGCTCACAACTCACACTGCTGGCAACGCACGGCGCAACAAACCGCCACCACAACCGTCTGACGACAAACTCCTGCGACAGTGAGTCCCTACCTGAAAGAGTAGGGGGTGAGCCTCGCGAATAAGGCTCAGTAGGGATTACCAGTCCCTTACCAGCCAGAGCAGCAGGAACTACAATAAAGCGGAAGCAACTACTCTACAAAGTTGTAAAGCGAGAAACACCTATTGTAGAGAGCTACAAAGCAGAAGAAACAGAGTAAACGCCTGATCAGAACTAGGGTCGGGCAAGACATGACTCCCGCAGCACCAGCGGAGTCAACACAATGCGGAAGCAACATAGAGCAACACCACGACCCTCAACCATGGTGGGGCCAGGCACGACCCCCGCAGAACCAGCGGAATCGGGAAACATGTGGAAACAACCCTCGGTACGCACCGCCGAGACAAAGAAGCTCGTAGAACACCGGAGGAACCACATGAGACCAGAGTCTCACGACATAAGCACCAACATCCCCAGACCTCCACGAGGTTAGGAAGGAACAACCAGGTGTCACCACGAGAGACACCGAGCAACTAGGTGAGATGAGCGCCTCACCACAACCACGGCCACCTCAAACCTCCTCAAGGTAGAGGGCCCACAAGCAGAACCACCCTGGACCTCGGGCACACCACAAGGTCAGGGAACTACACTTGCCGGTGCCACCACGGACGGCACTAAGGAACGGGTCACAGAAACAGCAGTTGGGTGCCTACCCAAGGCACCCCGAGAGAACCCGTAGAAAGCAGAACCACTAAGCATAGACCATGAGGCAAAACCAACAAAGCCCACGGAAGCTGGACACGGCTAGGCTACAACCACCATGAAGGCTAGGGCAATGAGAACACATTCTCAGAAACACGAGAGAGACTACGTCAGAATAAGTACAACCAAGCCATCGCCACAGGCAGCTAAGAGGGGGACACACCGTCCACACCTCTAGCATGCCGACCACTGACTCCTGCCTACAACCTCCCTTGGTAGAGTGAGGCTAGCGAGCCACGGCCAAGAAGACAACCACAAACTACCGCAGCCCGGCCGAGCTGCGGCCCCACGCCTGACCTCCCTACGTGGCTTCAGAACCAACGTAGAGAGAGGCAGTGAGATGGACTAGCTGATCTGTGCCATACGAGCTACCAACTACCGGCGTCCTAGACTCAGCCAAGAGAGCTCTACAAACGACTCACGCCGATGTCCCCACCGTTTTCCCCTTCTGCTCCAAGTCCGTGACTTGAGCACGCCTACCGCCCGGAGAAGCTCCCTCTGACATAGGCGTGCGGGGCTGGGGGTCCCAGGTAACAGTGACAACCTATCTCACAGACAAGCCCTCAAGTGCCTAGCACTGGGCGAACAAAGAACGGGCGGGGCAACCACCACAGAAACGACACAGCTGGCTTGTAACTAAGACAAGCCCAGCAGGCACAGGCACGCACAACAACCCTTCCGGAAAACCCTCAGAAGGGCCGTCAGCCAACGCCGGCACACACGACACGGCCCGAGAAACCGGAAGACCACCAGGCAGAATAGAAACCACCGCTCTTCTAATAATCGATTGACAGACAAACAATAGATTATTAGACAGACACGAGCCTCCTAGCGCCGCCGCTAGGACACGGCCATGAAGGTGTCACCTTCGGTCACCAAACGCAGTGAGCCAACCTGCCGCGTTCCCCACCAGAAGGTCCTAAGGGCAAACCCTACCCTAGGGCACAAGCCAACACGCCAACGGGCCACGGAAGCACCCAAGGTAGACCAGATACTGTTGCGCCCTCCTAGCCCATCGCGATACCATCGTGACGGGAAGCGCAACCGCGACAAGAACTGCGTCGCAAGAGGGAAGTGGACCGTGACAAGAACCTTGTCATGACCGGGAACTGGGTCGCAACATGACCCTTATCTCGACGGCCACCTGTGCCGTGATAAGGTCGCGTCAGACCAGGGCGACGCCTTCTCTGATGTCGCGAGGCACTCGGCGGTCGCGACATCAGCTGGAAGGCTGACTGCCGAGATGCTACATCCCGAGGTCGCCCACATGTTACAAACACTACAACCATGGGGTGGGGAGCATGGGAAAAGTATGTAAAGCATGCAAACACACAGAGGGACTTCCAATCACTCGGATTGGAAAGGGCACTAGAATCCCTATCGAGAATGAAGAATCTGCCCCTAATCTGTCGTTGGTATGTGAGAGAGAGGGTTTAATACAATTTGGTTATTCCTCACAACATTCGTGACAACCGGTTGTACTATTGGGTAAAAATTCGAGATGCTGGCCTATTGAGCTAATATGACTTTAATGGTATTGGGTTTTCTATATGTTATAGAAAACCCAATGTTATATTATTGAGTATGTGCACAATATATCAGTGGATATGTACCACTGGTCATATGATAAATTGCTTACATATTGGGTCTATGCCTTGACATATTACATACAAAGCACTAAGTATTGTTCCCATCACCTAGGAACGGGTGATCACACCAAGAATAATATCATATCCCACACTAAGTATATTGACGAATCTGAGTCCCAATTATATCGCTCTCAGCCAAGTGTAATCGACAGATATACTTGGGTTCCTTGATGAAGTTCACTTAGTACATAAATGATAATCTATTAGCAATATGGGGACCCGATAAACCTAATATGGTATAGTCCTACAAACGGAAAAACAACATGCGATAAACATCTCCTTCCTCATTTCAATGGCCATCCTTGCCGGAGGTGCTGGAGTTTTTCTTTCTCTCTCGAAGTTCTGCCCGATTTCTCGGAGTTCTGCCCGATCGGAGAGTGCTTTTGCAAGCCTCGGAGTTCTTCCTCGAGCTTGTTCTTTGTACTTGTTCTTCGTACTCGGTCTATAGACCTTGTGCTGCCAGATTTTTTCCGTGCTTGTACTCTGAACGGAGACATGTTCTCCTTGTACTTTCAATTTAACCGGGAGACCGGGCGCCATTTTAAGGGCCGGAACTCCCCTTCTGAACTTTGGAGAAGACTCCCCGGATAAGTTTGTAACTTAAGTAACCTTGGGGTCACTTTAAATCACAACTTATTTGGCCTCTAAGCGGACTGTTTAATAATATTCTGAAATCAGGTCCGTCGATGACCGGCATTTAATCTTCACGGTTCAACGACCCCTTTCTTCATATGAATCACTTGAACGGTTATCCGCCAAAATAGACTTCAACTAGCCAATTCGCCAGACCATTATCTAACGGAGTTCATGATTTCCGTTTATATAAATATGTCACACTTTTACCGTTCAACAAATGCCCCCCACGGGACATGTGTCGGAACTAAGAGTGACGACACGCGGCCCGTGTAGATCCTTGCTTTGCATTCCGGAGCATTTTTGTAGTGCTTTTGATCCCGGATTTCTGCTTAGCTGGACTTGATACCTTTTGCTTCCTCTTCTGATTTTCTTTTGACGGTCACCGATATAGTCACCCCGAGTCAACTGAAGAAAGGGGAGGACAGAGAGACAAAGGGAGGGGGGAGCGGCGCACGGCGGGGGGGGGGGGTGAGGGAGGGAGGGCACGGGGGGGAGGACAGAGAGGCAGAGGGAGGGGGAGGACTTACCAGAGGAGAAGACGACGGCGGCGATGGGAACGGGGACGGCGACGATGGGAACAAAGGAGGAGAGAGAGAGAGAGCGATAGGGACGGAGGAGAGAGAGAGCGTGCGAAGAGGGAGGGTAAGATATAAGGGTTTTAGAGACCGAATAGGGACTGCTAAAATCAATCCCTATTCGGTCTCTAAAAATAGTGACCGATTGTTTTCGGTCACTATTTTTTTCTTTGATCTCGCCAACACCGTGAAAAATAGTGACTAATTTTTTTCGGTCACTATTTAGGGACCGAATAGTGACTGAATTAGAATCGGTCTCTAAATTATTTATTTAGAGACCGATAACTTTCGGTCACAATTCGGTCCCTAAATAGTGACCGAATAGTGACCGAAAATATCGGTCTCTAAATCGGTCTCCATAGACGTTTTTTCTTGTAGTGTAGGGATGCAACATTTCTAGAGAATCTAGAGGAAGAGGAATCTCATGAAAATGAGAAAGAACCTCTGGTTGTAATAAATGATTATTATTACAATGATATCCATATGAATGATCCTGGAATTGAGGAGGAATCTCAACTAGAAATAGAAAATGAACAAATTCCTATGAATGAAGCACAACCTGACATACCTGTAGTTGGCAACAAAAGAGCTAGAACTCCACGGGTATGGATGGATGATTATTATTTATATTCATGTGAGCCTTCATGTCTGTCAGTGGACATAAATGAGGAAAATTATATAGATCCCGTGAATTATAATGATGCGATGAAGTCGCAGGAATTTGATTTATGGCTAGAAGCCATGAAGGAAGAAATGAACTCCATGAAAAGTAATGGAGTGTGGGAACTATGTGATTTGCCTAAGAATAGAAAGGCCATTGGGTGCAAATGGGTATTCAAGAAAAAGCTAAAAGTTGATGGGTCAATTGATAAATATAAGGCCTAGTTAGTTGCCAAAGGTTATAATCAGAAGGCAGGTACAGATTTTCAGAAAACGTATTCTCCAGTAGCTAAGTTTGCATCTATAAGAATTATCTTAGCCATTGTAGCGCATCTTGACTTGGAGTTGTTCCAAATGGATGTCAAGACTGCATTCCTCAACGGTGAGTTGAAGGAAGATATATATATGCAACAGCTTGAAGGATTTCAGGAGGAAGGCCAAGAGGAAAGGGTATGCAAGTTAAAGAAATCAATATATGGTTTGAAACAATCTTCTAGACAATGGTATCTCAAATTCCACGAGACAGTTATTCAACTTGGGTTTGTTGCAAATAAGTTGGACAACTGTGTGTATGTCATGAAAAGTGGGAGCAGGTATATTATATTATCCCTGTATGTGGATGATATTTTGCTCGCCGGAAATGACATAGAGATGTTGAATAAAATGAAATCTGAACTAAGTGGAAAGTTTGAGATGAAAGACATGGGTGAGGCATCCTATGTTCTTGGTGTACAAATCCTGAGGGATAGAAAGTCTAGAATGTTGAGTATAAACCAAGAAAAATAGTTATGGTCTGTACTTAAGAGATTCGGAATGCATAACTGCAATCCGGCACCTACACCGTTAGTACATGAAAAACGGTTGGGAAAAGAGCATTGTTCTGGAGAGGGACAAGGTCCGCTCAAGGTGCTATATGCTGAAGCAGTTGGAAGCTTAATGTATGCAATGATGAGTACGAGACCAGACTTAGCATATCCATTGAGCTTGGTAAGTCGATATCAAGCTAATCCTGGTCCAGCACATTGGGAAGCTGTAAAAGGATTATGAAATATTTGAAAGGAACTTTGCACCACAAATTAGTTTATCAAGCTGATATGCTTGAGGTATTTGGCTATTCAGATGCAGACTTTGGAGGAGACAAAGATGACGGAAAGTCCACGTCGGGACACTTGTTCATCTTTGGTGGTGCAGTTGTTTCTTGGGGTAGCAAGAAACAAGGGTGTGTTGCAAGATACACACAGGAAGCTGAGTATGTAGCTTGCAGCATGGCTACTACTCATGCTGTCTGGATAAGACGATTTTTAATAGATTTAGATCTAAATTTGGCAGAAGGACCAATTGAGATCTATTGTGATAATTAGGCGGCGATTAGCTTGATTAATAGTGGAGCAAATAGCTCTCGAGGAAAACATATAGAAATACAATATCATTACATTCGAGATATTGTGCAGAAAGGGGAAGTGAAAATATCATATGTCCCCACTAGTGATATGATTGCCGATCCTTTGACAAAAGGTATTCCGGCGGAAATTTTCATTAAGCATGTTGGCTTAATGGGGCTCAGGAATATATGAGCTAAAAGAATATTTTCATGGATAATGAAAACAATGATACATCTCATAAATAGTGGGAGTATCGGAATAAATGTTTATACTTCACACGGATAGTGGGAGTATAGTGATTTGTTGGCCAAGTGGGAGATGTTAGAACGTTGCGAACGTTACAGAAATTATGGCCATCAAATGTAGAAACGGAGGAGAAAATCTCTCCTCCAGATCCAGAAACGGATCAAGATCTTTAGGGCAGTTACATCTTTGGGACGGAGGGGATGTGTGAAAAGACCCTATAAATAGATGAGTATTCCCATCGAAAGAGATACAGTAACAAGTGTGAACTACACATCGCCGGAGTCCCAAATCCCCTTCTCCCCTTACCTCATCATCTCAAAGTCTATATGCCACCTTAATTCCCACCAATAAGTGAAAAAAAATGTAAGATGACTAGATATTTCTGTACTTTTAAAAATACCGTAAATTTTTTCTGAGTAACTCATTGTGTTTTGTCAGTCGATAGCAAAAGCGTCTTTGTACTTCTATTTATCTAAAAAACTTTACTAGCTTCCCTAAGGCAGAAGGTCGTACAAAGCAGGAACATGAATCACATCAACATACATCATAGTCGATTGTAAAAAAACAAAAAAAACATACATCACAGTTCAGCAGTTTTACAAACCCTTCCTCTCAGGGGGCGGACCCATGTTGGGGGGCCATGCCCCCCCCCAACCCAAATAATTTTTAATTTCTTTATATTTTAATAAGATAATAATTAATAAATTTAATAATTTGTATTTCTACTCTTTTTTATTTTAAGATATTTTACTTTATTTTATAAGTCTTCTTACTTCAACACCTTTATATTTAATCTTGCGTCTCCGCCCCTCATTCCTCTCCTCTGGTTCCTATTCAGGAAAAAAAAAAAAAACCTTGCTCTGGATGCTGGCAACTAATTATATGTGAAAAAAAAGAAATATATACATGGAATAAATGTGACACAGTAAGAAAAAAGAGAACAGAGAGATCATTAACAAGGGGAAATATGTACATACGACAACACCTGATCCCTTCACTCAAGATCATAGGTGGTGTCCATTTTATTTATTTGTTTTTTGAGCATTTCAAATACATACATAGATGATAGAACAAGCATCTCTAAAGTACCACTCGGAGGAGGGGGGCAAGGCATCACTGGAACTGGTCAAGCCGTGGTAGCTGCTTCAGGTTTCTGTAACAAAAAGGGGGAAAAATCGCACTGCACTGGTGAGCTTCAGGTCAGATGGAATCCAAAACAGACAGCTTTAACCCAGCATGATATTCCCCAATCAAACGCGATGGGGTCTGTTAAGAGTAAAATCCGCGGATTTGAATACTTTGAGTCGAGCTGAACGCCTCAGAAAAAGAGCAACGCACAAGATCCGGAAGGAAATGGAAAGAATTTCCCGCCCAGCGGAAGTAATAGAAGACGCAGCCAGGTATATGACACAAAAGAAGAAGAAATTCTTCTGTTTTCAGTGATGATTTGCACTTCGAAAGTGGAAAATCTTAATATTAAAGCCGCAGTCGGCATCAGTCGGCGTAAGAAGGAAAGGAAAGACAACAGCAAGTAAGATGTGAGGTTGTGTAACCAGAGGGGGAACCTTCACCTTTTCTGCCGACGCCTTCTCTCTCTCCGCCTTCTCTTTCTCCGCCTTCTTCTTCAGCTTCTCCAGCCTCTCCCTCTCCATTTTCTAAATCCCAAAAAGTGAATAGAAAAAACAAAGACGAGCAGCAGACGGATCGATCAGAGGCCAGAGTTCGCATCTGATGTAGAGACTGAAAAGAGCACCCACAGCAGGAAAAGGCGGACCTGAATATAGACGTTCTCCTTGGCCCTCTCTTCCTCGCTCAGGATCCTCCCTTTGCCGTCGGTGAACCACCTCCGAGCTACCGCCACCGTTGGGGACGCACGCCGGCGAGGCACCCTCGAGATCGCGCTTCTCATCGCCATCTCTCTCTCTCACTCTCTCTAGTAGGACGCGCACCACGCAAAGCACAGCACAATGGGAGGGAACGGCCCCGCGCCAGGCCCCATAAGAGACCGTGCTGCTCGAGTGAGACGCTGCCGCTGGCGTCACCTCCCGCGAACGGGCAAATGAACCCACTTCCACCCTATTGGATGACCATCCTTTTGGTGGGACCCGCATCCAACAGTTTATAGGAGAAGTGCAACAGCTATTTCACTGCTCTTGGCGGAGATAGCCATTGAAAGGGGATAGTGGATAGAGATGGACACAATCCAAGGTTTCTAGCTTCTTTCCTGGCGAGGAGGAAACCGGTTTCTGGAAAGAGGAGGGCTTGGTGCAAACCGGGGTGTGTAGTTTGCATCCAGGGTGGATGCAAACTACAACCCCATTGGGGTGCAATGACCTCAGCTCCCCCAATGGGGAGCTGAGTTTGTTGCAAACCGCCGACAAGGCGGTTTGCAACAAGTGTTTCGCTTCTGGAAAACATGGGTGCGTGCTCGCGCCTTTGAGATGGCCAAGTGGGAGCGATCACCGTCCGTTTCCTGCTCCGTCGAAGATCCAATGAAACATACGATCTCGATTTCGTCCTGGGATGGTCCAATCACATTGTTGGATTGCCCTACGTGTCGCGGCGATCTGAGTTTGTTGATGTCCCCCGGTGACAATTATTCAAGTGAAAACCAAAGGATTTGATTCGGTTTGGTTTGCTATTAAAATTTTTGATTTAATTTGATTTTAATTTTTAAAAATAAAAAAGAACCATATAATTTGATTTCACATATAATTTTGTCAATTTTATTTAAATTTATAACCCTAAATTATTTGCTGTCCTACTTCATTGTAAGTTTTTTGCATTTATTTCATACAATCTCTTATTAAGCTTATTTTATGGTGCACATGCACAGAAATTTTACAACTCTTCGTCAAATCTTAATTTGATGTTTGATTATATCTTAGGTAAGAACTAATAATTGATTTTACGTTTTGATTAAAATATTTTTACATTTGGTCCAATTAATAACAAATTTGTAGTAATTTAGTACCTTACTAGTGATTATGTTATTAGTTTATAGAGATTTTTGTATATTAATCCCTGAAAATTTAGGTTATTATAGATTAGTCCATCAAATTAGATTATTATCATATTAATCCCTCAGACCCTCTAAAACCTTACAGAAAAGTCTCTTTATTAGAGACTAATATACAGTATTTAGTGATTTTGAGAGACTAATATAAGCGTGGAGACTTTGAATATGCCTACTGTGCCTGCAACACTTGACAGTACACTGATAGCCGAACTATCAAACCGGTCATCACTGCACGGTCTCTGCGCCTCAACGGGTAGAACACTCCCTAGGATAGCTCCTCAAATAGCCTCCACTCTCTGACCATCATCGAACTTAAGTGAACACACCTGCTCAAAGCATCGGCCATGACGTTAGCCCTTCTTGGGTGATAGAAGAGGGTAAGGTCTTAGTCCTTTAAATACTCAATCCACCTGCACTGCCTCAAGTTCAGATCCTTCTGCATGAAAATGTACTACAAACTCTGATGGTCGGTGAAGATCTCGAACGCCTCGCCGTACAGATAGTGCCTCCACAACTTCAGAGCGAACACCACTGCTTGCAACTCTAGGTCGTGGGTAGGGTAGTTCTCCTCATGCTTCTTGAGCTACCGAGAAGCATAGGCAACGACCCCACCATGCTGCATCAGCACTGCAACCAAACCGGTCCTCGACGCATCGGTGTAGACCACGAAACCTCCGCTACCGGATGGCAAGACTAACACTGGCGCTAAAGTCAACCTCGACTTCAGCTCCTGAAAGCTTTGCTCCCAGTCCTCTGTCCATAGAAATCTGGTCTCTTGCCTAGTCAGTCTAGTCAACGGCTCTGCAATCTTAGCAAATCCTGGATGAACCTCGGATAGTAGCTTGCCAAACACAGAAAGCTGCGAACCTCTGACACTGATGTGGGATGCTCCCGTGACAACACTGCCTCCACCTTGGCAGGGTCCACTGCCACACCAGAATCTGAGATCACGTGCCCGAGAATGTGCACATCCCGCAGCCAAAATTTGCACTTGTCAAACTTGGCATATAGTTGGTGACTCCGCAGGGTCTCTAGCACGATCCTCGGGTGCTCCTCGTGCTCCTCCTCAGAAGCCGAGTAGACCAAGATGCCATCCACAAAGATGACCATGAACCGGTCCAAGTACTCACCGAACATCCTATGCATCAAATCCATGAAAGCTACGGCTGCATTCGTCAGCCCAAACGGCATCACGACGAACTTAGAATGACCATACCTGGAACAGAAAGCTGTCATAGCAATATCTGACTCCCGGATCCTCAACTGGTAGTAACCGGACCTCAAGTCGATCTTCGAGAACACCCTGGCTGACTACAACTGGTCGAATAAATCATCAATCCTCTGCAACGAATACTTGTTCTTCACTATAACCTGTTTTTTTTTTTTTTGTTTGGCGAATACCTAGAAGAGGTAGAGGGAGAGTGCTCACCCCCTCAGAGAAGGGATGATGTTACCACTCCACCACCACACAACTCCCAGGGAGTTTTATTAATTAAGAGAAACAACAGTACATAAGCGTTCTTAGGGCCTAATGGAAGGAAACCTGGCCTTATCAAGACGGCAAGGTCCCTTTATAGAAGGAGGGAGATCAGCCCAAGAAGACCAGAGATTACAAAGATCTGGAGAAGAACAACCAAAATTAGCAAGAGCATCCGCAACCTGGTTGGCCTCCCTAAATACATGACAAATAGAGACGTGGAGAACTTGTTTCTTAGTGACCCGATTCACTAAATCCAGGCCAGTACTAGTGATAATAAGTGATCTGGGCACTATAGTCCCCACATGAAACGGACTGATACCATTCAGCGAATAGATTCCAACAATTGGGTCCCCATATTAGACAAGTGGTAGCTCATAACAACGGCTGTGGTGACTTGTCCTACAAACATTTGACCTAATAATTTATGATGAGCTATCATAAATTTCACGTCAACGGTATCAGAAATGTAATTATACTATACATGACAAATAGAGACGGCTCGAGCCGCTCCCCTTTCTTCAGAAAATCCCAAAATCCAAAAAAAAAATCAAAAAATCTCAAAACCCAAAAATAAAAAAATCTCAAAATACAAAAAAAATCAAAAAATCCCAAAACCCAAAAAATTAGAAAATCTCAAAGATCCAAAATCTAAAAAGAATGTGTGTACATATCGCTTTCATTTAGCATGCATTGTTTATTTTCCTTCCTTTTTTGCCTATTTAATAAGGCTCCGCCCCTTCACAATTACGAAGTCGGATTCATGTTTATTTAAGCACAAGGGGCTGAGCCAAAGAACAGATCTAACCTGTTTTATTGAGTGTGCAGGGACAGGTAATCCTAAAGTACAAGCAGCGCTGTACTCAATGCTCTCTATCTCTCTCTCCCCCGTGTTTGAATCTCATCTCACTCGTGTCAGTTGCAAATCATTCATTTCACAAAGATCGACATAAAATAAAATTTTCACTAAGAGATTATCAATATGTACAAAAGATAAAGGGGAGGTGGTTCACAATCTCCTCACTGTCCACCACCACTTTCCTCGGATCCCTCCTGCCTATCCGGGGGAGGTAGCATCCCACCACCACCTCTGCCACTCTGGGCACTCGCCTCACCCTGGCGCCAAATAATTTTTCTATATTCCAATTCAATGATGGGTCATTAGAGAGTATTATTTAAAGTATAATCATTATTTTTACGGAATTTTTATATGGGTTTATACGTATGTGATAATAATGCGTACCATTTTAACTAGCTGAATTTATTAATCGATAAAATTTTATTTTATCCATAACTTTTAATTAATGGATTTTCCGGAGTACTACACTAGGTGCATACAATATATGAATAATGCATATCAATCATGTTACTGGGTGATTTCCTTGGAATTACAGGTTTTGCATTTCTGTGTATAAATGCCCCGAGTCACAGAGGGGCGTTCTTAACGCACTTGGGTGTTAGGGCGTGCATATCTATGATTTGAGTAGGCAGAATCAAGATCTTCCTAAAAATGTTATGTATAGTGATTCTAAGTAGGTTTTCGCATTGCTTTACTTGCTGATGGTCCGTAGAGATGTTGTGTTACTTACCCTACCTTTACCACTAGTCAGGAGTTCTAGTACTATATGTACCTTGTATGGTGTGTGCTAACGAGGTTAACCCCAATGCTATGTGCATTGTCAGGGTTTGATACCATCTTTTTAGACTCCCTTTATATGTGCCCTCATCTAAGACAGAGGAAAGATAGCTTTGGATAGCGTCTAGAATCTTGTGTTACTTGAGTACTCATGGTTGGAGAAGTGGATCCTACACTGATATGTGGGTCCCCAACTATAATCCTTAGTTTACTTTTGACTTACCTTGCTCTTTGGGCCTTGGAATCCAAATGAGATAGACAGGCATGGGATTACAGGTCAATCAAACTGCAAGTGGTGGTGTGTGAGAGTAGTCTCTATATATAGTCATTCTTTGTCTGGAATGACAGGCATGGAGCTACAATTGGAATGTAGTTTTGACTGTGAGACTAGTTTGGTGGTGCCATGCATGAGCTTGTCAAGGTCTATTTTGTGACCCAAGTATGCATCCTACTTACTCTTTACTACTTGTTACTGCTACATGTTGCTTGTAGCTATAGCTGCATTATTTTAACTCCACTTGATACTATCATGTTTAGTGTTACTTTAATTTCAGCATGATATTATTCAGTAATATTAATTATTTTACTTGATTTGGTTTGTGGGATTGCCCTACACGGACCTAATATCTAAGTTACTAATAACCTCCCGGTGTCTCTTCTTTACTCGGTCGAAGGGTAGGGGCAAAAAGGGCTCTTTGGGCAAGACGACCAATCTAAGCACATTTTGATGAGAGGAAATCTCAAATAGGGATAGTCAATCAAGCCTGCAAAAAAAAATGAGAAAAAATGAAAGAAAATTGATGAATAGGGGCATGACAAAGAGTGGCAGTACAACTCCTCGCGGGACGCCCTTGAGCTCGGTCGTACGCATGCCCCAAGTAAGAAACAGGCAAGAAAAAAATGAAATGACCAAAAAGTCCCTACACAATAGATCGAATCTCTAAGGGGTGTGCCGTGGAAGGAAGCTAAACCTAATTTATCCTTTAAAACCTGCACTAGACTTATCCCCAACCTTTCTTCTCTTTCTTCGTATAAGGCTGGATCATCTCCCGGATATGGCCTCTGTAGCGGCACCGTGAGCCAGGGGCAACCAACTACAGAACGCCACCATCTTAATACACATCCGACCTTTTTGGTGGTCTTTAATGGAAGGGCAATGAATGGAGACCCCTGGCTAGTAGTTTGATCTTGCTTTAGTGTTGTAGTAGTAAAGGTGAGTACCTTTCGTCTCACGTGTCTTTTTAGGAATGACTTACGTCAGCTTTAGGCATTATTCAAAATCTAAAAAAAAATTACATATTTTCAAAATCCAAAAAAAAAAAAATAGATATTATCAAAATCCCCAAAAAATTAGATATTTTCAAATTCTCAAAAAATCAAACATTGCTAAAAATCTCAAAACAAATCAAATATTTTCAAAAAAAATCTAAAAATAAAATATTGCAAAAAATCCAAAAAATCAAATATTGAGAAAATCTAAAAAAAAATCAGATAATTTCAAAAACTCCAAAAAAAGTAGATGTTTTCAAACTAAAATAAAGAAATGAGCAGATCTAATCATACATGCTGAGTGTGCAGGTACTTTGGTTCTCCAGCATTGTTCACTCAAATCCCACAATTTCTTCATTGCTTTTGTCTAAATCTTGCTCACTTCATCTTTACGATATGTCTCTCCTCCTCAGTCCCACCCATGATTTGAATGTCAAGCTTATTATCCCACCAAGTCCTCCCCAAGTCCTATACATATTCTCCCTCATCTCAATGGCTCCATGAGAGGACTCTCTATGTGTGACACAATTATGGGGAAGGCGATGGAAGATGGGAAATGGTTAGGTCTAGCAGCCCACCTCAGGGCCAACCCGGTGCCCCAACCGGTTAAGCTTACCAAAATATACGGAATTTGAAATTGTATATATCAAACTTCTATAAATTTGAAGATCATGAAAATTGTGCTTTTAATGGGCTCAAAGCAAGGCTAATAGTGGGCTCAAGGTGAGTGACCAACTTGGGGCTCACTAAGATAACAAGAAATATGGTTTAACCTGTAGGCCAAAATCGGGTGTCTATAGATTTGCCCCTCCTTGACTTCCACGTTATAGGAGAGTGAGGCAGAAGTGTAGCAGAGGTGTCATGAAATGACGGCGAAGTGGAAATGATGCGGAGTGAACTAAAAAGTGGGAGCCAAGGTAAAGAGACATCCGATCTAAGTGTGGCTTTGATGGTTACACCGTTAACCATGTGCAATCGGCTCGTGGGCACCACGTTAAACTGCACGCCCTACCCTGGGCATCCTTTAATGATTTGGGAGATGACGAGGACCCCTTCCCTGGTCAACTTTCATAATTCCAATGCCGCCATCGCATGACAATGTTTTCAAAATTCTACAAAAGTCAAATATTTTCCAAAACCCAAACAAAGATGAATATTTTCAAAACAACATACAAATCTGAATATTTCAAAATCAATACAAATCAAATATTTGTCAAAAATACCACAAAAATTTAAATATTTTCAAAATTGCAAAAAAAATAAATATTTTCAAAGTCAACAAAAATCAAAATATTTTCAAAACTCTAAAAATTTGAATATTCCAAAATCAATAAAAATTCGAATATTTCAAAATCACAAACAAAATTCAGATATCCTCCAAAAATTCCACAAAAAAATCAAATATTTTTAAAATCTATAAAAAATTCAAAAATTTTCCAAAACGCTACAAAAATCTGAAAACTTTTCCAAACCCCATAAAAATCCGAATATCTTCTCAAAATCCATAAAAATCCGAATATTTTTTTGAAATCCAAAAACAATTCCCGATAGTATTGCACAGGGCAAGCTCCGCCTTCTTGCGCCAGATCAGATTGATCCCTTCCGATCATTCGGTTTCTCATTTCTTGCACTCCGAACTCTTCTGCCCAAGATTTTATCCTCAGGGTCAACCAATCCAATTGAATGAGTCATGCTTGTTGTTTACATGCTTTATCCATTATGCATGCTCCATGCCTGTGTTTTCCATGTTGATTGTTATCTTGGCTGACGAGTTTTGAGTGCAGGATTCGAATTTCCTCATCCCTCGCTACATCAGGCTGTTGCTGCCTTCACCATCAAGTTATTTTATACCCCCTAGAGCACGCCAGGGACCTTGTGGCTCTGAGGAATCTGGGATTTGAGTTCCCCTCTATCAAAAACGATGATTTTCCCAGTGGATCCTTAGCTGCACGGATAGGCCGTTGCGCTTGGCTTGTGGGGACGACGGACCCATGCATGACCCTGGTCCTGACTCACCAGCGTGACAATATTATCCTTGGTTATTTTCTACTCTTTTAATCTGTCGGGCCGCATTGACGGTGACCTTCGATCGCCGGGATAGGCCGACTGTCGGCGGTGGCCCCACAGGGGAGCCGCGAGATCGAGGAAACGCCACGGTAAAAAAAACACGAGTCGTCGGCAGGAACTGAAATTTCGGAGGTCGAAACGATGGATTTCTGACTCGAAAACAATGCCCGATCGCCTGAGGCATTCGTTGGCGAAGAGCGCCTCTGGGTGCCAATTCTTAAAAGTGGTCATATAAACGATTCCGATACCCGGAGTGGAAGTTATGCCCGTTTTACCGTAGGCGTGTCGGAATCCGTGCGCATCAGGCGCCGCGACCGCCCTCCGGGAGTGGAATCCGGGCGTTGGACCGGAAATCCCTGAATCCGGCCCAGGGCCGACCGGGTCAGAGTGCCGATTCGAAATTGGAGCCTCGCGGGCGGTTCCGATCGCCGGGCGAGGAAATATCCACGTTTTACCGAAGTGGTGCGAAAATTAGTGTACTAGTACACACGGCCTGAGGTGGCGTTTCGGGCTCCAGACTCAGAATTTCACAAAACTGGCGTCTTCTCGACCGGCTCGGAGAGACGATTTCGAAAAGTGGTCACATAAGCGATTCTGATACCCGGGCGAAAAGTTATGCTCAGTTCTTCCGCAGAAAGGGGTGGGAGTAATCCGTCAGGGGTGGCGAAATCGGCCATTTTCGCGCGCGCACCTTTACGGAGCTGTCGGGCCGTGTCGACGGTGACCTTCGACCGCTGGGATAGGCCGACTGTCGGCGGCGGCCCCACTGGGGAGCCGTGAGATCGAGGAAATGTCACGGTAAAAAAACGCGAGTCGTCGGTAGGAACCGAAATTTTGGAGGCCGAAACGATGGATTTTCGACTCGAAAACGATGTCCGATCGCCTATGACAATTGTTGACGAAGAGCGCCTCTGAGTGCCGATTCCGAAAAGTTGTCATATAAGCGATTCCGATATCCGGGCGGAAAGTTATGCCCGTTTTACCGAAGGCATGTCAGAATCCGTGCGCATCGGGAGCTGCGGCCGCCCTCTGGGAGTGGAATCCGAGCGCCGGACCGGAAATCTCCGAGTCCGGCCCAGGGCTGACCGGGTCGGAGTGCCGATTCGGAATTGGGGTCTCGTGAGCGGTTCCGATCACCGGGCGAGGAAATATGCACATTTTACCGGAGTGGTGTGAAAATCGGTGTACTAATACACACGGCCCGAGATGGCGTTTCGGGCTCTGGACTCAGAATTTCACGAAACTGGCGTCTTCTCGACCGGCTCAGAGAGACGATTCTGAAAAGTGGTCACATAAGCGATTCTGATATCTAGACGGAAAGTTATGCCCAGTTCTTCCGTAGAAGGGGGAGGGAGTAATCCGCCAAGGGTGGCGAAATCGGCCATTTTCGCGCGCGCACATTTACGGAGCTGTCGGGCCGCCTCGACGGCGACCTTCTACTGCCGGGATAGGACGACTGTCGGCGGCGGCCCCACTGGGGAGCCGTGAGATCGAGAAAACGTCACGGTAAAAAAACGCGAGTAATTTATAGCCAGTTACCGCTTATATGGATAAGCGACATATGTTTACCTTACCAAAAGTTTTATCGAATAGACATGCCACACATCAGATTAAATCTGGTCATATTAGCATGATAGGCAAGAAGGGATACATAATTTGATAGTATCGAAATTATAGTCTATGGCCGTGGGTTATATTAGAGCACTGTGCTATTGATTGGTATGTTGGTCCAATCAAGTCGTTACCTTGATCAACATGCTAATACATGAACACTCCTAGTGACTAGATATATCCAAAATATATCACGGGCCAATCCGTCGCTTCCGTAGTTATCAAACTTCGTCAGACACTAGGGTGATGTTTGGTATCCGGTAAATGTGGGGCGGAATAGGTGTAACTCGTTCTGGAATAAGTTATACTTATTCTCTATTCTTATATCGTTTGGTATATATCAACTTAAATCGATTTTTGATTGTGTTCTCCGTTTGGTTAAAACATGGATGGCAACCGGAATAAACCATTTTCTTGGGACCATATTACCCTCACTATCCCCCATCCACCATTCTATGTTTGGTAACGGTGAAGTGAAGAATGAGAATAGTTTTTCAATAAAAGTAATAAACGCTTCTTACGTGGATTAAAAGAATATAAAATATTATTTTTATCTACATAATGATATGTTCATGTTACAATTTGTCAAGTTGGAAAAATTTTGGAGGATCTAGGGCGCATTAAACTAACATGAATTAGTGTGCATGTATATGATAGAAATTGAATAATAACGTTGTGGACTTCATTTTTATGTTCAAACTGTTGCGATGGATTAATCAAACATCAGCATAAATATTTATGTATACGGTGAAAAATAAAATGAAAGTTTGTGGATTTAGTAAATTTATGAATCCCCTACTACGAAACAAATTAAACAAATATAAAAACTCAATTTATGTACATGGTCATAATTAATTATTAATTTTAAGTATGAATTATTTGAAAGACCTTGAGCACATAAATCAAACAAAAACTAATTTCATATATACATAATGAGGAGTTAAGAAATGTTTTGTGGAGTTGGACAATATTTGAAAACAGATATTGCCATTCTTTCTTTATGAATGTTATGACTTACTTTCTTTATGAATGTTATGACTTACGTTGCACATTATAAATATTCAAATATTTTAATTCGAACTTCAAATTTAATAACACTCGTACATATGTTTGTACATATTTTTTGTAGATAACTGTAACGATATATGTATATGGGTATACCTTTATCTTACATAAAATACGTAATTTCTTTACATAACTGTAGTGATATATGTATATGGTATACCTTTATCTTACACAGCGAAGTGCTATTTTGATGCATGTTCAAAAAATCTTTCAAATTTATACATAGATGATAGAAGTACTGACTTTTGCATTTCAAATTGAGTTTGAAATTTGATGTACACATTTCAGAGCAACACATCACAGCATACAAGATTGTCCATTTGAGCACAAAAACTGAAAGGTGCAGATATATACAAAACATGTTGTAAGAAAATACATTGCCCAAATTGGTGAAGTACAAAGACAAGTTTCGAATTAAGATTTCATGCTCATAATTCTAACCAAAGGAAATATAACTGAAACTAAGACCTACCAAGTAGTGCCACCAATGAAAGAGTAGCCGAGTAGGCCATAGAAATGCTACTGCAACACCACTTGTTCTTCTCATTGCATATATAACACAAAACATCATGTTCGACATAATACAATAGTGGAAACTGAAAACTGACTCAACTGTCACACAAAGTTCAACTGTCACACATAGTTCTGTCAAGAACAAAAGTACTACAACTACAAACTTATAGATGTACAGACATGACATGTCCCTTCATTACATCTTTAAGTTTTTGAATGAATCTAACAAACGTTCGCACAATTCCTTCTTACTGTCGGCTGCAAACATCTCTTTCTCAAGCAAACTCTGAATCTCTTGGACGGGGTGCTTGCCGCTTTCTTCTCCGCGAACTTCAGGACCCCTACTTTTGTCCGATACCCATTGAAAGAAGCCACATCCTAACCCATGATCATCAGCCTACCAAGTACATCAATTATTCAGTGTTCAAACTGTATTCAAAATATAGATATATAAAAAATTTAACGCATATGAAATACTTACCGTAGATTGAGGACAAACGTAAAAACTCCTACCATAAGACTTGGAAGTCTTGGAAGTGCGCTTCCGACAGTGTCCCTTCCCACAAGGACATTGTAACACCTCATCAACCCACATAAAAAATTTACAGGATTCCCAGATTTTACCTGAAACCAGTCATAACTTATGTATGGCAGCAACCGAGTAGTACTTAATTGGATGAAGAATGAACTCACCAACAGTGGACAACAGTAGTACAGACGTTGTGGATTTGCACTACTCTATGAGACACGAGTAATGCACCATCCTGCTCCACACTCACAAACAATACCTTTCTCGCTTGTATCCACAACTTCCAGTGGTGTTGCCATAGATGAAGATTTCCTAGATAACATCACAAGGTACAAGGTGGAGACCTTAATTAACATGTGCAATGTTGTATATTGAAGAAATGGGCTCAGTTGGGTATGATGTATAACATAAAAGAAATGCCTGGAAGTAAGGCACAAGCATCCTAACCAACCAACAATATTATTCAATTACCATAGTGGTTGCCATAACATGTTGGCCATCCTACATATGGTAGAGAGTAACACCATGGTTGGGGTTACTTGTGTCATACCTCCTAATTAAACATTCTTCTCATATTTGCTCCTTCCCATCATCATTGCCCATATGACCATCAACCTGCATAGAGAGTTAAACATAGCAATAACTAAAATGTAATCACAAACAGCTATAATAACATGTCAACACAGTATCAGCTGCCATCAGTTTATCAAACATGTACAGAAATAATATCCAACACAACTGTCGCATTGTATCAGGAAGAAAGTACTTTGAAACCCAAGGCTGACCTGCATCACCAACTTTTTTAACCATTACCCGCAGCCTGGCCCTCATGCCACACAAAAAGTGGGCAGACAACTCCTACATAATGTAAAGCATAACAAACACTTCTTACCTGCAGATGTGACACCTATCAACATGAGCCACAGCCTGGCCCTACTGCCACCACTACAACTGACCATACCATTGTATCTTTCTCATTACCATAACATACAAACCAAGGCTGACCTGCAGCCACAAAATAAGTGTGTATGAAACATGTGTTCGCCCTAATGCGACAACATTACCTGTGCATACCACTGTTAACATATATGCATGACATTCATGCCAAAAAATGACCTGCTCATATCTGCATAGTAGTTAAGGTATCAAAACAGCTCTAAATCTGTGAAAAGTAGAGCATTTCGTTTATCACATAAATGACATCACATGCTCATCACCATATACAATGTAAGCATCCATAAGTATGAAATAAACATAGTAATAACTTACATGCCAACGACATATTAAAATGTTGCAAACCACGCAAAACACACAATCATCTCATAACTGAAACTAATAACATGTAGCAATGTAATTAAACAGTAATTTATAGAGAACTATTGTTCGTGGTAGCATCGTCTTGTAAATCCCTACTTTGTTCGTGTGCATGTGCCCTGCAAATATGCCCATGATATGTCACTATGTAAGTATCGATGCATAAAACCAACTCTATTGCTACAAGTGATTGTGTTCAGCAAATACCCTCGAGTATTGTGTTGTATCCATAAGCGGGTGGCCAATTCATTTCGGAATCTGTCCCCCCGGGCAGCTTCACTTCGAGGCACGTGGTCCTCTTCTTGGACATCCTCATCTCCTTCCACCATTTCATCACATTGTCCTCGACGAAAATATAGTCAAGACCTCCTTCCATGCGTATGAAATTATGGAGGACACAACATGCCATAGCAATTCTCGCTTGTGTCTTAATTGGGTAGTTCCGACGTTTTACCAAAATGGTAAAACGTGCTTTGAGAACTCCAAATGCACGTTCAACAACATTACGAAGTTGTGCATGTCTGTGGTTGAATATGTCTTTCTTACTCCTATATCGAAGTCGAGTGCGCCTAGTGGAGTTGTACTCGGAGAGATGGTACCTGATGCCACGATATGGTGCTAGGAATTCGGGAGTGTTGGCATAACCAGCATCCACCAAGAAATATTTACCTACCCAACCAAGTGGTATTTTGGATTCAGAAAAATAAGTCATGCATTTCATATATTAACAATTTATGTTTGCAGATATTACCTTCTGGTACCTTGAAACCTCCACTTTCAAGTGCCCACCTCAACACGCGCATATCAGCTGCGGAGCCCTCCCATCCAACCACCACACTTCTGAAGATCATATCAAAATCTACACATCCCATCACATTTTGTGATGTTTCACCTTTTCGATTTCGGTATCGAGGTTGTCAAGCAAAGGAACTTTAGCGGAGATATGAGTCCCATCAATTGCACCAACAGCATTCTACGCATCACAAAACAAATGTGATCCCACACAGGTATATTTCTGCATTCTGTTATAACTGAAACTTGAATCATGCCTTCACCTTGAAGAAAGGGTAGAACTTTGGATCATGACGAATCTTCCGATGCACAAGGCTATCTTCGGTGGGCATCTTTATGTAATCACGTCGTATTGCTAGCACTCCCATTAGGACATTATTAAAATGCCTACTGATGGTCTCACTAGAATGTTGAAACCATTCCCTCAACAACCTATTACCAATCCCATGGCCGACCTCTAACAAGAAGATGGCCAACTGTTCGGTGGAAGACATATTTTTTGTGTCTTGTAAGACACCCTTCTCAATTAGTTTGTCCCTCAATTTCACAAACATGATTGGATGGATGCGGAAAGATGAGTATGATCTACCTACATGCCCAGACATAACCTCTTTAACCCATCTATGACCTTGACCCTCATTAGTATGCATTGGCCTACCTGTTGCTGGACTACATATGGGGGTGCTATGCAAAAGGATTAATGTCTCATCCACCTCCTCCCAGTAGTCTTCCTCGTCCATGACAATTTGTAGAATTTGACCAGAGGTCCCAGTATTAAGATCCATTAAACCGAGGGAAACCTACTAATAAAACATGAATACAATGAACAATAGTACATCTTCAATGTAAGAACTGAAGAATTCCAATTAATATGAAATGAGTCAGCACTCGGGTAGGAGAAAGCACTTGTAAGACACAATATTAATGATATATGGCAAGAATCTTACCGTATTAAATAGAACAGCCCACATGAACTAATAAATAATGAAGCATGTACTGTATGCCAAAAAATGAAGGACCAACTAAGTTTACATGTAATGATATAAATGCATATGTACTTCACGGATTAGCACATGAGAGAACAGAAATAGGTAGGTTCTGTATGCCATAACATGAAGGACCAGGTAAGTTTACATTACATTATATAAACGAATATGTAATTCACAGATGAGCACATGACAAAACTGATTCTGTTGGTTCTGTATGCCACAAAATGAAGGACCAACTAAGTTGACATTACACCACATTAATCCATAAGAACTTCACAGATGACAACACGGTTACACAGAAATAAGAAGAAAACTGTGTGCAACAAAATTAAGAAAGTAAGTTGACATT
This sequence comes from Colocasia esculenta, assembly GCA_014218235.1. Lineage (NCBI taxonomy): Eukaryota > Viridiplantae > Streptophyta > Magnoliopsida > Alismatales > Araceae > Colocasia > Colocasia esculenta. Next base: position 9,919,129 of record CM024755.1, on the reverse strand, counting down.
ACATGTATGAAATTCATGGTACCTGAGCAAACTACAACATGATAAAACAGAAATGTGCATGAAGTGTGTGCAACAAATTTAAGGAAGTAACTAACTTTTGATTACACCAAACCGTACAAAAGGATATGGTGGGCATCACATGTAACCAAGTCGGCTTAGAATCCAACCAAGCCGAAGATGTACTGGAAGGCCAAGAAAGATGCATCGGTCATCCAATCCCTTCATCAGATCTATGGCCTTGTATAACAGATGATCCGGTATGCCATCCACTTTCATTAATTGGTCTAATGCAGAAGAAACTGGTGGAGCCACACTCTTCTGGAGCTCCAGGGCCTCTTTTTGAATGGCTAGCCTCTCCTCTCCTAATCTCGCAATCTTTTCAAGTGAATCATTACATGAATCAGAGAAACGTCTTTTTTTCCTATTTGATGTCTGAGTTACAGTAGCAGTGTTGTGTGGTGTGCTGTTGGGGGTGGGGCATGCTCAGTAGCTTGTGGGGGGATGTCTTCAGTGACAGTGGGCTGCTGGTTGTCTGGAGGATTAGGGTCACCATCATTATCATTCATGTGTAAGAAAAGGTCATCATCATCCATGTTAGGTTCATCAAGTTGGTCCAAGTAAGAGTTGCCAAGGTCCCCTGCACCTAGGTCACCCCTTGCCATTGAAGTGGCAGTAATAATATGCATTTGGTCCATAAAATTAAAGGACTTTCCTTTCACAGTCTTGTAATCTTTATTAATCTGAAAAATAAGAATTTCTGACATGTCAATGGAGTAGGCATAATTAATATGACCAAACTAATGTATGCTATACACATACCGCGATCATTTCATCCCAGGCATCTTCCGAAGGTGGCACTGGCATGTTTCTTTCATCATCCCAACCCCAACCAGACCTACTCTTAAGATTAACGTACATAGCATACCATTTTTTCAGATTCTTGAACTTGTTTTTCAAGTTCGACAATGTGTACGACAAATGTGTTTTGTCATTGAACTGCCGCAGTGCCAACCTCCAAGCCTCTTTTGTAAATGTTCCATTTACAAACCCATCATGCTGGACTTTGTGGTCAACTAAGATGTCGACGAGGACTTGATCACCATCCTCTCTCCAATTAGGGACCCGTCCCTTTGTTTGTGTGGCCATTCTTTTGTGAGGAAAAAGTAAGTGAGGGAAGACCCACCATAATTAAAGTAAAGAAGGAATATGTAATATGTACAAACAAGAGTGAAAATCAGGAAAGACGTCAAAAGATGACACAAAGGAGGGTAGCACATTTATACATGAAACCGTAGATAGACATGCACAAACATGGTAGGTATACTTGTTCTTCCGGAAGCATACATTCAGAATCTGAGATAAAATGCACATCTTGCCCAAGACAATGGCCAAACCACTCCAACTGAAGGGAAGGAGTAAGCGACAACCTTCTGTGGCATGTAGCCGTTGAAGGTGTTTTGTACACAGAGGAGGGTAGCAGATTTTAAACATGAAACCGTAGAGAAATGCACAATCATGGTAGGTATATCATCAAACAATAACGAAACCATACATTCACAACCTCAAGTACACAGTGTTGTCCGCGCCGAAGAGTCGAGGACAATGGGCAAACCACTCCAAGTAAAGGGAAGGCGTTAAAACAACGTTCGACGGCATGTAGCCGTTGAAGGCTTTTTGTAGACAGAGGAAGAAGACGATGAAAGAGGGGAACTTAGACGAAGAGTAAAAAGACCTTGTGCGTGCCCTAGTACAGGAACACAACGGCCGGGAAGGAGCGAAGGTAGCTTGAGGGAAGGAGCTGACGATGACCACCGTGCTCGCCGTCGTTCAAGAGAGCACGTAAGGGGGACATGGAAGAGGGAAGGAGCCGGCGACGACGATTCCTCGTAAGCATTTTGAAGAGAGGAAGGAAGAAGCAGATGGAAGAGGGAAGGAGCTCACAACGTCCGCTGATCGTGCGTTCGTAAAGAGTGGGAGGAGGCGCTCGCCGTGGTACACGAGAGCGACCACAGCCGTCAATGTATTTCCGACGCCGAAGAGGAATAGTCGCTGTGATGAGGAGATCGCCGGATCATCCGCGCGTCGCCGTCGTTCGCCAGACCAGTCGCCGCGGGGAGGAAGACGAAGAGCGGAACCCTGTCGCGTGCAAATGGGAGGAGCATCGAGACGAACGCAGGAAGGGGCAAGGTCGTGGGTGGGAGCCGATGGGACAGCGCCTCGGGAGGAGAATTGGGGTTGGGGTTTTGGGGATACGCCATTCCAGGGGTCCCCATGGAATGGCGTATCCCCGGTTTTAAACCGGGTTAAGCTGGTAATCCCATTCCCTTACCCCCCCTTAATCCTGTGAATAGTAACGATGCCAAACAAATAATAGGGATAGGACCCGCTATTCCCGCCCTGTCCCGATACCAAACAGGACCTAG